>CM021105.1:653394828-653716554 GCA_007115665.2 Sequoiadendron giganteum | reverse complement strand
GGAGGAGAGACTTGAGAGAGAAAGAGAGGGAGGGAGTGGGAGAGAGATAGAGGTAGAAGGCTCTAAGGGCCTATGGTTTGCTGGCTCTAAGGGTAGAGGGAAGAGAGATAGAGGGAGTGAGTGAGTGAGTGAGAGAGATAGAGGCACCTGAGAGAGGGAGAGGGAGAGGGAGAGAGAGAGAGAGAGAGAGGGAGATGTGAGATAGAAAGATGAGGGATGGATAGATATGTAGGTAGAGAGAGTTGAGATAAAGGAATAGTAGAGATGGAAGGAGAGAGGGGAAGGGAGGGAGAAGTTAGAGAGAGAAGAAGGAAGGTGGAGAGATTGAGAGAGGGAAGGAGGGAGAGATGGAGAGAGAGATATATAATGAGGTATAGAGGGATAAGTAGGTAGAGAGAAGTAGAGAGGGAAGGAGAGATGGAGGGAGAGGTACGGATGGAGAGAGAGAGAGAGGTAGGTAGAGAGAGGAAGGGGAGATATAGATAAGTAGAGAGGGTAGGAGAGATGGATGGAGAGGTAGGGATCTAGGGAGAGATAAGGATTTAGAGAGAGGTGACATAGTACAATAGAGAGAGAGAGGTAGGTAAGGAGAGGGAGAGGGAGATAAAGGGAAGTAGAGAGGGGAGGAGAGAGGGAAGAAGAGGTAGGGGGAGGGGGAGGGAGATATAGGTGAGATAGAGAGAAAGGAGGGAGGGAGGGATATTAAGGGAGAGAGGTGAGATAGAGAGAAATAAATTAATGAGGGAAGGGGGAGAGAGAGAGAGGTCATAGAGAGAAGTAGAGACATAAGGAGTAAGGTAGAGATATTGAGAGAGGGAAAGAGAGAGGGAGAGAGAAAGAGGTATAGGGGTAGGTTAGATAGATAGATGTAGAGTGAAGTTTGGTGGAAGAGAGAGAGGAGGGAGGGATAGGTAAAGATGGACAGTTGAGATAGATAGAAGGAGATAGAGATAGGTAGAGAGAGGGAAATGAGAGATAGAAAGAGGGAGAGGGAGAGAGTGTTGGGAAAATTGGTTCATCTCAAAGAAACCTCCAAGAATAGTAGTGTCTTCGGTAGCTTTTAATTTCATTAAATTTCCTCAAAGAAACATACAAATATGTCACAAAGTGAAATTAGACATAGTTCATTTCCCACATTAGTCCTTCTAAGAGAAGCACATGTAAATTCAGTTTCAACAGCTTGCATAAACAAATTCAACAAATAAAACCATTAAACATGAAAGATGGTACAAAAGATTATAACACAAATTTACGTGGGGAAAACCCTTTCGGGTAAAAAACCCCACACTCCAAAATATCTGAGCCATTGTATTATTCAGTAATAGAAAAAGTTACAATACAATCTTAGGCTCATAGTCTTATCACAGAGATTACATCTTGTTTCATTCTGGAGACAAACCAATGACAACCCTATTCTATTTCCCTCTCTCCCTTTTTACATTTCCCTGATCAACCTCATAGTGCATTACAACTCTCGCACTGTTACAATACTCTAACACAGTATATAGTGTAGATTAACAACAAAAGATCGATCAAGACATTCTATCATGAGAAATTTTGGCAGCATAACCTTGCTTAGATCTCCCTCCCCATGTTCTTCCTGCAGAACGTCCAATATTATACCATTTTTTCTCAACTAACAAGAAATAGATTGACTTCCTTTGTAGATCAGTTCATTTTCTGTTGGACCAGCTATCAACTCCTCCAACTTGTTCATGATCCTGCAATCAACATCAAACACATCGGCAGTCAACCAAGTCAGCATCCTGTTCAACCATGGTTTTCCTTTCATGTTCATCGCCTTGAGTCTCCCCAATGTCTCCATCATCCTAAAGTCTCGACCAAGCCTATCGATAAGACAATGTCCATCAACAAGAGTTCATAATGTCACATCGAACCCACAGGTCTCCTCGATGCCATTAAACTCACACACCTTTCGAACCATCTTATCGGCTTGAGTCACCCTGATGATCAATAAGAGAACCAACTATCCTTATCAGCAAGAGAACAAGCATCGAAGAAGGTTTCACCAAAGTCCCAAGTCACACCGATGACCTCACACTCAGCTGCAGTATGGAACACTTCATCGACAAGAGTCACACCGATGTTCATCATGTGCAGATCCATCGGCAAGACCAACACTATCGAGAGGAGTTCATAATGTCACTCCAAACACACTTGTCTCCCCAATGACTTTCATCGGCAAGAGTCTCCCTGATGATCTTCATCGCCCAGACTTCTGCTATCGGAGTGAGTTTGGAATCTCACTCTGATAGTTCATGTCACACTGATCACTTTCATCAAGAAGACAGACCAAAGGTCACACCGATCACTTCTGTCGAGAAGACAAACCAAAGGGTCACACCGATATGGTCGTGAAGGAACTTCACAAGGAGAACTCAGATCAGGTTAAGTCACACCGATCTCACAGACACTTTAGGATCACTAACTAGATCAACCTGACATCTCAGCGGTCACACTAAAATTTCTCACTTAGAGGTTTAGGCCTGTGGGATTGAGGCACACAATTCCAACAATCTCCCACTTGACGAAGATCACACAGGCACCTCCAAAGCACTCAAAAACTAAGATCACACTGGCTCCACCAGTTCAAACCCTACTCTATACAAGACTTTGTTCAATAGCACTTAGGACACCCAATTGACAAGTTTTCATAAATAACAGTCTACCAGACAATATGCAACAAAATAAAGTATCCAACTATAACTAACTGTCCAACATTGCAACTGATCACAACCTTCCATTAAACCGCATAGATCTCAAACATGCTCTCATGCTCCATCAAGACTTCTGCAACAACATCTAAGATGTCCACTGTTCAGGCAACAATCTCTGTCATATTCCAACATTCCACCTATGGAAGAAAGGTACAAGCCAAGGTGAATAAGCACCAGTCCAATGAACACAAGCAAAAAGATCCCAGTGATATCAACAACAAGAAACTGCCATCACTCTAGAAAACAATATAAAAACATCAGCTAGAACAACAATCAAACTGACTGCTTCCATCCAACTGATAAACCCACATGACTGAAAGTAGCACCCACAACAAGTGCTAGTTCATCCAATCATCCATACCTCAAAGGTATCCTCATTAGTAGACTCATGCCAGTAGTACAACCAGCCCACCAACTACAGATACAAGCTCCATGTACACACTAGTCAAGAAGACAAAGCACAACCACAAACTCCCACTCCATAGGCAATTCCAAATCTAAAAGATCAAAAGGCATAACAAGTCTACCAATAACAACACATAGAAAATGTAACCATGTAGTACCAAGGAAATATCCACAATGATATGCACAACCTACAAATTAATAACCTATAAGAACAATTCTCACCACAAGTCTTCACAACTCTCCCAAGTTCTCCACACCCAACAAAAGTAAAACAGATTAAGAACCTCCATGTCATCACCCAAGAACATGAGTGAAAACACATGACCACAAGCTAGTGATCACTACAACTCTGACCAAACCTCAAACCAGTGTAATGTGAAACCAAACATCCCGGAAGACAACCAAGACCAAAGAGAGAAACTTTGCACAACATATACCTGTAGAATATCCTTCTATATACACTTTTAACCACCAGCTATGTCAAGTATGATCTCCTTCAAAAACCCCAAGAGAAAATCCTTAACAACATCTAACCGTTCAATCACCAAGATCAAACATAACACATATAACATGGAATCAACATGAATGTAAGCCTCTCAAAGAAGATTAAACTATTTCATTTCCCATTTCAAGAAATCAGCCCATAAAGCATCTCTTACCAGTTCTCATCAGTAAAAAATATAACAAAAAAGCTCAAGGAGATAAACCACGCTATCCATCTCTTACAATGAACCCTTCAGAATCATCTAATAGCAATTTGAGATCTATATCCATGAAATAAAGCATAAAATACATCTGAAAGATATAATGGGCAAATACTTCTCAGATAAACTACCGAGTAGACCAAGAGTAGGTATGAGAATACTTCTACAAGTCATCATGACAAATCCAAGAGCAATCTCCTCATTGGTCTCTATTGAACTCACATTCAACCAGGGTGTAGGCTTATCAGACTTTTTGCTGAAATCTTCATCAAGAGTAACCATCACCTGTTCTCTCCTCTCAAGAGAAATACAACCTCACCTTATTCTTCATGTATCCATGAGTGTTGGCAACCGATCATCTCATGCTAATCTCCAACTGGATTACTGCACTAACATGAAGTATCAAGCAAATAATCAAAGCACCCAATACACAAAAAATTACCAGACCACTATCAAAGCTCCAATTAGGTGAATCAGGAACTTATCATGACACCATGATCTACACATCCCCCTTAGGAGATACCATGCTCCAAGTGACTTTACCATGGTCTCAAGTACAATGCACAATGTCAAAAATCTAGTGCATAAGCAAGAATAAACCATTGCATAAAGCAAACAAACTCAAAACCAACAACACCTATCAAGCACCACCAACACCTCAGCCAAAGACTCCAGATGTCTTCCATGGTTCCAAGATGTTGCACACCCTCAAATAGTGTCCAGGAAAATGCAAAACAACCCTTTTGTAGCAACAGGATCAAAGAGTTCCTCCTAGTAACATCTGCAAACTAAAGAAGAAAAATTATAAACAGTCACTCCTAAAGCTCCCACTGAACAATGATACCGAGCTTTCCAAGCATCATGACCAACCATCTCCAAAATTGAAAAGGAACTTCCAGGTCCACAAACATATAGCTACACTGCTAATTATTCCAAGTGGAGCCAAGATCTCAATAAGGAGATTCACCATGCTACATGACTTCATAATTCACTTATCATCCATCCTCTTACCTCAAAACAACCACAACAATGCACAAGTGACCACATACAAGGCCAACTTACAAGTCTACATAAACACTGAATCAAATCATGTGGATATAGACAATCCACTTCTAGGTTATCCCGCTGCAAACATATGGGTAAAGATAGCCCACAACATTGCACAACCCAGAGATCTAATTAATGAAACATGAAGACTCACAATCACATCAATGTCCTACACAAAATGAGGTCTCACAAGAGAACAAACATGTAGACACCCTGACTCAAACACCAAATCAAGTACAAATATGATTTGCCAATTATGTCCACACCAAGCACCAAAGTATAGGAATCCATCAAGCATTACCATAGAACAATGAGTGACTAATCACATACCAAACATTTCTATGCAAAGAAATAATCACTCCTTCTCTCACCATGCACAAAGCATGCAAGTAGAGCTACAACTACCTCATCCAGTAGCAGCCTGAGGAAGCAGAGGTCTATAAAATAGCTTTTCAAAAGATCCACAAAATAGTAAGTTTTCTTGACCATGTAAAATCTACAAAACCATAAAAAAAACATGCAAGTACAATACATCCTTAAAAAAGGAACAACCCACCAATATGCACATGCATCTGAGAAAAAAAGATAGGCTATTTCAGAAGCTTTCAAATCATCTAATGACTAACTCCATAGCCTTCATGCATTCGAGGTTAATAGAAAACAACGCCTTCCAACACCAGGAAATTCCACCCAACATAAGCACTCTCTTCCATGACTGAGAAATAACCCATACCTCTCAATATTACCAAGGAGTCTCTCACACAGACAACCAAAATGAAAGCTTTACTGCTGCACAACCACGAAGCAAATAAATCCACCTCATACATCAAGGTTATATTGCTGCCAACTAGGAGACAGAGATCACAACAATTCAATATGACCAACTTCATTGTCTCCATCTTCACCATCCTTCAATCTGCATGTTGTCCCTGAATACCACAAGACTTCCACTCACCAAAGGATCAATTCATCAGTCGATTCCTCCAGATTTCCTCTAGCCTAACAGACTAAGAAATATTCACAGGAGAAATACCCTGAACCAGCAACCAGAAGAAGGCTTTGACACCACTTGTTGGGAAAATCGGGTCATCTCGAAAAAACCTCCAAGAATAGTAGCGCCTTTGGTAGCTTTTAATTTCATTAAATTTCCTCAAAGACACATACAACTATGTCACAAAGAGGAATCAAACATAGTTCATTTCCCACATTAGTCCTTCTGAGAGAAGCACATATGAATTTAGTTTTAACAGCTTGCATAAACAGATTCAACAAACAGAACCATTAAACATGAAAGATGGTACATAAGATTATAACACACAAATTTATGTGGGGACAACCCTTTCGGGTAAAAAACCCCACTCCAAAATATTTGAGCCATTGTATTATTTAGCAACAGACAAAGTTACAATACAATCTTAGGCTCATAGCCTTATCACAAAGATTACATCTTGTTTCATTCTGGAGACAAACCGGCAGCAACCCTATTCTATTTCCCTCTCTCCTTTTTAGCATTTCCCTTATCAACCTCTCAGTGCATTACAACCCTCACACTGTTACAATAATCTCACACAGTATACAATGTAGATTAACAACAAAAGATCGATCAAGACATTCTATCAAAAGAGATTTCGGCAACATAACCTTGCTTAGATCTTCCTCCCCATGTTCTTACTGCAGAACATCTAACATTATACCATTCATTTTCAACTGACAAGAAACAGTTCAACTTCCTTTGTAGATCAGTTTATTTTCTGTTGGACCAACCATCAACTCCTCCAAATAATTCATGATCTTCCAATGAACATCAAACACATCGGTAGTCAACCAAATCAGCATCCTGTTCAACCATGGTCTACCTTTCATGTTCATCAACTTGAGTCTCCCTAATGTCTCCATCATCCTGAGCTCTCAACCAAGCCTATCGGCAAGACAATGTCCATCAACAAGAGTTCATAATTTCACATCGAACCCACAGGTCTCCCTGATGTCATTAAACTCACACACCTTTCAAACCATCTTCTCAGCCTGAGTCACCCCGATGACCAACAAGAGTACCAACTATCCTTATCAGTAAGATAACAAGCATCGGAGAAGGTTTCACCGAAGTCCCAAGTCACACCGATGACCTCACACTCAGCTACAATATGAAACACTTCATCAGCAAGCGTCACACCAATGTTCATCATGTGTAGATCCATTGGCAAGACCAACACTATCAGGAGGAGTTCATAATGTCACTTCAAACACACTTGTCTCCCCAATGACTTCCGTCAGCAAGAGTCTCTCTGATGATCTTTGTCGCCCAGACTTCTACTGTCAGAGTGAGTTTGGAATCTCACTTTGATAGTTCATGTCACACCAATCACTTTTGTCGGGAAGACATACCAAAGGGTCACACCGATATGGTCATGAAGGAACTTCACAAGGAGAACTCAGATCGGGTTAAGTCACACCGATCTCACAAAAATTTTAGGATCACTAAGTAGATCAGCCAAACATCTTAGTGGTCACACTAAAATTTCTCACTCATAGGTTTAGGCCTGTGGGATTGATGCACACAATTCCAACAGAGAGGAGAGATAGAAAAAGGGGGAGGGAGGGAGAGATAGAGAGAGTAGAGAGGGAGGAGAGAGATAGAGAGAGGTGATAGAGAGAGTAGAGACGGAAAGAAGGTGGAGATATTGAGAGAGAGGAGGCAAGGAGGGAGAGAGAAATAGTTATAGAGGGACAACTAAGTAGAGAGAAGTAGATATGAAAGGAGAGATAAAGGGAGAGGTAGGGATGGAGAGAGAGGTGAGACAAAAATAGAGAGAGGTCTAGGTAGATAGAGGGAGGAGATAAACAAAAGTATAGAGGGAAGGAGAGAGGGAGGAAGAGGTAGGGATGTAGAGAGAGAGGTGAGAGAGATAAGAGAGAGGAGGAGAGATAGGTAGGGAGAGAGAGGTGAGATAGAGAGAAAGAGAGTAGAGAGGGAAGGGGAGAGAGAGAAGTGAGATAGGTGATAAAGATGTGTGATGGAGAGAAAAGTTAGAGAGGTAAGGAGGAAGGTGGAGAGATTGAGAAGGATGGAGGGGGAGAGAGGAATATGTATAGAGGGATAGGTTAGATGGCGAGAAGTAGAGAGAAAAGGTGGGTGAAAGGAAGAGAGAAGGAGAGAAAGAGGGGGGAAAGAGAGGTGAGATAGAGAGAAGTAGAAAGGGAGGGAGAGAGAAGGGGAGATAGAGAAAATTAGAGAGGGAGGGAGGGAAGGAGAGAGAAGTGAGATAGAGAGAACTAGAGAGGGAATGGTGAGATAGAGAGTAGAGACGGAAGGAGAGAGAGACGGAAGTAGAGAGTGAGAGAGAAAGAAGGGAGAGAGAGGGAGAGAGGGATAGGTAGGTATAGAGAGAGGTAATATAGAGAGTAGAGAGAGATATATAGAGATAAAAGGAGAGGCAGGGGAGATAGAGAAATGTAGAGAGGGAAGGAGGGAGGGAGATAGACATTGGAGAGGGAAGGAGAGAGAGATGGACATGTAGAGACATAGTTCCTAAGCTCAAGGGAGAGATTGTCAAATAAAGGGATGGAGATAGTGATAGAGAGAGAGGTCTAAAGAATAAGAGATGAAAATGAGTGAGATAGAGAGAGAAAGATGAAATTTGACCTCCTGATTACTAAAATTTGACCTCCTAATTATTGAAATTGGACATGCTGATTACTAAAATTTAACTAAGTCTAAATTTTTTAAGATCTTCGAAAAACTAGAATTGCATTATAACTCCTAGAGATTTGAAACCACTGTCAAAAATCCTACCTATATACATGAAATATAACTTAAAGTATAAGAAAGTAAATGTCAACTTATACTTAAATTTTTATTTCATGTATATAGTTTCCCTGATAGAGAAAGAGAAAATCAAAGAGTTTAAGAACAATGAATTCCAAAATTCATGAATGGCATTTGGCGAGTGCCAAATTTAGTGTTCGCCAAATGAAGCAACCCATTTGGCACACGCCAAATTTGACAAGCGCCAAATAGGTTGCATTGGGAAATACCAACCCAATGGGTTGGATTTTGCATTGGGCATCCGACCCAAAGGTTTGGACAACTGTTTCATGAAAAAGACATGTTTTTTGAAAGGGTGCCAAATTTTCTCATATTTTTGTTCGTGCTCCTCGTCTCATTTGCATGTCTTTCAATGCAAGTTTATAAAAAAACTATGATAATATTTTTGAAAAAAGTAAGCAAAATTTACAGGGTGTTGTACCCTACACAACGAGCCTCAAGGGCCAAAAAAGATCAAGTCCATAAAACTAACTGAAAGTCAAAAAAGAACAGAAACAACACATTAACAACACAACGACCACATACAGACAAGAGAGACACAAAACACAGCCCTAGACAACAACTAACTAGCATTGTCCTAATTTTTGAATAGGAGGTCCACAGTGTCGTCCCTGACCCAATCTTGATTCTCCTGGGCATTGTTGCCCTCCAGCTCCTCTTTAATCACCGTGGATAGGGTGGTAGTCACAAAATGACCCAGCTTCATCATGAAGCAGGTCAGGCCTCTGAATCTAATGTCAAGCATGTTCGTCTACTTTTTTAGCACACAAAGCTCCTCACCATCATCCGTAGTCCTCGGGACCTCGCCATGCTCAACAACCAGAGGGTGCAAAGACTGAGAGGTCAAAATCTCTCATGATTTTGCTATTGTTTGGGGTAGAATGGGGACCTTCCACATGTTCTTCCTCTTCCTCCTCGATCTCCTCTTCCTTATAATCCTTGTTGTTCATTTGCTCCTCCTCCGAGTCCTCAATAATCTATCTTTTTTGTTGCTTTCACCAATCTCCCAGACCTTTAGATGGTATTATCCCCTCTAGTCATGACTGTGGTCTCCACGACTGTGTCACCTTTAGAATCTTTCCCCACAATATTCTTCCCTTTGCCCTCTTTCACCATCGGCTCCGACAAACCTTTTTTATGATCTTTTCCTTTTTTCATTATGGTGGCTTTGTAAGCAGACTTGGTCGGGGTGGCCTTGAGTTCACACAGGCTGGTTGTGGCACTTGTGTGCACATTACCCGCACCTCCCTTAAGTTTTTTAGCAACCTGCTTGGATTTGGGGTTTTCAACAGTACCCAGGTGGGGTTTTCTAGAAGGGCTTTTCGATTCAGCAGGGGAGATATTTGTGATAGCCAGGGGTTCAATCTCTTCAATACAGATAACAAAAATGGCTCTAGGAGGACATAAGGCCAAATGAAAATGATACAGTCTCAATATAAGCCCCCAATGGAGAGGTAGGGGCAGAATGTCATTCAATTTAAGATTGGCCATTTCTTTGCATTTTTCAATCAAATTCTCCAGGTCCATGAGCAGAGAAAAAGGAAAACTAAGCATGATTTTATGCCTGAGATGATTCAGTAGGGGAAAATGATAGAAAAAGTAGGTTTTAAACCTACCTTCAAGCATGATATATTTCATAAGGGCTAAACACACCTGGTCCCAGGGCTGTGCAAGGGCTTCACGTTCAAAGCCCAACTAGTTGTGGATCGACTCCTCATTCCCCACAAAAAAATATTTCATACTGTCATTGTCCAGAGCCCGAGTATGCTTTGGATATTTCTTCCCAGTGCATTGCATTTTGGTAGCTTGCACTATCACCTCTTCACTGACTTCAAAAGAAATACCACCCAACATAACCCTTCGGTCCTTCTAGGAATTAGCAAATTGGCCAAACAGGTTAGGGTCGTGGCCCACAAGAATCTCCATGAGAGGAGCAAGGCCACCCTCAACGCAGATGTGCCATACCAAAGGATTCTTACGAAACTCTCTGCAATTATCAGGCTCAATCCGAACACAGTCACCACCCATGATATTTGCTTGCATAGGAAGCCAACGAGCTTGCAATAATAAAAGGTTAGAAACACCAGCAGAGCAATAGGATTTCTTCGCATTGTGGATATTAAGGCAAAGAGTGCATCGTTGGATAATCACACAAGTGTGCAGATCACACGCGTGAAAAGAAATATCACCAAACAAAGACTTAACGGTGTCATTAATGTGAATCTTAAGGTGATTGTGGCAAGCTCAGTGGGAATTGGTGAGCCAACACAATTTCTTAGCCATAATGCAATTGCACAAAAAACTAGGCAGGGTGGCTACTTGGCCAAATTTAGAAATGTCAATGTAAGCATGTTTAGAAGCCAGCACTAAACTAGCAGGATCGAAGGCACTAGAAGGGAGCTTTTCCTCATTATGAAACATCACATCAACATTCATAACCATAGTCTTAAGGAGGGATTGATGAATTAAAACAATCTCGAAGAGAAAATATCGCACAATACGACATATCAAATCCCTTCGTAGAGACGCCTTCATTAACCACATGACTAACCTTTAATTTTGAATTCTGCCACTTGTAGGCCACCTCAACATTAGAATTCATCCACCAGGCCCAAAGAACAACCAAGTGGACCCCCCAAACTACACCCATCAACCAAATATTTGAAATCGTCATAATAGATGGGTGTTTTGTTCTTTCAAGATGAGATCTTGAATCCTCGACGGTAAATTCCCCATATTCGTCCAACATTTAGAGTAACTCCAATAGGTACCACAATTAACCAAAGCATCTGCCACTTGGTTACCCTCCCTAAAAATGTGCGTCACTTTTTTTGCTCTTAGCTTGGATAAAATGAACCTAGTATCCAATAGAATATCCTTCGTACTCCACCCAATCAGTCTGCCAAGATTCACAACATCAGTGATGGACTTAGAGTTCCCTTTAATGTGAAGGTTCACAATCCTTAGAGAGACAACAATTTGAAGGCCCTTGAGTAAAGCACGAGCCTCCACCACAATAGAAGATTGGAAACCAATACCTCCCACAAACCTAGCAATCAGAACCCCCCTGGGGCCTCTAATCACTCCTCCAATGCTAGCCTTGCCTAGGTTGCCCTTAGCAGCCTCGTCAAAATTGAGTTTGAACCAGCCTCTGTCTGGAGGCTCCCATTTGGTGTTTTTTCCTAGACAGAGATTTAACCTCTCTCTTAGCTATCTAAATATATAATTATTTTTTATTTTGATTTAGTTAAGGTTTTGATCCATGGCTTCTATTGTAAATGCCTCCATTTTTGGTCAAAAACCAACATGTGCTAGTTTTAGGATAGATTTTTACTCGTTCATCGAAATGTGAAACAAATTACATTTTTTGAAACTAGACTCCATTCTACATATAATGAAAAAAAATCAATTTTCGATTAGTTTTCAAAAAATTTAGGGGGGAGCACACTCAAATGTTAGCTTTTCAAGATGTGTCCACTTTGAAAATTCATAAAATATTATATTTTTATTAAAATAATTATCCAAAAGAATGAGGATAAAGTACATGGCGTTAGCTAATTTCTCACCGTTGGAATTTTTGAAATTCTGAAAAAAAGTTAATCAAAAAGGGGGGGAGCCCTCAAGCGCTATGCTATTTTTTTGATAAAAAAGGACCTATTTTCCACCCCCCCTACCCCCCTTTTTGAGACCCTTAATCTTCATTAATTTCAAAAAAAAATAGTAGCTTAGAAAACTAGACTTGGAACACTTCAACTTTTGTTCTTGCTACATCTTGAAATTTTGAGCATAACTATCTTCATTTTCTTGTGCAAATCAAATTTTGCTGATTTCAGAAAAAAAAAAGAAAAAAAAAATTATAAAAAAACAAAAAGTGGCATCTTAAGAGCCAAAATTGTGTCATAAATCCATGCACTTACCTTAAATTACAAATTAAATGATGAAAATATGTGCCTCGAGAAGGATAAGTCTCGGTGTATTTTATATATATTAATATTTAATATATGTATGCTAATTTTAAACTTGTGAACCATTTAAAATTGAAAGGGAAAAAAGACAATTCTTAATATCAATTTAAAATAATCTAATGAAATGTATAAACATAAATATAAGTAATCTAAATTAAAAATAGATAAGATAAAGTAAATCTAATCATAAATAATTATAAAAATAATTATAAATCTGAATAAATAAAAAACTCTATATAAAATGAATAAATTATATAAATTGAAGCATTAAATAAAATTTAACCATCTTAATTATGTCGAAGGTGTCCCCACACTGAGTTTTTCCAACTCCTTTTGACATCGAATGATGCAGATTACAATGGACCACGATTAAACGAATCTTAGCCATTCATCATTTTCACCTTTTTTTCATTGCTTTCCCCGTCGCTATTGGTTTCCGCTCCTCCAAACTCTTCCTCATTGGTATTGACCTTTCAATTCTCCAATTTTTCAAGCTACAACTTGAAAATAAGGTTTCAACAAGGGTTTTAGAGTATGCATGATATAATGTCTTCTATTTATTTCTTTAGGTACAGGGAGGTCGCAGGTTTGACTCTGGATCGAGAATCTTTGATGTGTTAGCATGATGGTAATTGCATTGCGAGAAAATGGAACTTCTACGTTGAATCCTAACATGTTGTTTATTCCCCTAGCCTACTAGTAGGTGGAAGATTTCTCACCTGAATGGTGGAAGCTCGTACAGTCATCACCATGGTTTCGTGAATACTGGCTCCATGAACGCTACGAGATGTTTGAGGAGGTGGAATGCTTTGTAGATCTGTTTCCTGAAACCCTAGAAGATGAGTCTTCCAAGCTCGAGAGGAGCTTTTTCTCTGCTCCATGATAGATGACAAAGATTTTCTCGATGGATTAGACTCTAATGTGACACAACATGCAATAGGTAACAAATTATGAGGTTCCCGAGTAGGGAATATAATACACAATTTAGTGAATGAAACCTTAACACTTATCCTTACGTTGTTCTTGTTTTAACAGACAACAAAAAGGAGGAGCTTGTGGCGCTCAAGTCTCTGGGTAACATAAAGCCTTGCAAGCCAAAATACGAGGTGAAATGCTCGGAGAAGCCCTCATAAATTGTAAATGTCAAGTCTAGTCCTCGCAGGATCCAACAGCCCAAGTAGATGGTTAAATTCATCTATTTCACGGTCACATTGTAGCTGACAAATGTTTAGTCATGGTCATGGTCACATGGGGGTTGTTATTTTCGGTCAATGTGCATGGGAAAGTTGATTTAATTGTCTTATCATTGTATAGAGGAGGCCGACAAGAATGGGGAAAGTGTCGGTTGTGACCTCATGTACCAATTTGGTTTAGTGTGACATTTTCTACCTTACACCACAGTCGTATGTAATTTTCTATTGTATAGTGTATGTGTAGGTCATTTGAAAAAATACCATGCATGTAACATGGTGATTACCAAAGTTTCAAAGTTTAAAAAAAGAGAAACAAACAAACAAAAATTTGTTACTTCCACTTGCATGTGGATTTGGTTGTTGATCCTTAACTTAGCCTTTTTTTGTTACTTAGTGAATCTTCATTTTTATAATTAGTTCTAGACAAGGCCTATCCAACACTCTTTGCACATTTCACTATGTTTATTAGTTAAATGAAACTTAATATAACAAGAATTGTAAATGAATTGTTCACCTAGAACAAATTTCCCTATATTATCTGACACGAAAAATAGACTTTTTAAATACTATTCACAAGACTAAACAATTTAAGTTACGAAGAGCTACAATAAAGTGTCAATGAACACACCCATTACATATTTATTTTTTGAGTTCTTATTAATTATTAATGAATTGTGTAGAGGTGATCCCACAATACTAGTTTACAATTTTTTGGCAAATTAGACACTGAACTGACTTTTTTTAACTAAATCTTCACTTTCGGGCTCCTATAGCGGCTAAACTGTGAGGAATTTGAAGATGATGCAAACTAGTGATTTGTGATGTTTTGTCTATAGATTATAATTATATCTTTTTCAAAAAAATTGGACTCAAATTGCACTTCTTTTTCCACCTCCTTCGAAAACTAGTTTTTTTTTTAAAACAACATTTTTAAGGAGTGACGTTCACCGTATACAACATAACTTTTTCAAGAATAAAATTCTAATTTTTTCGAATTTAGATTTATAACTATGATATATAACCAGTTCATTTGGTTTCATAGTGTTTTATTAAATATTTTCTCCTTAATCAAGTTTTGAAGTCAAACCAATTACAATTCAAACATAGGCAGACCGTATACAACATAACTTTTTTTATGTATCAAAATTCAAAAAAAAATTTAATGGATCAAAGACATCTATACCTAGCTTTAACATATTTTTTAAAATTTTATTTTGATAATCTGTTATTTTTCCACATGTGCAAAACAGAGAGCTTGATTTTTCGGTGAAAAGTCTATGTTTAATGAAACTAAAAAAACACATACATAATAAAACCAAAACATATTAAAAATATAGTCATTGGATAGCTCATTCTGAGGACTGCCTGATTCCAGTTGGGTCTGTGAAGTCTCCATCATTTTCATCTTCAACTCGAGCTCCGAAGTGCGATTTTTTTTATTTTTTTGTGATAGAGAGAAAGAATCAAGGAAAAGGGAGAGAACCCCCCAAGGGTTTGAGTGAACTAGGGTTCACTCGAACGAGTGAACCCTCTTTTTGTTCGCTTGAACGAGCGAACCCTCTTTTGGTTCGTTCGAACCCCAAGAACAATTTGTTTTGGCATGGGGTCATTTTTTGAAAGTTTTCCTTCCTCATTCGAATTGTAAACCACTTTTGTGGGTTTACCCCAAGAAGAAGAACAAGTTTTTCAGTGGGGGATGCTAGACAAGAAGGGAAATCCAACATACATATCTAAGACTGGTGGATGGTCTACAACTGCCATTATTTTAGGTAATTTGTGTGCATATCTAATTCACTTTACAATAGATAATTGAGATCTGGTGGATGGATTATTGGCCAATGTGGATGTGAAAATATTCAGAGTTTAGATGGATGGTAATTGAGTTTCTAGTATACAGATTCATGGATGGTGTGGATCTTTTAAGATTCATAGTTGAGATGATTCTAAATGAGTTTCTAGTAGATAGTTAGAGGATGTTATGGTTGCATAAGCATTGAGTGTTTTTACTAAGGAATTATATGGGTTGAGCTAGTTTGGAGACTTAAAATTATGGATAATCTGTTCTAGTTAGGATTTTTAGATAGATGGATCAAAGATTTTGAATAATTTGTATGGTCTTAGCTAGTATAAGTTTGTGTATTCATGATAAATCTAATTCAAAGGATAATATAAGTTCTAACCATTTTTTCTTTTTAATGTATTGTTCAGGAGAAGAACTTTCCGAAAGAATGTGTGTCATAGGTATAACATCAAACCTAGTTACTTACTTGGTTGGGAAGTTACATCTTTCAAATGAAAATGCAACAAATCTGACTCAAATGCGCTCATAGAAAACACAAAAACAATGGAATATGTCGGTTTTCCCTTCATAATATTGCTCTTGCAGAATCTGACGGTAAGTTTAAGTTCGACCCCCTTTGCATCTACAACTTCAAACAAAATTCATCATCCTTTATTGCTTTGAGAACTATCTGTGTGCTACTGCATAGCTTCCATTTTGCATAGGCGATGAGGATGCTGGAAAATGTCGTGTTTTTTGTTTTTATGCTTGCAATCGCTTGAAAGCTTCTAAACCCATTTCAACACATCTATTTTTTGCAAATCTATAGTCATTCACTCCATGGGTGGATCTCTCCAAAAAAAATAAAAAACTGTGTGCTAGGTAAAAGCACAAAGTTGTTTCACACTTTCAGCCAACTTATCAACACAACTGAATTTAAGTATTTTTAACTAAAAATCAATTTTGGTCAAACATATGATCTAGTAAGGTTCATTATAACTAAATTAGATACATCCATAAATTTTTCAACTAAAATTGTTGGCTAAAAATATATGGAGCACCACTTTGAGTCCAATTTACAAAAAAAAAAAAATATTTGAAAAACTTAAAGTTTCAATAACTCCTGCTAATGTGAGTAACATTTTTTTTTAAATATAAAAATAACTTTTTGTAGATCCATAAGTGTAGTTTTCAAAAATATATTTATTTTAATAGTTTAATTATTATTTATATTTTATTTTCTATTTATACTACAAGTAGGTTATCAACACAAAATATTAGGTTGATTACCATTCCAAGGAAAAATACTAAAATTTATTAAAAAAAATTGAAAAAAATATGATGCATTAGATAAAAGAATCTATTTCAAGATGGTATAATTTTTTTTCTATTTTAGATAAATATTTAATATGAAAGTTGATGTCCGATGGAAACAACTATTTTTTTATTCACATACATTTTAATATTTATTTAAAAATATATATTTATCAAAATTGGAAGAAAATATATCCATGCATTAAAGTTTCAAGTTATAAATACATAAAAAAAAATTGAAAGAAAAAAGAAATTACTATAAAAAGTTTGACGTCCCATGCAACTTCATTTTTCAGTATTTTATCAGCAACTAAATTATAGTGTTAATTTATTAAAAACTAGTTTAAAATAATTTTTTAATTTTTTTTAAAAAAATACGAACATAAAATATACTAAAAAATACATATTTTACTAGTTTACATCATTTCAAAATTCAAAACATATATGCCACTTTTTAGTGATTCAAGTTTAAAAGTTGGATCAGTGTTTGTCGTTTCCTTTATAAAGTGTGACACAACTTTGTGTTTTTACCCTGCTGCTACATAACTTCCATTTTGCATAGGTTATGAGGATGTTGGAAAATGTCATGTTAACAAATCTGACTCAAATGTGCTCTTAAAACACATACATTCAATGAAGGCTTGTCAGTTACTTTCAATGATTTTTTGTTGATGGATTTTCACGTGGAAATTGATTGAAATTTTTGAAGCACTTATTAGATGTTGGAGGTATTTCATCCAACTTAGAGATGGGGGTTTTTGAATTAATTTTAATAAATTTTCTAATTTATTAATGATGGGTTCTTACATTAGTTGTTGAAATTGTTTCAGCTAACACCATTTAAACTCGGGCTACTCAGATTGATTTATTTTGTGATAATGAATTTAGATTTTAAAAGTTTGATTTGTTTACTCACTTAATTAAATGAGATGGTTATGTTGACCATTTGTTAGGTTGTTGAACAACTTGATACAATTAAGTTATAAACTTCATTAAGTGGTACCATTTTATCCTGACATACCAAAATAAATATTTATTTTCTACCCTTTCATATAAATGTTATTAATCCATTTTTTAATAAACTGAAGTTCTTTCAGCTTGGAATGAAACTATATATTATGTACAACATATTTTTCTCTTAATTATGTTTTTAAAGTGCAACATATAATACATAAATTAATTGCCATGTTTTGTTCATTCATTTACATGCTTACCTTCTTATGTTGTACTTCAACTTATACGTATATTCCATCCACTCGTGCCAGTTCATGGCTACACATTCAAATACTCCTCACATCATTCAACTTATCATTGGAGTTTCCTTCTTTCTTAGCCTTTCTATTCCTCAACATTTCAACGACTTTTATGCTAAATCTCAGTATGGCCATGTGAATACAAAAGCAGGATGGGTAAGTTGAGAAGGCGCCAATTCACCAATGTCATTTTGATTTCCAAGGTTTAGATGTTCATGGCTTAAGATGAGATTAGTTTGTTATTCTAATTTCTTTTCTCTTGACTGCAGTTTAATCCTCATCAATAATGGCACTAACCATCACAGTGTTTTTAGATAACACGCTGGAATTTGAGAAATCCACGAAGGATAGAGAGACGCCATGTCATATTTTTCATTGAATATTTGTCTTAGGCAAATTTGGAGCTCTTTTTTCATTGATACCTTTTCCCATATTTGCTACACTATATTCTTTGGGATTCTTGGAATGTTTATATTCAACAAGGATTCATATCCATATGGATATTGGATTTTTTATCCATCAAATAAAACATAGTTAATTTGTTCAACAAATTGTCTCCCATTTTACTCAAATATTGACTGCAATACAAATATTTGTAGCAAATTCAAATCCATATGAATATTGGATTTTTCATCCATCAAATAAAATACAATTAATTTGTTCAACAAACTGTCTTCCATTTTACTCAAATATTAACTGCAATACAAATATTTGTAGCAATACAAATCTGTCATATTCTCTTCTTTGATGCATCGTGAGTAATAATTTTTGCTTGTGCTTTACACAATTAATATGAAGGAGATCAAAATATTATTTTATATAACATAGACACAAAATATAAGATTTCAAAATAATTAGGGGAGAGGGGCCAGTAGTAGTGCGAGCTAACTTCGCCAGCATGTAATGATTGACTGGAATATCATAGGACCTTCATTTTTTTTCGAAATATGGACTAGCCTCTTATCTATCTATAACTAAGGTTTGGAGGTGCGACTCATCATGCAACTTGCCACATCAGCACATCTACTGAGAAGTGTCCAAAATTTGACTTCTTAAATATTCGACCAAAACTTAATCATGGTACCTCTAGTAGTCAAACAATAAAATATCATTTGTTGTTTGTAGAATATCATTTTATTTAAAATAAAACTTATATGCAACCTAAATAAATCAAATATTTATTGGTAACCATAAATCTTTGTTATCTCTATCTTCTATATTCAACACAAATGGACCAATAGTTGAACACATAAAAACTATTTGTTGTTATAAAAACTACACATAATTATTTAAATTACAACTTATATTAAACAAAAATAGACCAATAGTTGAACACTAAAACTTTTTGAAAATCCTTCACATTTATTGAAAAAATACATAGTATTTATTATGCTCACCGTTTATATTTGAGATAGGACAAACTATTAATATTAAATACTCCAATGCTTGTACATTGCTACCCCAATAGTTATACACATAAGAACAATATTTGTTCACTATGATAACAATACTTGTTTAAATGAGTGTCTTATTTTATCAAATGACCCTTTAATTTTATAAATGACACACTTATAATGGATAGTTTAGATATTTTATTTGAACAAAAAAACATTTATTTCACTTGTTCATGAATGTATTTATGTTTTTTTACTTGAACAATTATTGGTCCCATAATGTCACAGATTTGGTAATATTTTGATTAATATGTGAAATGAATATACACAAGATATAATATTAATTCATTTTAGTATTGATATGAATAATCACAATTGAATGCACGACTATTAAACCCCGCACGACTAATGACCCCTCTCCCCTATAACCAAAATTGACACAAATTAAACTAATATGTCTTTGACGTACCTATTACACACGAAAGTGATTGCTTGTTTAATTTATAACCATAAACTCACTGTAAAACCGTGAACTCGTCGTCTCGCCGAAAATGCTCGTTAAAATCTTTGAACTTTCTAGAAGATTCCTTCATAAACAGCATAATGAAAGTTCAGAAGTGGACAATGCGAAATTTCGAGGGACGTGGAAAGTGGGCAGAGAAATTAGTGTGAGTGGGGTCCATTATCCATCTCTATCTGCTCTTTTCATCATTCACTCGAATCTTTCCTCCGCACGTTATTTCTACTACTTTTCTTTACACCTTTCTTACTCATATAGGCTATCTTTACCATTTTTCTCTATTTGTTCGCCGCCTCACCATTGTCTTCTATCTTTCCTCCCCTGCGTCTCTCTGTTTTACATATTCTCTGCTCTTATCAGGCAGTCTGGCCTTCTTTTCAGTTCCTCTTCAATGGCAACGCCCAAAGAGAGTAGCAATGCCTTTGAGGAAGTTGTGCCGCCATCGGCATCTGCATCTGCATCAACTTCAAAACCAAGGAAAAGGGTGCCCTGCGATGTCTTCATAAACCACCGTGGACCAGACACCAAGCACACACTGGCCACCTCCATCTACCGTACCCTGAAATCCATGGGACTTGAAGTTTTCTTAGATGAACCAGAGCTTGAACTCGGTGATTTCATACCATCTGAAATACAAGATGCCATGACTACTTCTTTCCTTCATATTGCCATACTTTCGCCCAAATATGCAGAATCTCCTTGGTGTTTAGCCGAGTTATCATTTGTGCTCAAAACTGGCAAGACAATTATTCCTGTCTTCTACAAAGTTGATCCCGGCAATATCCGCTGGACTGTCAAAGGAAAAGGAATCTACACTGATGCATTTTCCAAACATAAAGAAAGCGGCAGATACAGTTCAGAAAAATTAGAGGATTGGAAAGTGGCTCTGCAAAACGTTACATTTCTAACTGGCCACATTGTGAAGGAGAATGAGTAAGTATCAAATACCCTCTTCTTTAGTTTCAGGTGTTCTTGTGTTTTATTACTGTAACTTTGCTTTCTTCTCCTTCTCTTCTAGGTTTAATGTTATTTTCATGCTTGGTTTATGTTGTTCTGGGTTCTTCTCTGATTAGATTTTACAGGTGTGATTTTTCGGGACCTACCTTTTTGTTTGAATGTGTGTAGCGTTATCATTTTAATTAGTAACAATGACTAGAGAAGCTCAGAATTAAGCTCTCAAAGAAGTTAGACCTATAGTTTCTTAAAAGGTGTCGGGAATCCCATCTTATCCAATCTTTTGTAAAAATCTGTCAATCGCTTGCTCAATCACCAGACCAGGCACATCTTCCATAGAACTAGTTTCTCACTCCTCCGTGCCATGATTAAATCCACCAGGGTTTCCATTAACCAGATATCCAGATTGTTGCCTCTGCACTTAGAACTTGCCGCCACTCTGTGCCATACCTTTGGATTCTGCTCGACACAACATCTCAAGCTAGAGTTGTGGGCATCAAATCTCAATCTGAACGAAGACAGAAGAAGAAATTTCGGTCGCTGGTTAATAGAGGGCGTCCTTTGTTTGGTCCTGTTCATCCTCATCCCCTGCATGCCCTCACTATCCTCCCCTTTCTCGCTCCCTGGTCAACCTTCAGAAGCTCATTCTCTTTCTCCAGACCACCTAAATCCCTTCGTGCAATTTTCTTTATCTGCCTCGCCATCAATCAGTTCCTTTCCCTCCCAGGCTGCAGTGCATTCCCGAACCAGTTGGAGAGTCAGCTACGTTTCTCGTAACCCAACCTCTCGGGATGATTGCAATTCTCACACACTGGGAGATACTCCTTCGCCTTCCTGATCACATTGTTCTAGACACGCTCCCAAATCGGCACCCTCAGCAGCCCGCCGACATGCTCACCCTCACATCGACACTTCTCCTTTCACCCACTCATGTGGGTCGGTGTTGACCTCCTCTTCGGCTTCCCTTAAAACAAGTTTCGCCCAGACCAAAGCAGCATGGTGATGTCTCCCACGGTCCCTCTAGGCATCGATGACTAGCATCATCGACTAAACGGTCTTCTTTGTACTTTTCCAGGTACATCGCCTCTGTCTGGTGCATCACCTCAACCTGGTTTTCTATCATTTTCTGGCATTAATGGTGATTCGATTGACAGTAGATCTTATTAGAATAAATTAATTATCAAGCACACACGTTTTTCATAGACCAACCGACATAGCCGACTTACGCCGCTTGCAGCCGTCCAAGCCACCTTCTTTCAGCTGTCCATTACAAATGTGTCATCTAAACTATGATCTACAATGATCTACAGTATTTGTAACATTTATTGTATATTTTCCTTTAAATCTAGTGCACAAGCCTGTGTCCTGCAGCGCTCCAAATACCCCTCTGTTTTTATTCTTTCATTCTGTGTTTCTCTGTTTATTTTTCATGGTATCAGAGCATAATTGATCTGTTGAGTCTTTCGATAAATTTTTTGAAGACTCTTGGTCTTTGGAGGAGGATTACATTCTTCGACTGCACTGGAAGTTGCCTTGGAAATTTCATGGTTTCAAAGGACTTAAATGATTCATCATTATCAATGTTCACTTGTGGAATGGGAGAGGATTGGATCATGTCCTTTGACATCCCTATTTGTGAACACATCCTCCACACTAGGATCATACAATTTATATCTTTTCTTTTGATCATCATAGCTCACAAAGATGCACTTAACACTCTTCTTATCAAATTTCTTTTCTCTAATCTCATCTGGTATGTGAACAAATGCTTCTCAATCAAATACTCTAAAATACTTAACATCTGATTTCTTTCCACTCCATGCTTCTTCAGAAGTGATATTCTCGAAACAAGTTGTAGGAGATCTGTTCAAAATATGAGATGCAGTATTGACAGCCTCAGCCCAAAGAAATCTCTAATCTCATCTGGTATGTAAGTAAATGCTTCGCAACCAAATACTCTAAAATACTTAACATCTGATTTCTTTCCATTCCATGCTTCTTCAAAAGTGATATTCTCCAAACAAGTTGTAGGAGATCTGTTCAAGATATGAGATGCAGTATTGACAGCCTCAGCCCAAAGAAACAAAGGAAGACTGTTGGATTGTAGCATGCACCGTGCCATTTCCACTAAGGTCCTATTCTTCCTTTCAGGAACACCATTTTGCTGAGGAATATATCTGTTAGTCATTTCTCTCTTGATCCCATATGATATTCACAAAAGAATTTGAACTTGTTGTTGAGGAGCCTGTGTCCTGCAGCGCTCCAAATCCGGCTCTGTTTTGTTTCTTTCATTCTGTGTTTCTCTGTTTATTATTCAGATCTAAGTCTAACCTTAATGAAAATTTGCCTGCCATTTCCTTTCGAACCTCTCCCGAGCCGTCAACCTCTCTCTTGTCTCTGATCGGCCTATTGATCACCTTCCCGTTGATAAGCGGGACGTATCTTCTTCCTCCATCATTACTCGCAACCCCAATGCCTTACTCCGAAACTCCCGTCAACCCTCCATTTCTTTTCCCATTATCACTAATCCCTCGAGCATCCTGTCTCCCACCTCCCCGCCGTCTCTTGACCTTAACCTCCTTTCGTCTCTCCGCGCGCCATCTCAACCTATGCAAATCTCAAAAACTCCCTCGTCATTCATGAATGGGAGAGAAAACTGGTTGTCAATTTTTCGGACGCCTACTTAGACTTCCAAACCTTGAATTTTCTAACGAGGTCTCAGCATTGCAATCACCGTTCATTTTATATCGGTTACTGACTTTCTAATTGAAATTGAAAAGGCGGTTGGACTTTCCCTAATGGCATTGTGGAAGAAATTAGGCAACATTACATTATTGTCTTATGGACGGATCAATGCTTCACCTTTGTGAGCATCACCTAGATGCAATGAGTGCTAAGTGGACCATTCATTATCATGAGAGATGGGTTCTTGTGAACCACTACTCATGAATCATGGGTCAATGAGTTTGACTCGAAAACTAAACGGTTGAATCCTGATAGCAATATCATAATTTGACACGTTGTGGAAGAAACCTCCTACTTATCAATTGATGAGCTAAAGGGGCTCTATAATGAATAGTTCATAAGGCATAACACTTGCTAAAGGTTTTGCAAATGGGGTAGCAAGCTAAGTGGGTTTAACCTTGGGGGAAACTCTGTGGTTAAATGCGCTTGAGCTGGAGCAGTATTGGGATGGGTGACCTCCTGGGATGGACCAATGCTTCACCTTTGTGAGCATCACCTAGATGCAATGAGTGCTAAGTAGACCATTCATTATCATGAGAGATGGGTTCTTGTGAACCACTACTCATGAATCATGGGTCAATGAGTTTGACTCGAAAACTATACAGTTGAATTTTGATAGCAATATCATAATTATATATTTTGTTTTGGTAGTAGACTTATTTTATTTTTGTATTTAAGTTTTAATTTTACTTTTGAAAAAGATGTCATTCATTATTTTGATAATTTTTATTTGAAATATGTAGCTAATACTATATACTTAATTTCTTTTTTAAAAATTTAATGTTTTTATATTTAAAAACTAAATATTGGCTCTAATATTTTTTCTTTTGCTTTTCCCCACCTATTATCATTACAAGTTATGTCTCTTAGTAAACAATAAATAAATATATAAATAAAATTGAATTTTTAAATCCTCGTCTTCAATAAAAAATGATCCCTTACAATCAAGTGGATATGCAAAGATATTCTATAAAATTATTTAAGTTCTATAAAGCTTCTTATTTTTTTCAACATATAGAATGTTTTTACTTCTTTATCTTTGTTTTTTCCAATTTTAATTGAGCTAGCACATTGCTTGTAGGAAAAATTGTAACTATATTTAGATTTAAACATATCCAATTGTCTTATATCAGTTAAACATATGCTTAATCAATTTTATTCATTGAATTTTATTTTTATTTTTTGAAAAAAAAAACCTAACTTGAGTGGTCTTTTTTAATGTATTTTTGTTTAGTGATGAAGGGAAAGAGAAGTTGTTAAAGGCTATTAAAGATTACATAGAGAAGCACTCTCAAAAGATCCCATTAGTGGTGGCCAATTATCCTGTGGGTCTTGATGAAATATTACAAGACTTTGAAAGAAATGCATTTGACTCTTCTGAGAATATAAAAATTTTGGGGATTGTTGGAATGGGTGGGTGTGGTAAAACTACACTAGCAAAAGAATACTACAATAAGACAAGATTCTCCATCTATAAATGCAGTTTTATTCCCAATGTGCGGGATGGATCTAAAAAAGATTTGCATAACAAACAAAAAAAGATGCTACAAGATCTTGGTTTCAAGGATGCCGAAAAAATTGATAATGTAGAAATTGGAAAAGCAATTTTAGCAAAGCATTTGAGATCTGTTCAAGTGTTTATCATTTTCGATGATATAGACCATCAAGATCAGCTGGAGTCTCTATTGCCAATAAAAGACAGTCTTGGACATGGTAGTGTGATTGTTGTCACAAGTCGAGAATCTGGGGTTCTTACATCATGGGGAATCTCCTCCATTTACAAGATGAAAGAACTAAATCCCAAACATGCCATGAAACTTTTTTGCTGGCATGCTTTCCGACAACCCTCTCCAATAAATGGATTTGAAAATCTTGTTCAAAATTTTTTAAATGTCTGCAAGGGATTGCCCTTATCCCTTAAGATATTAGGAGGACTAGTTCATGGAATGTCCCAGGATTATTGGAATTCTCAATTAAACAAGATCTCCAGAATATTGCCCAAAGACATTCAAAGCATACTAAAAATGAGCTTTGATGCACTAGATGAGGAAGAAAAAGAGATATTTTTAGATATATCTTGTTTCTTTATAGGAATAGAAGAACATTTGGCTATCACAGTGTGGGATGGGTCCGGATGGAGTGGGCTGCATAGTTTGGCAATACTTAAGAATAAGTGTCTGGTTTAGCTCGATGAGTGGAACTGCATAAAAATGCATGATCATCTAAGAGATGTGGGAAGAGAAGTTGCATTCGCAAAAGAAATTGATAAATCTCCCTACCGTCTTTGTTCATCACAGCGAATTCGCGACATTGAAATAGAGGGGAAGGTGAGCTTAATATCATGATTCGTATGCTATCCAGTATTTTGACATGGAAATGTTGTTGGTACGCTAACTTTTTTTTGTTTTTCCATTTAGGAAGGCGTGCTGATTCGGGGAATCAGGGGGATTCAAGCGGAAACAGACGAGTTTTATGAAGAATGTATGGAGCTTTTGGAGCTTATGAGAGGATCACATAAAAGGTTTAAGCGGCGATTAGAAATCCTGGTTGTCAGAAACAACTATTTTTCAGAAGAATTAGCTACACTATCCGCAGGCCTTGTCTGGCTGCGATGGGTCAACTTTCCGCACAAAGCTCTTCAGTCATGGCTTCCGTTGAAAAAGTTAAGAATTTTAGAGCTTGAAAATGCTGACAATTTAGAAGAACTGTGGAGTGAGACTGCCAATGTAAGTATCTTCCTTTATTGTTGGTAATGCACAGCCATACCTTAAATCTCTTATAGTTGTTGTACGGTTTTCTCTAAGTAAAAAACGAACGTCCCTGCAGCCTCCTGTGCAGTTGAGAGAACTCATTATCTCTAATGCCCAAGGATTCCTGAGATTTCCGAGCTCAATAGGACGTCTACAGCATTTGAAAAAGATATCCATGGGCTTGACATGGGCTATCGAAGGTCTACCAGAGGGGTTTTGCCGACTCCAATCGCTGGAGCACCTTGATTTATGCGATTGTCGTAAGCTAAAGCTGCTGCCTAGCAAGTTCGGCTATCTGAAAAACCTGCGGTATCTAGATCTGAGAGGCGCTGGGTTGATGATGTTGCCAGCTTCATTTAAGCAACTTATAAATCTGCAATATCTTAATTTACTTTTTTGCTCCGATCTCACCTTGCAGCCGGACATTCTTGAAAATATGACAAAGCTGGAGGCTATCCTTGTTTCTGGATGTGAATTGCAGGAGTTGCCTGCTGAAATCACAAATCAGGGATCACTCAAAACGCTGCATGTGGGCTCCACAAGCTTAATGGAATTACCAAATAACATTGGTCACCTGAGCAAATTGGAAGCGCTGATAATAGGAAGAAGTTCGTTGAAATCTTTGCCACCTTCTATTGGGAATTTGTCCTCCTTGAGTCGTCTTGAAATTTGTTCTGAGAAGTTGGAATCCTTACCAGAAGAACTTAAGCAGCTTACCAGCCTTCATAGTCTGTATACTCGGGATTGCCCCCTAACAGAATTGGATATACTGTCGGGGAGCTTTTCTTCTTTGTGCAGCCTCAAATTTATAGAGGTAGAAGAGTCTCATGTGTCGAGGATATCAATCTCTCAACAATGTTGCCCCAGCCTGGAATCTCTATCACTTATTCGAAATCTCCACTTACTAGAGATTAACAGCTTGCCAATATCAGTGAAGACCATAGAGTTGATAAATTGTGAAAAGCTAGAAAGCATAAGCGGTGTCTATGGTCTGGTAAACCTTGAGAAGCTGGTTTTAAGAAAGTGTGGGGAGGAATTACAAACATTTCCAAATTTTGAAGAACTAGTCTCACTCAAAGAATTTGAAATCACAGAATGTGCTGAACAGCTCAAGACAATAGAGGGCTTCGAACATTGCAGGTCATTGGAGACGTTGATAGTACACGCTTGGTGGAAGGTAGCAGTGATAAGAAGTCTGGAGAATATGGAGAGTTTGAGAAGTCTAGAGCTCTTAGCATGGAACGACATATCGACATTAGAACCTTGCCTTCAAACTATAAAGGTAAGAATACTTTTTGGATACGTGAACTTATGATGTAATTAGTGTTCATCAGTTTATTGTATTGTAATATTTTTGCAGAAATGGCCATCAGAATGTAGAATATGTGCAAGGACAGAGCGTGACGTGGAGGCGGCTCTGAAGTTTTTGACCTTCTCTGGTCTTACTTTAGTTGACTCATGGAAGGGGGAGAATACTCTTCGACTGACGTTACCATGTGGGCAGAGACGTTCTTCCAATGCGGCAGTGATACTGTGCTTTGTTATAAATTCTCTTTCCCCTCCCACCTATTTAGGGGTGTGGCAGGACGGCCTGCCCAGGCCGTCAATGATTGTGAAACAAGGAAAATGGGTATGGATAGGTGTTTTCACACAATCTTCCCCTTTGGGTAGAGAAGAGGACTTTGCCCTACAGAGATGTGGTAGTAATGCAGCAGAAGAAGACATGGGAATGTTAATGATGGGCGAGGAAGAAAGAGTTGTGGAAGTCTTTTATCAATTATTACAATATTTGGGGAAATCATGTGACAATAGCATGAATCAATGATAATTATAATTTTTAATTATTCTAAACGTGCTGGTTTAGGTGTTACTTTTAAAAAATTTAAAGTATATTTAAATGTATGTTTAGAAAACTTATTATAGATTAAGAATTGTATTTTGACTATATAAAATATAATATGAATCAATACATGAGAAATGGATAAATATATTTTATTTAAGATTCTATTAGGTCAATGGATTGTTCCGTGATGTTTGAGTTAGGATAGATATATAAATGCTAAACTAATGTTGGCCTCCTATGTGCATGAAAAAGCCCCTAAAATTGTCATCAAGCTCTTATATTTGTCAATATTTTTAACTTTGTTTCAATAAACTACAATGAATACATGTACTCAAGACATACTAAATTTTTTCCTAAATGATACATGCAAATTAAAGTTTTCTCCATGCATCCTTGTAGATAATAAAACTACAAAGGCAAGCCACCTTAGGCATTTTCAATTTTAGACTCTTCAATTGTTATATCTTTAGTTGGACCATGGCTTGTTGAGTTAAATAAAAATTTAACTCTACTATTATCGTGAAATAGATTGTAGCCGTATGTTAGTGTGTGTGTGTGTGTGTGTGTGTGTGTGTGTGAGAGAGAGAGAGAGAGATGGGTACCTTTATCCAACTGTACAACAAAGTAATTTTTAAGATAGGGGAACACATGCCAAGGTAAATCATAATTCATCAATCAATTAAGAACTAAGAATCAGATGAAACTAGGTCTTGCTTGTAGACACATAAAAATGATGAAACTAGGTCTTGCTTGTAGACACATAAAAATGACCAAGGCCTGCAAACAATATTTTATCACCTTTCGTCCTAACATGATTATGACATTTTAATTATGTTTTTAACCCACCTTCAACTATTCATAATTATTCAACTATTCATAATTATTTAATTAATTCATGATCTTTCATTCTTCATGATTATTAAATCTTATTTATTTAATGTGTCACTAATTGTCAAAGTCTTCTCATAATTAAATAAAGTCATCAAATTTATTTAATTAATCCTTATCTTTAATGTCCTCCTAATTATTAAATAAATATATTTTAATATATTGATTTGATATGTCACTAATTCATAAATCCTTTCTTAATTAAATAGATTAATTAATTTATTTAATTAATTAATTGCCTCTTCTAAATTAAATAATTATTCTTAATTATTTAATTGTTTTATGTGACAATTCCTTCTTTTTAAATAAAACAATTTATTTAAAAATGACTTCACATAGTTAACTGATTCTTCTTTTAGTAATTAAATTCAAAAATCAATTACTCATTATCTCACAAATCCATATTTTGAATTAATTTAATTCAAAATGGAAATATTCTTCTACAGATCAAGTAATTGCTAAAATTATCGATTTTTTAAAATCTCATCCTCTTGTCTCTTGATTTTTACTAATTTCATCTCAAGGTCACGTTTATTATCCACCATTGATTTAATTTCTTAAATTAAATCTTGTCCACACATTTGGGGATTGTTGCCCTAACCCTAATTGAGAGTTGCCACTTTCAATCTTGACCATTGACTCTAGGGCATTTCTCAATCTCTCATCTCATCCATCCGTTCAAGATTATATTTTCTATAAAATGACAATCGTGATCTCATTTTGGGATCTCTTGAATCTCTTATTTTTATTTTTATCTCATAATCTTTTATCATTGCAATCTTTTATTATCACACATAGGCTTACTAATAACTTGCATAATAGGATTAAATTTCTAGTTTGCATAGATTTATTTTATAAATCCTTCAAAGCTTGGTTAGGGCTAGACATTTGGAGTTTGCTCACACACATAATCTGAGGACATTCATTATACAACAGAGTTAGGAGGTGCAATGGAACTTAGTTATGGAGGAGAGAAATGGGTGAGACTGTTCTAGTTGCATTCATTTTCTTTCATATTCTCCTATGCATTCTATTGATTGATAGGATTATTATTATTGCATGCATGTTCTAATCTAGATCTATCTTGCAGGATAATATATATCATTACATTGGTGAACCTGACATTTGACTTTTTTTTGTAGGTTTTCGTACATTTTTTAATGATATTTTGCAGGAACAGGTGTACGGAACAACGCATTTTCCATTTTTTGCCACGCAAGTGCTCCGTTGTGCCGCATCCACATTCGAAAACGACGCAAGTGCTTTATCGAGCCGTAATTGACAAATCCTGAGCCGCAATCGCCATAATGCACCACAATTGCCAGATCCTCAACCGCAATCACCATATTGCACCGCAATCGCCATATTGCACCACAATCGCTAGATCCTGAGCTGCAATTTCCATATCGTACCGCAATCGCTAGATCCTGAGCCACAATCGCCATACCGAGCCGCATCTACCATGGCGCACTGCAAACAACTGATAAACTTCATTATTGAATTGTAATCTGGATCCGACGCATCCGCAACCAGTAATTAATTAATTTATGAGGTTTAAAATAAACCAATCCTAGGATAGACACCTTAATTGGAATTTATCAATCCTAGGATAGACATTTAAGTTGGAATTTATCAATTCTAGGATAGACATTTAATTTAATTTGGAATTTATCAATCCTAGGATAGTCACCAAATTTTTATTATTTTTGGATTAAAATAAACCCCATGCTTGTTGTGAAGCAACATCTTCACTTAGTGTAGAAAATTTTTGTTTGGGATTTAAAATTTGAACAACTTGTCTGTTGTGCTTGATTGGGTAATAGGTATATGCTCTCCTCTTTATTGGGTGACCAAAAAACCAGACTTACCCATTTTTATTCATTTTATTGTTTTATTAAAACCTTTAAAAGGCCTGTCGTAGTGGGAAAAAGTACTCACCCTACGGGAATGACCTAAGTGGGAACAACCAAAGCCAAGTTTTTCAACCCACTATAATCAAAAGTGAATTTTGGGGAAACCCATATTCAACGGCAGTGAGCAAGATAACCATCCCCAAAATCTTTGTTCTAAAGATTGGGAGGTCTTCTGAGGGAGTTTATCTATTTGCCACGCCAAACGGAAACCTTGACTACGAACCATAGTGTAGAAGTTAGTCGTGTCAGTATCCAGACATTATTTCAATCACGGTGCAAGGGGGGGAGAATCTCCCCCCAAGACACTCACCATATAATCACCACGGATTGTTTTATCAGGGGATTCGGTATCCACTTCCGTCACCTTGAGTACGCACCTGAAAAAGACAAAAACACGGGCGCCCTCTAGGGGGTGACATGGCTGTGTGAGTCGACGCGATTTTAAGCTGTGGGCTGTGATTGCTATGATGACCTTTTGACTATTAAGAGTGAGTTTGTTTGAACTAAAAAAATTTTTTGTCGTTGCTATGTGTTTGCCAACTGTTTTCAAACAAACTTCAACAAACTGAACATCAACAGTCTGGGTCCAAAACTTGTCAAATCAGCCAAACTGTTTTCATTTTTCCAAAATTTGCTTCATGCGATGCAAGCGCTCTGTCAAACCGCAATCGCCATATTTTGAGCCGCAATCGCTTTGCTAGGTCGCATTTGCAACATCCTGAGTTGCAATCGCTCTGTTAAGCTGCATTCGAAAGTTTAAACACCGCATTCGTCATCTTGAACCACAATGGCCTATTGTTGAGTCGCATATGCTCTGTCAAACCGCAATCGCCCTTTGTAACGCATCTGCTCTTTCAAGTTGCAATTTCCATCTGAAATAACGCATTTGCTCTCTTGGACCGCATTCACATTTCTTAACGTCGCATTTTCCAGGCTTGTGAAAATCCTACAACGCATCTGATATTGTGAAACGCATTCGCTAGATGATGAGATGCATGTGAGTATTTTGCAACGCATTTTCCATGATTAACCGCATTTTATGCTTATAGAGACGCATTTGAGCCTGCATCGCATTTGAAGCATTAAGCGATGCATTTGCTTGTCTTTTGGAAAAACAGATTTCCTATCAAAAACCAGAGGCCAAACTTTTGCAAACATTTTCTCTTGGCATCTTTTTCCCAGCAGTCTCTGTCTGAAACCAGCAAAGCACTTGTCCAAGTCATCCATCTTTGCATTTGGTTTGCATTTAGCTTGCAATCTGTCATCATCATCAACATAGGAAAAGTCTTAAGTCCTCATTTACACATTTGGGATAGGCAAACCTTTCCTTCCTTTGTCAAACCATTGTCTCAAAATACATTGTCATTGGACCAAGTCAAAACAAATCAATCCTAAGTCATTATCCTTTAGTGAGCTACTTCCAACTCATAAGTCTAGTGTGGAAATCTCACCTTGTCATTTTGTCATCTTGTCCTTCAAACTAGTTCTTTGATAATCCAAAATTGAGACATTGGCCAAACTTTGAATGGTTAGAAACCTTTCCTAAAAGTCTTTTGACATAAGACACTCATTTTAGTCTTCATTACCACTCAATTTGACATTCTTTTTTTGTCCTCATTTTCACTTTGCATAGTCTTAGTCTCATTCCATCCACCATCATGTCTTCAAGTTACTATGACATGTGTGCTAGTCGAATTGAATGCCAATTCATTAGTAATGGTCAAGCACAACTGGCTAGGGACTTCAAAACACTATACCTCCAATCCAAGTCCAAATTCACCTCAACCTCTAGTCCTCCATCCATCTATCCATCTTACCAATAATCCATGAGTCCTAGTCCTCGATCCATCTACTATCAGGAGTCCCCTAACACCATCCACGACACTAATTCACAACAAACTTTCATTACCCACCCTAACCTTGACAAGGGAAACCAACCATCCATCAATCCTAGTCTATCATACACTCATTCCTTCCAAGTCTCCTCATCATATCCTAGTCCTCCATCCACGTCATATCCTAGTCATGCATTCATGTCCTATCCTAGCCCATCATCCCTCAACCAAGTCCAAGCCTCCACGTCATATCCTAGTCCTTTATCCATGTCCTATTCTAGTCCATCTCATCCTAGTCCTTCATACACAAACCCTTTCCAAGTATCCACATCCTACCCTAGTCCAACATACACCAATCCATTTCAAGACACTCCATTTGGTCATGAAAACATATCTCGTCATGGTCTCCAAAGTCCCACCTTCTTACCTACACTTGAGGATACATGTCAAGAGGCAAGTCCAAATCACAACATTATAACATCACCGTCATGTCAAGATCAAAGTAGTCCATTCCATGACTCCATCTTTACATCCATTAAAGAAGTCCTCCTAGACAATCATGGCATACTAAATACACCTATCTTTGGTCAAGAGTCCATCCAAAACCATGTCATTCAAGAGGAACCTATCCTTGGGCAAGACCCTATTTTCAATCATGTCATTCAAAATTCACCCATCTTTGATCAAGACACTATCTTTGATCAAGAAGTCCAAAATGATCCACTCCTTGACCTCTATGCCAGTCACGATCAAACACTTGAACACGACTCCATCCAAAATTCAAGTATTGACACTCCCAAAAGTGAGACACTTGCCTCCATTCGACACATAGATGATCTACCACTAGAACAAGAGTCTTCTAGCATGGACATATTTGCAAATGATCAAACTATAGCTGAATTCAGTGCGCTCTATGACAATGACCATGAAGACGGTTTTGACATAGACTTGGAAGCACCAACAAAATCACAGGAGTCCAACATGTCACCAAATCAGACTGAAGATATTAATCACAAATTTGTCCAACATGTGAGTGAAAATACAACATCCTATCAATTAGGATCATCTATCTTTTTCAGAGCAGGCTTTCTTATAGATGAGAAGATTTCAAGCATTAATTTCTACAATAAGAATGGGTTAGCATCTTGCTTCCAAAATAACAAGTACCCCATTGCAAATAGAATTTGTTAGAACATGCATAATCAGGGAAAAGGATTAGGCCTACACGAGTAAAGAATTTTGAAACCCATACAAGTTCAAGAACATTACAGACATCAAGGTCTTGGCTATCCATCAATCAGAAAATCAAACGATGTTAGTGGTCCCTCCTCGATATTGGGGGCAACTTTATCTAATACAAATGTCAAAATGGGTATCATGAGTAGTCCTTGTCATAAGATTGTTGCCAATACCCCTTCCCTCCACACCCCAAACCATCATTCTATCATGAATAAACCTTCCATCTGGAACCAACGAAAGTCTTACAAATACAAAACCCAAAATCACATGTCAAAGGCAATGGAATCAGACAAAAATACAAGTGGACAAACGAAGCTAAAATGGATCCCAAAACGAAATGGATCAAGTCAAGAAAAGAACGAATCAGGCAAAGACAATATGCCAAATCCAAAAGTCAATCAAAATGTGGAGCCATAGCACAAGAGGACTCCCACATATAATACATGTCCACCTCCATCAAAATGACCATCAAGAAAGACATATAAAAGTGTCGGTTCCAAACAACATCCTAACCCAATGCCTACAGTTTGGAGAATGAAAACCAATACGTCCAAACATCCAACCAACCCGTCCATGGCCACCATCATCCGTCATAATCCTACATCCTCCTTAAAGTCCAAACATCCCATATCAAAAATCCATCACATCTTGGCAGCAACTCTCTAGCATAAGGACTCTCATGGGACTCTATCGCGACGTGCGTATTCTGATAAAGCCAACTCTAGTATCAACAAAGATCACAATGACATCAATCAGGTGTATGCAAGCACTATCATCCTAACAAGGCAACTACTTCAGAAAGGTCATTATTGGCATGTCATGGCACCAGTCTCTACATCAACATTGTCAAAGGCTTCAGCACAGTCAATGGTCATCTAAAGCATCAAGGCTATCTAGCAAAAATGCAAAAAGACAAAAAAAATAAAAATTGAAAAATCAAAAGTAGAAAAAATCGTCCCTTGATGAAAACCTGGCAAATAGGTGTCTTGGTGACACCAAAAAAATGAGAAAATATCAAAAATAGTAAAGAGAAAAAATTTGTCCAGCGGTGAAAACCTGAAAAACAGGCGCTGTGGATAAGTGCCATGATGAAAACCTGGCAAACAGGCGTCATGTGTAAATAAATTATCTATGTGGACCATTACACTTCAGGGCAAGTCGTCTCATCTCCCATTCCCTTCACATGACATTTCCATCCATCCATCTTAGCCCTATCATGTCCATCCATTTTCCCACCTATTTTGATCTTGACAAAAACTAGGGTACAAACACAAATCAAGCTTTAGAAAACTTTTGACATGTCCATCCTTTGCTCATACACTAGTCACAAAGTATCATATCAGTACCTTCATAGCCTCCTTTTCACTATGCGACATCGATCTTGGAGACCATATGAGAATTCTCCTAGTCCAAGCCATCCATGTCTCCTATTTTTTACCAAAGCCATCCATTGTCCTTTTGTACCTATCACCCATCTTGGTTTCCCTTGTCAATGGTTTACAGATCCCTCGTCATTCTATCCAGTCCTCATCAAGTCATTCTAAATGCAACAATATGGAACCCTAGCACATCATCCAAAACATTCCTTGACTCTGTCCCTGCCCCTACTGCAGAGTTTTATCATCTTGTCATTGTCATCTTCGCGTTGTTTTGGGATGTGTCCTTCCCACATCAAACAATGTTGTCATCATCATTGTCACTTGTCCGTTGGTATTCAACTTGACTAGCAGCAAAATCATGGTTGTCCTTGGATTCATGTACGTCGGCATCATTCACATGCATTTGTCACAATTTTCGTAAAGCATCATAAAATCCTAAAAATTACAAAAAAACATAAAAAAAGTCCTAAAAATCATATAAAGTCTTGCAAAAAGACTTAAAAATTGAAAAATGTCTTGAGAAAATACAAAAACATCCAAATCAGTGTCAAAATCCCAAAAGCGGAGTCAAAATTCAAAGTTTGTCCCGTCAGTCCCATCAATCACGTCAGTCAATATTTTGTTCTGGTCCGAACTACGTTGTTTCTGTGCATTTGCTACGTAGGCAAGATTCATCTTTGAATCCCCGAGACATTAGGTCAGTCCTTTTAGGTTTGTCCGAATAAGATCATGAGTTAAACATGGTCGCGTATGTAAAGACAGTCATTTGAAACGTCAGCATCAAAAATGGTCAAAATCAGAAAACATAAGCCAATCAATCATATAGTCAAAATCAGTCAGCTTGCCAAAACATTGGTCAAAATGTCAATCTCTCGTCACTTTTTGGTCCTCTTCAAGATGTGTCCTTCTTGGATTCAGACCTTGTCAAAATCTCATTTGCCTTTTCAGGATGTGTCCTTCCTGACCTTAGGCACCGTCAAACCATCAAAATTGTCAAGCTTTCAAACAATTAATCTTCGGCAAACAAACATTGGCAACGCAACTCAACGGATTTTTAATTTTTGTGGTCTATTGTGTCTTATCTTTTTTGACTTGTCTTTTTGTCATGTTACTAGCAACCTCGAGGATGTCCCATGAAGGATTTAGAGGTGCGATGACGTCTCATGACCTATTTTGTTTTCTTTGACTGTTGTTTGTGGATTGTCTTGACAAAAAGACTAGGGCAAATTGGCCTCTAGTATGAGTTAGGACATTCCTTGTCTGCGATTGTCTATTTTGCAATTGGATGACCTTGCACACCTTGGTCTATGTCATACCCTAGTGTTTGTTGTCCATTTGTGTCATTTTACCACCCAATGATGATTCGAGCAACACTTATTAGTACCTTGGCAAATATTGAAGGATTCTAACATGCATTTTATTTTCCGCATTAACTTGCATCACCTTCCCCATATCGACATCCGTGTCTTCTATCCTAACACTCGTCTTTTTCTCTCTAAACATTTCTTCTAGTCCGCATCATTATCATCCTTATCTATCTTTCCTATATACTTTTGTCTTTCATCTTCTAGTCCTTTCATCCATTTCGAGAGCACACTCGTGTCCTCTGAACCCAACTGTCCTCTCGAGGGGGCATATCGCTACCTCCTCGTCATTCTTCCTCAACCTATTTTGCACTAGGGCATATTCTAGATTTGTTTTCTTTGCCATAACGCGATAAACTACATTATGACAAAGAGGGGCAAATGTAGACACATAAAAATGACCAAGGCCTGCAAGCAATATTTTACCACCTTTCATCCTAACATGATTATGACATTTTAATTATGTTTCTAACCCACCTTCAACTATTAATTAAATAATTCATAATTATTTAATTAATTCATGATCTTTCATTCTTCATGATTATTAAATAAATAAATCTTATTTATTTAATGTGTCACTAATTGTCAAAGTCTTCTCATAATTAATAAAGTCACCAGATTTATTTAATTAATCATTATCTTTAATGTCCTCCTAATTATTAAATAAATATATTTTAATATATTGATTTGATATGTCACTAATTCCTAAATCCTCTTTTAATTAAATAGATTCATTAATTTATTTAATTAATTAACTACCTCTTCTAAATTGAATAATTATTCTTAATTATTTAATTGCCTTATGTGACAATTCCCTCTTTTTAAATAAAACAATTTATTTAAAAATGACTTCATATAGTTAACTGATTCTTCTTTTAGTAATTAAATTCAAAAATCAATTACTCATAATATCTCAAATCCATATTTTGAATTAATTTAATTCAAAATGAAAATATTCTTCTACAAATCAAGTAATTGCTAAAATTACTGATTTTCTAAAATCCCATCCTCTTGTCTCTTGATTTTTACTAATTTCATCTCAAGGTCACGTTTATTATCCACCATTGATTTAATTTCTTAAATTAAATCTTGTCCACATATTTGGGGATTGTTGCCCTAACCCTAATTGAGAGTTGCCACTTTGAATCTTGACCATTAACTCTAGGGAATTTCTCAATCTCTCATCTCATCCATCCGTTCAAGATTGCATTTTCTATAAAATGACAATCTTGATCTCATTTTGGAATCTCTTGAATCTCTTATTTTTATTTTTATCTCATAATCTTTTATCATTGCAATCTTTCATTATCACACATAGGCTTACTAATAACTTGCAGAATAGGATTAAATTTCTAGTTTGCATAGATTTATTTTATAAATCCTTCAAAGCTTTGTTAGGGCTAGACATTTGGAGTTTGCTCACACACATAATCTGAGGGCGTTCATTATATAGTAGAGTTAGGAGGTGCAATGGAAATTAGTCATGAAGGAGAGAAATGGGTGAGACTGTTCTAGTTTCATTCATTTTCTTTCATATTCTCCTATGCATTCTATTGATTGATAGGATTATTATTATTACATGCATGTTCTAACCTAGTTCTATCTTGCAGGTTAATATATATCATTATAGCCAAAAATCAAGATGAGTTTAGAATGCACAAGTTTTCCAAAGAATGAGGCCTAACTAGCTAAGATATACTCGTGTGTGTGTGTGTGTGTGAGAGAGAGAGAGAGAGAGAGAGATGGGTACCTTTATCCAACTATGCAACAAAGTTATCTTTAAGATAGGGGAACACATGCCAACGTAAATCATAATTCATCAATCAATTAAGAACTTAGAATTAGATGAAACTAGGTCTTGCCAAAAATCAGGATGAGTTAGATTGCACAAGTTTGCCAAAGAATGAGGCCTAACTAGCTAAGATATACTTGATTGAATTTTTTTTAACAATTCCCATCCAAGCAATAAACAACGTATGATATGATACAAAGAATCCTTGAACGAGCTCTCAAAGGTTTTACATGTGTAGACCAACTAGGCATATAGATAAATTCTTTGGACAAATGTAAATGAACTCATTACAATTTTAGGCAATAGATTGAAGCAAATGGAGACATTCAACATAGAGTATTTATATTCAAAATAGTTTTTTAATGGAAACATGACATTTATCAAAATCTACCCTCTCTATTGTTTCTTAACATTGTGAATCTTCTCATGTCTACAACATATTTTTTCCTCTCCTCTTGGCCAATCCTAATATAATAGAAAAACATAGCTCTTATAGAGAACTTCATGATGTTTTGGCCTCCATTATGTAAATGGTAGTGTATAGAAACACAATTGCAACTTTTACATGATGAACTATAAACTACAAAAACATAGTTGCAACTTCTACATGATGAACATTGAACAATAAACATATATGTAGGAAATAACTTCCCAACAAACTAACTTTTATTTTATTTGCTAACAAAAAACTAACCTATTTATTATTCTAATCTATACTAAACTAAATGCTAATGATGTAATATATTTCAACATCCACAACACACCCTAACAGTTTTAGAGTTGGGGCTCTTGTGTTCATTTGTCATTCCTAGTTGCAATCTTGGTTAAATTCTTTATTTGCATCTAGTTACTTTTCTTGCAAACCTCTAGCATTGGCTAGATCATTTCATAGTCATATTCATGTATGCTTGTATTTATCCTCTTAGGGATCTAAACATGTTGGTTGTACTTCACCATCATGTGCATGGTGATGTCACCATGACATGCACATGCATGCATTTTTTTAAGTGTGATTGCTATAGTAGGGGTCTCCCTTTGTGTAATTTGTTAAATTTCTTTCAACAATGATAATAATTTAATGCAATTATAAGTTTAAAAATATAAAAATTATATCAATAAACATAATGAAAAACAATTTAAAAAATCTCCAAACTCCTAAAATGCTAACCATATAAAAAATCACCAAAATCATAAAGTACCACTTGATGTATTTGGGGGGATTGAACCTTGTGACCACATTATTTTGTTCTATTTTTACTTTGAAAAGTGTAGCTAATATTATATATTTTGTTACTTTAGAAAAACTACTGTATTATATTTAAATAATAAGTATGGGCTCTAATAGTAAAGACGCTTAGGATGGCAACTCTGTGCGGGTTTGGTTGCATGGGCTAGGGGAAACCCTAGTCGTGATTTCCTTTATTGGTTGTAATGCATGTGGTTGGGGTGTTGGGGGATGGTTGGAGTGGTTTGCACAAGGGTGGTGTGTCTCTATTTTGTGTTACATTCTTCTATTTCTTGGTGGTGTGACTCTTTGCTATTTTTTCTTTGCTTTCCCTATTGTCTTTTTGGCTGCATGGGTGGTTGTAGGGTCTTTCTAATTTTTCAGTTATTTTTATTCGTGTTGGGTGTTTCTTGGTGATATGGATCATGCAAATTCTTCTTATTCCATGCATTCATAGTATAGATAGAGATTTCAAATAATTCTTCGACTGGAAATGGTTCTTTCTCTAAGAAAAGTTTTTTGAGGCTTAAAAAGGTGGATGGATGTTTGGAGAGATGCCTTGAGCATCTCATTTTGGTGATCCAATCGGAGTCTATTGTGGAGGATGTCGCCTATCGGAGCAATCATGCACTAAGTTGTAAATTCATTGGGATTTGTCTCTCATTGTTAGTTTTGGAATCTTGGACCCGAAAAGTTTGGAACCCCAATGGTGATATGGAGATAAAGTTGGCTGCCAACAATTATTTCATTGTTGTGTTTACATGCATGTGGCAGATTGAAATAAGGCTTTTGAAGGCGGATCTTATTTTTCAATCAAATTGGACTTTTCATGAAACCTTGGCACGTGGGTTTCAATTCAGTTGAGGAGCTTCCTACATGGGTTCTCATCTGGGTTTGTCTCCCATGACTCTCATTCGAGTTTTGGAGAAGAAAAATCCTACATATGATTTCTCTACTTCTTGGCAAGTTGGTTGGTTCGACTCAACAAACTTTGGACCAAAAGGTAATTACTTATGCTCATGTTTGCATCAAAATAGATTTAAATATCCCTTTGCCAGATTCTCTGAAATTATGCATTGGATTAGATTCTTGGGTTCAATAGTTGGACTATGAAACTCTTTCATTCATATTTCGTTTTTGTCATGAGTAGGGGCACTTGCAAAGGAATTATTCTTGATTCATTTCGGCGGTTGGGGCGACTAGCTCGAATCCTAAGAATGATAAAGGGGAGGCTCCTATGGCTGTTGATGTGGAAAAAAAGGAGGATTTTATCCTAGTCAAGCCCTACAATAAAGGGATAGGTATGAAGAAAACCCTGAAGGACACACAATACGATGGGGTTTTTAATCACCTTGATGCTTTAGAGGACTTGACTCAAGAGGATGGAATTCTAGTTGAGTTTTCAAGTCATGTTAGGTCTTTGGGAGTGGATTTGTCAAGGGATAAAGGGAACGACCTTATGAACTTTCCTTTGGGGGAAGAACAAGGAGCATATGACTACAAATGTGCCATCTTCTAGATTTCAGTTGAACCTGGACCAAGTTGATAGGTTTGGTCTTTCAAAGGGTGGCTACCTTGGCGGATTTGGTTCCTTCTCAAGCAAGGAAGGCTTTGGATGCTGGTAAGCATTGCAAGGCCTTGCATATTTTGGGTTTGCAACCAAAACCTCTTAAAAAGGGGTCTTTGGAGAAGGTTTGTAAGGTGGGTCACAAGGACTTGGAGAAAGTTAAATTGAGTAAGGAGAATCTAATGAAATTGGGGTTAATGAAGACCATTGACTCCCACTTTTCCCACTCTCATAAATTATTGTTATTTCATGGAATGTGAGGGGTATGAATAACATCCCTCGACAAAAGGCTATTCGTGAGATGATTAGTTCTCATTGTTCTGATATTTTCTTTCTTCAGGATACTAAGCTATCTATGGATTGCATGTTGAATAGAGCCCCTTACATCTGGTCTCATGGCTTGTGTCAATGTATTGGGGCTAATAGAAATTATGGTGGTGTGCCTTGCTTTTGGGATCCAAGGAAGATTGTTCCTCTTTGGTGGATTTCAAGTCGTTCTTCTATGTCTACGATTGCTTCTAGTCTAAATTTAGGTGAAACCTACCTTTACCAATGTTTATGCTCCTCCTAATCTTATTGGTAAAGCTTAGTTGTGGTATCATGTCAAATATATTCAGTCTTTGGCTCCCTTGCTCCCATGGGTCGTAGTTGGGGACTTTAATGCGATTGGTTTCCTTGAGGAAAAATTTAGCGGGAATGCTAGGTTAGATTTGTTTGCTAGCCTTCTTTGGGATAATATAGAGCTCCTAAATTTAGTTGATGTGAAGTTGAGTAATGGGATTTTCACCTGGAATAATTGGAGGTGTTGTGATAATTCTATCTCTAAGAGCCTAGACATATTTGTTGTTTCTTGATTTTTAGTTGGAGATAGATGGACCACCAGTTCTAAGATTTTGGGATGGAAAGGGTCTAATCATTGGCCTATTAAGTATTATGTTGTTTCTTTCAGAGCTTCTAGGAACCTATTATTTAAGTTCAACTAATGTTGTTGAGAGACCCCTCTCTTCATGATCTTATGAGTGGATGGTGACTTAAAGGGAACCTGATCTTGGTAGGGCTATGTACTCCTTTTCCAAGAGACTACAATACGTGAATTATAGGCTCAGGAGGTGGAATAAGCAATGCTTTAGCAACCTTCACTTCAAAACCAAGGAAAAGGGTGCCTTGCGATGTATTCATAAACCATCGTGGACTAGACACCAAGCACACCCTGACCACCTCCATCTACCATACCCTTGTTGATGGGTGTTTTTGCACCTTCTCAACATAGGCAGCGCATAAGTGCACTACCTCTCTTGAAAGGTAGAAATCTGCAAACAAGTTACAAATTACTACCCCAAGGTTTCTCAGGTATCAAGTCATGACAATGCTTGGAATAGTTCAATTGGTTGATATTTTTTACTGGTAACACAAGGTCGTCCTTTATGGTTTACAAAGTGTGGGAAGTTGGGTCTGCAAATGGAGTTTCAAAGTGTTGGAAGTGAATGAACAGTGGCTGCCCACTCAAAACAACAAACTGAAACTCACCATGTTCATCAGATTTGGCATTGTTTTGATGCTTTGAATCCTACTCTAACAAGAAGTTAAAAGAAATAGAAAAAGGGAAAGGGAAAGGGAAAGGGAAAGGGTTAAGAGAGCTAATCTAGATCTAAGCTATGAATGAATAGTAACAATGTAGGCTGCTACAGTAGACAAACTTCCTAAACTAGGTTTTGTTTGACCAAGAGAAGCCTACAACTACACAAAACCAGTGCAATCTTCTAAGGTCTGTTGATTTTCAGATTGCACATGCACATTATGAACATGCAATTGAACTAAGTTGCAACAATGAAATATGGAAGCCTAGGATAACTTTGCATAGCAGCTTGTCATCAACAAGTGCCAAAAGTATGGGCTAGAAATTCATCAACATACCATAACAACAAGAAACATTACCACAACCATCCAAGAAACTACAAGCTAAAACTAATATTGCAGTAGAACCATGCATGCAAGATGAGAAAAATCAAAGAAAAAATCCATAAAATCATGCAATGTTGTCTTTTATTGCTGCAAATGCCTTTTGCACCAATTCTCCAACCATTTACAAATGAGGAGCAAGCCCCTATTTATAGTTTTCCAATGCCCAAATGAATGGCTAGGATTGATTTACAACGAGTGGCTCATATTTTTTTTACATTAGGGTTTCACCTACCCCCATTACATAGGAATTTAAAATACATCATTTGTCTTAAATTCCTATTTTGTCATCTAGTGACTCAGGTACTGTAGCAAATTTCTCATCTACTTGTTTTCTGGGCTATGGCTGAAAACTGCCAAAGGCTGTCCTCTATCTGATATGCATTTGCAACACCCTTTCAACCAACCAGATGTATCCTTTTCCGCTCAATGTTATCGAGAGGTAGATGAACTTCTCTCGATCTTGCGGAATAGCTCCCTATGGATCAAGATCATTCATGAAAGGCGAAACAACCTCTTGATTTTGACTTTAGTGAATAACTTTCCAATTTCCACATATCGGCTCCCTTAGGATACATAATCTTGTGAATTAAAATATTCTCCTTGGCTCGGCTCCACAGGCGATCCTTGACTATCATTTCTCTTTGCAGAATTGGTAGGTAGTATGAAGATTTTCCATTCGAATTGCATTTTTATGACTTCATCTTTGATCATTACAACAAGACATCATGAGTAGCTCTCTTCGACAACGGGTTCCTTTGGAAAATCTTCGTCTGATAATTAAAGCCATGGACAAAACAACAGATTATATTAAGCTGATCCAAGTAATGATATAAAATCTTTAAGTATGACCTTTTGATGTTTAGGTGACTATATAACCCTTACTTTCCCATAGTTTTCATTATTGCATATTCTCTTAGCAACTAATGATAAATGATGACAGTGCCAAAGGGAAATTCAGATTAATAAAAAAAAGCTTCACATTTTAAGGCATGGACCATGAAAATATCTCTTCATCATTTAAGCATGATGTGTCCCCGTGATTTTCATGATCCTAAAAACCTCCCACCTTATTATTATCGTATGATATTATAAAATCCTTTCAATAAGTGCGCTCCAAATTCCTCTATTATTTAGCCCTGTTGATGAACATGAAATTTGTTTTGGAGGCTCTATGTTTATTACCTGGTTCATGTAGACGATGGGAGTCTTGTTAGTGTAGGAAGCTAATCAAACGGCCATGTGGAGAGTAAATCTTGCATGGCTAAAGTCTTCCACGCGACCACGGGAAAAATAATTTGAGGCATCGTTAAAGGAAGGACGTCTGAGCAGTTGGCTAATCAACAGTGCTCGCAAGCCTCTATGACCCCCATCATAATCTAATCCATAAATATTATGAGCCGCCTCACGTAGGAATCCTCCACTGATCAAAGTGGATCGGGCTCCTCTCCTTTGTTATGCTCCTTCAATGGTGCTCAGTCGTCATAGTGGTAAACAGTGATATCGTGATCGTCCCTCTGCAAGAACGACCTTGGTCTCGTATTTTGAAGATGAGCGAAGGACCAAGCCTTTGTTTTTAGCCTTGATAATGAATGTCATTCTATGAACCTCTTATGGCACCAATCACAGTAACCTCAAATGTACTTCATTCATGCGGTAGTAAAGGAGACCTCCCGTGAGAATAAGAAATGAGATGACAGTTTAGAAGAAAGTTGTTTGAATGGTATAAGAAGTGGTGGGCTTCGCATAGAAGACCACTGCCGAAGAGAAATCCGAGGGGGGGGGAAGCATGGAGTTTTGTTGCCATGACACCACCAGGATAGCAACGTGGAGCTGGCGGAAACCCGCATTGCAGCATCCGCACATGTGATTGTCATCAACGCCTCTAGGAGGATGCCACCCGCAAAATAACCAGCCTATGCGATGAAAATCATGTAACTTGGTCACCCCATTCCTTTTCTCGTAGAGAAATTTGAATGCCTTACATGCCAAGTTCGAATCTTGAGAGGTCTTATCATTCACCTACCTATGATCACGCATGCATTTGATATCGTTCTGGCATTTCTATGATAGGTAAAGGGATACTCCACCCTTCGTGCCTCTCCTCATCATTCCTTAGTGCGACAAGATTGAAACGACCACTCACTCAACCTGTGTTATTCATAACTACAGTGTCCTAGATGATGGATTTAGCAGGGTAGATTTCAAGCTCTGAAACTATGACCAATCACCACGTCTATGCCTCTTAATCACTTACCTCCCTCAACGTTCAATTTTAAATTGCATAGCCGAGTCAAGGTCTTGTAGGAGTTCGAGGTGGAGTGGTCGTGCGAAAGAAAGTACGTGGGTGGTCATGTTGAAAGGGTCATCGTAGGAGACAGACCATCCACCTTCGGAGCCCGCAGTTAGTAGTGTCGTCACTAGATGGTGAGTGACGTTGAAACGGGCAGACCCCGCATGGCCGATGTCCACAGGTGAGGAGGCACGGGAAGATGTTGGAGGTGAGGCATTTAAAATGGTGAAAGATGGGTGGAAGTCCGCAAAGCGGATCCCACATAGGGAACAACCATCAGTACCAACCTTGAAGGTCACCCATGCAAAGTGCAAAGCTTTAATGCACGACACTCTTCTTCGACAATCCTCGCTTACCATTACTACATAGTTATCTTGGTATTGCACTTAGGTAAAAAGATGCAGGAACTATAAGAAAGCATGTCATTTGCAAAGAGGTCATTATGATCAGAAAGGTAGCCCATGGCTCCACGATGAATTAATTTGATAATGTCGTTAAGAATGTCGTAGAGAACGACCAAGTGGGTGATAGCAATGATGGGAATGCAACATATGAGTTATATTTTTGGGCAGTGATGGATTGGTGGACGACGACCAACCTAGGAGAGCCTGGAAGAAGAAGACGACAGTGATGGGTTGTGGGGAGGGAGCGGGAAGGCAACGAAGGATGGTCGTTGTGAAATGACGTCAGGGTAATGGCCCTCCACAAGCAGCGGCCCGCATGGGCGGACCTGTCGGCGAGTGCGGACATGAGAGTTCACCATAATTTTATGGTTTGTTTCAAGGGAGCAGTGCATGCGGGTCCTGCCTAGTGGGATGACGTGAAGGGAAAGTCGTTAGGCAATGGTGGTCGGGCAAGGGTAGGTCGTGCATAAAGACCCGCAATTACCTCAAATTTAGACTATTTTGAGGCGATGGGGTCAGCCTCAACAATGGTAGTGACATGACGAAAATACCATCAGCGGGGCCCACCATGTGGGCAGAAGTCAAGGGACGGCTGCTATGGGAGTGGTGAAACAGGAACGAAGACACTCAAAGTGCAACTCGCAACTGCGGGTCCGCGGGACATGGAGGACGTTGTAACGAGGATGAATGTGGGGTCCGCCATACAGGCGGACACCGGGGCTTGGGTGTAGGCAAACAACGAAGTGCAATAGCAAATGACAAGAGGAGACCCGTGAATGTGGGTCTGCAAGGATCAATGGACGCCGAGTGAAAAACCATGGGAAGCCAACAACAACCAGCCTGTGAAAGCAAATGACTTAGCAGAACTTGGCTAGGTGAACTCGGCCAATAAGAAATTGATCGTTTTAAGGCACATGACCATCCTAGGCCTAGGAATAGGGGTGCACAAAATGAGGCAAGAGCAAACGAAAGGGGGGTCCGTACCCTCAGTGGGGTGTGTGTGCAAAATATGCAAAACAAATGGCAACTCTCTGGGGAAATGCTCCAAAGCATTTTGATGAAAAATTGGAATCACGAACCCAGAGTCTCTGGTTCTGATTTTCATGCTAGGGAAAAAAAACCAGACGCTCAACCAAAGGATCAAAACCACTAGTCAACCCAAGTTTCAGTATGCTGAAAATCCAAGTGTGTACAGATGCGTTCATTCCCATCCTTAAGTCACTACAAGAACCTAAGCTCCATCAAGTTAAGCTACACAATTTATTCTAACTCCAAAAGCATCTAGGACATTGCCTCACTGCAAGTCAGGCATCCATAGCCCCAATGAGGTTGTCATTGTGATTCTCCTGGACATTGCTCTACTGCTGGTCGGGTGTCCATAACCCCGGTAGAGTTATTTGTATCCTCCTGAAAGTTGAATTTTCTTTCTTTTGATTTTCATCATTTTATTTCTTTATTTTTGTTTCTTTTTATTTTCTTTTCTCTTCTTTCTTTTCATTTCAACCTGCAAGCAGTGAAGCTTGTACTCAGGGCTGAGAATCATGTAGTGGCGCTGAAGTAGAATTTTAGATTTTTCACTTAACTTCACAAAGGAACCTATAGGGACCGCTAGATTCTTAAAGAATGTGAGATATGTAATATTTCAAAATACATCTGATTCAAATCAACCAATGACCTATCCCCTTCAAACCAAACATCCAAGTCACTTGACATTAACAGAAGGCCTTCAACGTCCACTCTGAAAAATTGATTAGAGTTTATCGAAGAAATACATAGAACGACCCTAGGCAATAAAATGGTTGTTGTGCATGTAAACATACCCAACTAAAAGTAGAGGGACCCCGAGCAAAGCAGCAATAGAGCAGAAGCAAAACGGAAAGCAAGTGAGAAGTAGAGGGAAAGCAAACACCTACACTAACCAAAGCGGGGAAGTGAAAGCGAACCACAAGGAAACTAATCTAAATCAAACCAACTAACCTAACGAAATTAGGAAAGCAGAGTATATACATGAAAGTGAGATATGTACATGAAGCCTACACTACTCAAAACAACTATGTACAAAGATATTTACAAAGTAACACGTTTAGGCAAGGCAAACCGACACTCACGCCCATTGGATTTTGTAATGCATGCACAAGTAGGTGAGTGATCATTATAGTTCTAATCCATGCAAACTTATCCTTATACTCAAAAAAAAGAATTTCAACATTGCATCATTCAAATTCAATCTCATATTCAAGAAAAATCAGCAATTGAGGAGGTTCATTGAACCCATGGTCAATCAATAAACACATTTGTCTCCCCTCGTTCCCATAATCAAAATGATAAGCATGAACATCCATTAGAGCAGGAAAGATAAAACCTAGATGTCATCGTGTGGGGGCAATTGTATTGGATGCTTGAGATGGTGTGTGGCATCGTCAATCGTTGCATTGGCAGCCTTGGGTCGATGCGATGGATGGTGCAGCATCCCTCTTGCATTATCAATCTACATATCACAAACAAATTGATCAGGAAATACACATTGTGAAGAAATTTTTTTGAATGCAAGGAATCGTGTACCTGATCTTGGGCTTGCATAAGGCTGGGAGAATGTGACAACAAACACCCCTTCCAAGCTACCCGTGGGACCTGCAACCTCCATCAATTGTTCTTCAAGGAGATACACTTCATCATGTTGATCTTTCGTAGTCCGTGGCTCCTCTTGATTGCTGTCCTCAAAATGCAGCGTGTTGTCCCATCTCCTTCCCCAGGTGTTGATCTTAACTTTATGATGTTCAATGTCATGGGAACATGACATGGATGAATCTATCCTATTGTAGCTCTTGGAGCATGTAGGAGGACCGACAATACACAAGGAAGAAAGACTCTTGGTTTCAAGTTGTCCTTGTGGTTGGAACTGTACATCACCCATGTGAGCAACCTCCAAGACATCTGTGCCTTGGTCTTCTTCTCCTTGCAGCCCATATAGCTTATCTTGATGCTCAACCATTTCCTTTTGTTCATCGTCATTGTAGATGGAGAAGGAGTTCCTTTCCTAATCTAGGAGTTCTAATGTTTCACTGTCTGGAGACTCAGGTATTATATCTTCAACATCACCATCTTCTGAAATGCACTCATCTTCAGCATTGGCATACCTCCGTAGTACAACTCCCAAGGGAAAGAAGTCATCAATTGACGATACCTCTTCAAGCGGACTAAAATTTCCTATGCTATTTCCCTCCAAGGATTCCCCATAGATCTTGTCATCCATTGTGTATCTAGATGCTCTACAAGATGGAAAGACTCTTGACAACTGATGGATAGCTCTCCCACTTGATCTGCTTCATCATTCAGAGGCTTAGGACTATGTTGTTCTTCTACCGTTGTTGTCCTAACACCCTCTTGAGGGTTTCCTTCAGCTAGGCTGGCACTTGGTTCCAACCCTTGGCCCTTTAGCTCAACCCTTGAAGTAGTGGTGGGAGGTAGCACATCCAGTTGCTCCACTTGTTCTCTGACTTGCTCGATGGCCTCTTGGCATAGTTCACACATGAATTCAAAATACACTAAATCATGGAGCCTACACCAATTTGGGAGCAACAACACCTCCAAATCTACTTGATGTCTTAGCTCAGACCAATCCCTTGTGAGTCTTGACATGATTTCGTTGTATTTTTCCACTACTGGGCCCTCATCATCACTTAGGAAGGAAGTTTGATGGTAAATAACCATGACCTGTAGTTGTTCCCACTCATCCAAATCTTATTTTTTAGTTGTCTGATTGTTCCCATCTATTGAGAATGGATCTTCAAATTCCACTTCACTGGAGCTTTCATCATTATTTTCTACTACCCCAAGGCATTCAGCCTCTTCTTGTTGTTGTTTGTCAGCATTTTCATGGGTTTTCCCAACATGTGTTGCTGCAAATTCTATTAATTCATCTTCGATTGCCAACCATTCCTCTTCTTGAGTGGAGGATTTCCCTTTACTAGTGAAGGAGAGGCTTTTAAACTCCATTCTTAGTGAACCTTCACCAAATCATTTTGATGTCCCAAGGAAATCAACTTCTCCCTCTTGATTTTCAGCTTCAATGTTTGTTGTCCCAACATGTACTTTTGTGGAGCTCCTTGGCTCAATTTCAATTTGTTGTCCTCCAAATGCTGATGACTCTTCTTCCTTAATGGATGACTCCCCTTCATTGAGATTCGATTGTTCTAACTTTCCCAAACAGCTCCTAGATTGGGTGATGACATTTGCACATGATGGACAACTGAATTTCGAGTGGGGTGCATTATGGAATTTGCACCAACTAGACATCAACACCTCTTCCAATCCTTTCCCATCCTTACTACTCAAGCATTCTTGAATCAACTCCTTGAAGGCCTTGGTTGCCATGTCAGCAAATTTTTCTTATGGGTTTGCAGGGGCTAAGGGCCAGTATATTTCCCAGAAGAAGATTTCTCCTTGCAAGGCCTTCTCAACTCTGCCCAAGAATGTGAGACATTCTAATTTGTTATGTCTACATGTGCCATGAATTCTACATTTGTCTGCCAATGCAAAGTGCTGCAATGGCTTCCTCAATATCCTATTTAGATCTTCCTACAGCTGAGTGATGTTGACTTGAAGTTTCTGCTCCATCTTAGCTTAAATGTTGCCTTGTCTTCAAATTTCTGATTTTAAAATTCCAGCAAATGATGAGATCTTCCTATCTTAGATTTTTACTTGAGAGTGCTTTCAACTTCCAACTTTCAGCTTTGTAGCCTCAAGCTCAGCCATGCCCTCCTTCTAGTGCCAGTTTTGTTGATGGGTGTTTTCACACCTTCTCAACATAGGAAGCGCATAAGTGCACAACCTCTCTTAAAAGGTAGAAATCTGCAAACAAGTTACAAATTACTACCCCAAGGTCTCTCGGGTGTTAGGTCATAACAATGCTTGGAATAGTTCAATTGGTTGATGTTTTTTGTTGGTAACACAGGGTCGACCTCTATGGTTTACAAAGCGTGGGAAGTTGGGTCTGCAAATGGAGTTTCAAAGTGTTGGAAGTGAATAAATAGTGGCTGCCCACTCAAAACAACAAGTTGAAACTCACCATTTTCATCAGATTTGGCATTGTTTTGATGCTTTGAATCCTACTCTAACAAGGAGTTAAAGAAAATAGCAAAAAAGAAAGGGTTAAGAGATCTAATCTATATTTACGCTATGAATGAACAGTAACAATGGAGGCTGCTATAGTAGACAAACTTCCTAAACTGGGTTTTACTTGACCAAGAGAAGCCTACAACTACACCAAACCAGTGCAATCTTCTACGTTCGATTGATTTTTATATTACACATGCACATCATGAACATGAAATTGAACTAAGTTGTAGCAATGAAATATGGAAGCCCAAGCTAACTTTGCACAACATCTTGTCATCAACAAGTGCCAAATGTATGGGCAGGAAATTCATCGACATACCATAATAGCAAGCAACATTATCATAGCCATCTAAGAAACTACAAGCTAAAACTAATATGTGAGTAGAACCCTGCATGCAAGATGAGTAAAATCAAAGAAAACATCCATAAAATCATGCAATGTTGTCTTTTATTGCTACAAATGCCTTTTGCACCAATTCTCCAACCATTTATAAATGAGGAGCAAGCCCCTATTTATAGTTTTCCAAAGCCCAAATGAATGGCGAGGATTGATTTACAATCAGTGGCTTAGAGTTGTTTTACATTAGGGATTCAACTACTCCCATTACATAGGAATTTAATATACATCATTTGTCTTATTGCTATTTTTTGATCTAGTGACTCAGGTACTATAGTAAATTTGTCATCTAGCTATTTTCTGGGTTGTGGTTGAAAACTGCTAAAGGCTACCCTCTATCCGATATGCATTTGCAACACCCTTTCAACTAACCAGATGTATCCTTTTCCAATCAATTTTATTGAGAGGCGGATGAACTTCTCCCGATCTTGCAGAACAACTCCCTATGGATCAAGATCATTCATGAAAGGCGAAACAACCCCTTGATTCTGACTTTAGTGAATAACTTTCCGATTTCCACATACCGGCTCCCTTAGTATACATAATCTTGTGAATTAAAATCTTCTCCTTGGCTCAGCTCCATAGGTGATCCTTGACTATCATTTCTCTTTGCATACTTGGTAGGTAGTATGCATATTTTCCATTCGAATTACATTTTTATGACTTTATCTCTGATTATTACAGGAAGATATCATGAGTAGTTCTCTTCGGCAACGGGTTCCTTTGGAAAATCTTAGCTTGGTAATTAAAGCCCTAGACAAAACAACAGATTAGATTAAGCCAATCCAAGTAATGATATAAAATATTTAAGTATGACCTTTTGATGTTCGAGTGACTATATAACCCTTACTTTCACATAGTGATTGTTCAATTATAGCTCTAATAGTTTTCATTATTGCATATTCTCTTAGCAACTAATGATGATGAATGATGACAGTACCAAAGGGAAATTTATATTACTAAAAAAAGTATTCACATTTTAAGGCATGGACCATGAAAATATCTCCTCGTCATCTAAGCATGATATGTCCCCATGATTGTCATGATCCTAAAAACCGCCCACCTTATTATTATCATATGATATTATAAAATCCTTTCAATAAGTGCCCTCTAAATTCTTAAATTATTTAGCCCTGTTGATGAACATGAAATTTGTTTTGGAGGCTCTGCGTTTATTACTAGGTTCATGTGGAATATGGGAGTCTTGTCAGTGTGGGAAGCCAATCAAATAGCCATATGGAGAGTGGATCCCACAGGGCCGAAGTCCGCCACGAGACCGCGGGCAAAAGAGTTTGGGGCACTGTTAGAGGAAGGACGTCTAAGCGAATGACTGATCAGTAGTGCCCACAAGCCTCTACAATGCCCATCATAATCTAATCCACAAATATTCTGAGCCACCTCATGCAGGAATCCTTTGCTGATCAAAGTGGATTAGGCTCCTCTCCTTTGTTATGTTGCTTCAATGGTGCTCAATCGTCGCAGTGGTAAATAGTGATATCGTGATCGTCCCTCTGCAAGAACATCCTTAGTCCTGTATTTTGAAGATGAGCTAACGACCGAGCCTAATGAATGACATTCTGTGAACCTCTTATGGCACCAATCACAGTAACCTCAAATGTACTTCATTCATGCGGTAGTAAAGGAGACCTTCGGTGAGAATAAGAAATGAGACGACAGTTTAGAAGAAATTCATTCAAACAGTATAAGAAGTGGCGGGCTTCGCATAGAAGACCGCTTCCAAAGAGAAATGTGGGGGGGAAGCACAGAGTGTTGTTGCCATGACGTTGCCAGGATAGCAGCGTGGAGCTGACAGAAACCCGTGTTGTGGCATCCGCACATGTGATTGTCATCAACGCCTAGGAGGATGCTGCCCGCAAAACGACCAACCTATGTGGTGAAAATCTCATAACTTGGTTACCCCATTCCTTTGCTCATGGTGAGCTTTGAATGCCTTATGTGCCAAGTTCAAATCCTGAGAGGTCTTATCGTTCACCTGCCTATGATCATGCACGCATTTGATATTGTTCTGGAAATTCTGTGACAAGTAAAGGGATACTCCACCCTTCGTGCCTCTCCTCATCATTCCTTAGTGTGACAAGATTGAAACGACCACTCACTCAACCTGCGTTATTCATAACTACACTGTCCTAGATGATGGAGTTGGGTGATCCCACAAAGCTGGTTTACAATTTCTGGGAGATTCTAATTTTTGTTGAAATCACATATTTTTAGAAAAAATAATGATATAAGCCTTAAAAAGTTTTATTTTAAGTATTCAAATTGAAGATGGTTTGATCAAAGCACCTTATATTAAACCCCCTTAGATAGAACATCACTAGTTTTAAACCATACCTACAACGAAGTCTCCTTTACACCTATCAAAATGTTGATAAAATATCACTTTTGATTTACGTTTTGGGGGATCAAATGAATTCATTTAAAATTTATTTCAAATGATTATGGTAGTCTTCAGAATGATCTATCCAATGAATATAATTTTAATATGTTTTGGTTTTATTATGTATGTGTTTTTTTAGTTTTATTAAACATAGGATTTTCACCGAAAATCAAGCTCTTTGTTCTACACATGTGGAAAAATAGCAGATTATCAAAATAAAATTTTGAAAACTATGTTCAAGCTGGGTATTCATGTCCTTGATCCACTAAGAAAATAAAATTGAATTTCGATACATACATAAAAATTTATGTTGTATACGATCCTCCTATGTCTGAATTGTAATTGGTTTGACTTTGAAACTTGATTAAGGAAAAAATATTCAATAAAACACTATAAAACCAAATGAAAGTGCTAGATATCTTAGTTACAAATCTAAATTCAAAAAAATTAGAATTTTATCCTTCATACAGAAAAAGTTATGTTGTATACGGCAAGCGTCACTCCTTAAAAATGTTTTTTTTTTTTTTAAACTAGTTTTTGAAGTAGATGGAAAAATAAGTGCAATCTAATTCCAAAAAAATTAAAAAATATATATTTAAAATCTATAGACAAAACTTCACAAATCACTAATTTTCATCATCTTCAAATTCCTCACAGTTTAGACGCTATAGGAGCTCGAACATGAAGATTTAGTTTTAAAAAATTAGTTTGGTGTCCAGTTTGCCCAAAAATTGTAAACCAGTATTGTGGGATCACCCAGTTAGCAGGGTAGATTTTGAGCTCTAAAACTGTGACCAATCACCATGTCCATGCCTCTTAATCACTTACCTCCCTCGACGTTCAATTTTAAATTGCATAGTCAGGTCAAGGTCTTGCGAGAGTTCAAGGTGGCGTGATTGTGCGAAAGAAAGTACATAGGTGGTCGTGTTGAAAGGGTCGTCGTAGGAGATAGACCATCCACCTTCGGAGCCCACAGTTAGTAGTGTCATCACTAGGCAGTGAGCAACATTGAAACAAGCGGACCTCGCATGGCCAATGTCTATGGGTGAGGAGGCACGAGAAGATGTTGGAGGTGAGCTATTTAAAACGATGAAATATGGGTAGAAGTCCGCAAAGCGGACCCCGCACAGGGAACAACCATCGGTACCAACCTTGAAGGTCACTCATGCAAAGTGCAAAGCTTTAATGCGAGACACTCTTCTTTGACAATCCTCGCTTACGATTACTACATAGTTCTCTTGGTATTGCACTTAGGTAAAAAGATGTGGGAACTATAAGCAAGCATGTCATTTACAGAGAGGTCGTTATGATCGGCAAGGTAGCCCACGGCTCCATGACGAATTAATCTGATAAGTTCGTTAAGAATGTCATCCGAGAATGGCCAAGTGGGTGATAGCAATGATGGGAATGTAGAACATGAGTTCCATTTTGGGCAGCGACGGATTGGTGGACAACAACCAACCTAGGGGAGCTTGCATGAAGAAGACGGCAGTGAAGGGTTACGGGGGTGAGCGGGAAGGCAGCGAAGGATGGCCATTGTGAAATGACATTGGGATAACGACCCTCCACAAGCAGTGGTCCGCATGGGCGGACCCACCAACAAGCGTGAACGTGAGAGTTCACCATAATTTCATGATTCGTTTCGAGGGAGCGGTCCATGCAGGTCCCGCCCAACGGGACAACGTGAAGGGCAAGCCGTTAGGAAACGACAGTTGGGCAAGGGCAAGCCATGCATAAAGACTCGTGATCGCCTCAGATTTAGACGATTTTGAGGCGATGGGATTGGCAATGGGGCCCGCCATGCAGGCAGAAGTCAAGGGATGGTCATTGTAGGAGTGACGAAATGGGAATGGAGACTCGCAAAGGGAAACCCGCAACTGCGGGTCCATGAGACATGGAGGATGTTGCGGCGAGGATGAATTCAGGGTTCGCCATACAGGTGGACGTTGGGGCTTGGCTACAGGAAAATGATGGAGTGCAACAGTGAATGGCAAGAGGAGACCCACGAATGCGGGTCTGCAAGGGTCAACGAACGTCAGGCGAAAAACCAAGGGAAGCCAGCAACAACTAGCCCACAAAAAAAAATCACTTACTGAATCTTAGCTAGGTGAACCCGACCAATAAGAAATTGATCATTTTAAGGCACATGACCATCCTAGGCCTAAGAATAGGGGTGCACAAAATGAAGAGAGAGCAAACAAAAGGAGGGTGCCTGCCCTCAGTGGGGCATGTGTGCAAAATATGCACAACAACCCTCAAACCCATGGGACTTAGAAGTTTTCTTAGATGAACCAGAGCTTCAACTGGGCAATTTCATACCATCTAAAATAGTAGATGTGATGACTAATTCTTTCCTTCATATTTCAATACTTTTTCCCACATATGCAGATTCTCCTGGGTGTTTGGCCGAGTTATCATTTGTGCTCAAAACTGGCAAGAAAATTATTTATGTCTTCTACAAAGTTGATCCTAGCAATATCTATTGGAATGTCAAAGGAAAATGAATCTACACATGCATTTTCCAAACATAAAGTAAGTGATAGATATAGTTCAAAAAATTTAGATTGGAAATTGGCTCTTCAAAACGTTACATATCTTACTGGGTACATTGTGAAGGAGAATGAGTAAGTCTCAAATACCCTCTTCTTTAGTTTCAAGTGTTCCTATGTTTTATTACTGTTACTTTTCTTTCTTCTCCTCTTATAGGTGTGATGTTATTTTCATGCTTGCTTTATGTTGTTTTGGGTTCTTCTCTGATTAGATTTTATAGGTGTGATTTTTTGGGACCTACCTTTTTGTTTGAATGTGTGTAACATTATCATTTTAATTAGTAACAATGACTAGAGAAGCTCAGAGTTAAGCTCACAAAGAAGTTAGACCTATAGTTTCTTAAAAGGTGTCAGGATTCCCATGTTATCCCATCTTTTGTAAAAATATGTCAATTGTTTTCTCAATTACCTGACCAGGCACATCTTCCATAGAGCTAGTTTCTTGCTCCTTCGTGCCATGATTAAATCCACCAGGGTTTCCATTAACTATATCTTTGGATTTTCGCCTCTGCACTTAGAACTTGCCGCCACTTCGCATCCATACCTTTGGATTCTACTCGACACAACATCTCAAGCTAGAGTTGCGAGCATCAAATCTGAATGTGAACAAGGACAGAAGAAGAAATTTTGGTCATTGCTTAATAGAGGGAATCCTTTGTTTGTTCTTGTTCATCCTCGTACCCCCTGCATGCCCCTACCATACTCCCCTTTCTCGCTAGCAAGTCAACCTTCAGAAGCTTATGTCGTTTCAGTTTTTATTGTTTGGATTTTAGAGGTCCAATTTTTGGACCCTTTTTTTTCTTTGGAGTATAACGAGAAATAAAGATATTGTTGGGGATCATTTAAAAAATAACAAATTATAAAGGAATTTTTCAAGTTAGTAAATATTGTTAGATTTAGAATCTTTAAAAATAGAATATATATTATGGAAGATGATGAAAAGATATACCTTCTTTTAATTATATTTTTATTATAGATAGTTTGATAAATAAATTAAAATATTAAATTAGTGTAAAAGAGTTGTCTAATAAATAATGATTAGATTGTAATTAAAATAAAAAAGAAGGAATTCAGTTCTTTAAAAGATATTATGTATGACTTGTTTATGATGTATCTATAGTCACATTTTTTATATTGAATTTCACCTACAATTGTTAGATCTTATAGAATAGATATTTCTTCAAACTTTGCTAATGATTTGAGCAAAAATACTATCGTTGTTCTATCTAATCCAAAATTGTTGCTTTGTCTAATTTTTACAATTTTGCCTAAGTCTATTATTCACCTCAAGATCTACTTCTTTTTATTTTGAATCTTTACATATGTCAAGATGGTGTTTATGAACACCTCCAAGGAAACTTCCATGCTACATTGTGAAATTTTTCTAACTTTCTCCTTACACCTTAGCTAAATCCTTTGTTCTTGTTTTCACAATGAGTAATGGGTAAGTGCATGGATCTGTGACACAATTTTGATGCCAAATTGGAAAAAACGCAAAAAAAAACCCGTAACAATCCATATTGCACTCGCCAAATGGCTTTACTATTTGGCGTGCGTCAAATTTGGCACTCGCAAAATAGCTTTACCATTTGGTGCTCACCAAATGGCTTTACCATTTGGTGCTCGCCAAATGGCTTGAATTTTTCAATGAATTTTTGTGAGCTCTTTCTTCTTCTCTTTCTCTACCAGGGAGACTATGTACATGAAATAAACATTTAAGTATAAGTTGAAATTTACATATGGACATTTACTTTCTTAATCTTTAAACTTTATATTTCATGTATATATAGTTTCAGGATGTTTGAGAGTGGTTTCGAATATCTAAGAGTTATAATGTAAATTCTAGTTTTTGGAAGATCTTAAAAAAATTAGACAGTCAAATTTCAATAACCAACATGTCAAATTTCAATAATCATGAGGTTAAATTTTAGTAGTCAGTAAGTTGTATCATCTTTCTCTCTCACTCTCTCCTCTCTACTCTCTATCTCTCAACTCCCTCTCTCTCTCTCCCCCTTCCTCTCTATCTCCCCTCTTTCTCACACACCTCTCTATCTCCTCCCTACATCTGCCTCCCTCCCTCCCTTCTCTATTTATCTCTATCTCTTCTCTCTCTACATCTCCTTCCCTCTCTACTTATCTTTATCTCCCATCTCTCTCTTTACCTACCTCTCCCTCCATCACTGTGTATCTCACCTATGTCTCCCTCCCTACCTCTTTCCCTCTCTACTCTCTATCTCTCCCCTCCCTCCCTCTACCTACATCTCTCTCTCACTCCCTATCCCTCTCTTCCCCCTCTTTCACTCTAACTCTCTCCTCTTTATCTCATAATTCTCCCCCCCTCTCTCTCACTCTCTCCTCTCTATCTCACCACTCTATCTCTCTCTCTCTCACAAACCTCTCTCCTCCCTAACTCTCCCTCCCTCCCTCATTTCCTCTCTACTTCTCTTTATCTCTCCTCTCCCTCCCTCTCTCGACCTCACCCTCCCTCCCCTTCTTTTTGTCTCTCCTCTCATTCTCTCTCAGTATTGTCCCTCGCTCCCTCCCCCCTCTTTCTCTCTCAATTGCTCCTTTTCTCTATCTCACCATTCTCTCTCTCACTCACACACACACCTCTATCTCCCTCCCTACCTCTACCCCCCTCCCTCCCCTCTCTACTCTCTATCTCTCCTCTCTCTTTCCCTCTTTATACCTACCCCTCCCTCCATCACTCTCTCTCCATCTCTCTCTATCTCACCTATGTATCCTTCCCTAAATCTTTCCCTCTCTATTCTCTATCTCTCCTCTCCCTTCCTCTACCTACCTCTCTCTGTCTCTCCATCCCTCTCTTTCTCTCTCACTCTCTCCTCTCTATCTCACTATTATCTCTATCCCTACCTCTCACTCCCTCCTCTCTAAATCACCATTCTCTATCTCTCCCGCTTTCCCTCCTTCCCTCACTCCCTCTCTAAATCACCATTCTCTCTCTATCCCACTTTCCCTCCTTCCCTCTATCTCACCTATCCCTTTCTACCTCTCCCTCCTTACAACCTCTCTCTCTTTATCTCTCTTTCTCATTCTCTCCTTACCTCTCTACTCTCTATTTCACCACTCTCCTTCGCTCTCTCTCCACTACCTACCACTCACTACCTCTCTCTCTCCCTCCCCCTCTTTCTCTCTTACTCTCTCCTTCCCTCTCTACTCTCTTTCTCTCTCTCCCCCTTCCTTTATCCCCTCATTTTCTCTCCTCTCACTCTCTCTCCCTCTCACACACACCTCTATCTCCTCGTTTCCTCTCCCTCCATCCATCCACTCTCTACTTATCTCTCTACATCTCCTTATTTCTATTTCAATCTCTCTCCATCTCTCTCCTCTTTCTCTCTCACTCTCTCCTTCTCTACCTATCCCTCCCTTCTTCCCTCTTTATGTAAATCTCCCCACCTTGCTCCACTTTTTGTATCACATCTTGTGCACATTGAATAGAGAGAAAAATAAAGAGACAAAGAGAGAGGAGGGAGGGTGGGATAGAGAGGAGAGGGTGGGACAGAGAGAAAGGTGTGGGAGGGAGAGGTAAAGAGGTACAGGTGAGATACACAGGTAGGTAGAGAGAGGGAGGAGATATAAGTTGAGAAGTAGGTAGAGAGATAGAAAGGGGAGATAGAGAGAAGTAGAGAGGGAATAAGAGAGGGAGGGAGTGGTAATGAGGGAGAGAGAGGTGAGATGGAGGTGAGATAGAGAGAGATTGAGAGAAACAAAGAGAGAGAGGGAGGGAGAGAGGGGAGGGTGGGAGAGGTAAAGAGGAAGAGATAAGTAGAGGTTTGAGAAAGAGAGTAGAGAAAAGGAGAGAAGAGAGAGGGGGTAGGTAGAGAGGGAGAGGAGAGAGAGGTGAGATAGAGAGGAGAGAAGGATGGATAGGTAGGGAGAGAGATGCAAGATAGAGAGAAAGAGAGTAGAGAGGGAAGGGGGGGAGAGAGAGGGAGAGAGAGAGGGAGAGAGAGGGAGAGAGAGAGAGGATGGAGGGAGGGATAGGTAGGGACAAAGAGGTGAGATAGAGAGAAAGAGAGTAGAGAGGGAAGGTGGAGAGAGAGAGGTGAGATAGAGAGTAGGGAGAGAGGTGAGATAGAGAGAAAGAGAGTAGAGAGAGAAGGGGAGAGAGATAAGTGATAGAGAGAAGTAGAGAGGTAAGGTGGAAGGTAGATAGACTGAGAGAGGGAGGGAGGGACAGGGGGAGAGAGAGAGAAGAGGTTTATAGGGATAGGTTAGATGGAGAGTAGTAGAGAGCGAAGGTTGGTGGAAGAGAGAGAGAGAGAGAGATAGGGTGGGAGAGAGAGGGTAGGAGAGAGAGGGGAGGAAGGTAGAGGTAAAGAGGGATAGTTGAGATAAATAGGAGAGAAAAAAGTAGGTAGAGAGAGGATGAGGAGATCAAAAGAGGGAAGGAGAGATGGAGGGAGAGGTAGGGATAAAGGGAGAGATAGTGATGGAGAGAGAAAGGTGAGAGACAAAGCGATAGAGAGAGGTAGGTCAAGAGAGGTAGCTTTGGGCCCCTATCCCTCTCTTTACCTATCTCCATCACTGAGTATCTCACCTATGTCTCCCTCCCTAATTCTTTCCCTCTCTATTCTCTATCTCTCTTCTCCCTCACTCTACCTATCTCCCTTTGTTTATCTCTCTTCCTCCCTCCCTCCCACCTTCCCTCTTTACCTATATCTAATATATCCCTCTATACCTCTTTCTCTCTCCCTCCATCCCTTATTACCAAGCTCTCAATATCTCCACCTTCCTTCTTCCCTCTCTACTTATCTCTATGTCACATCTCTTTATCACCTCTCTCCCTCTCTCTCCCTCTCCTTCCCTCCATCCCCCTCTCTCCCCTTCCCTCTCTACTCTCTCTATCTCACCTCTCTCTCCCTCTCTTTATCTCTCTCTCTCTCTCCCTCTTTCTCTCTCTCCCCCTCTTTCTCTCTCACTCTCTCCTTCCCTCTATACTTCTCTCTATCTCTCTCTACTTCTCTCTATCTCTCCATTCTCTCTCCATCTCTCCCTACTTCTCTCTATCTCACCTCTCTCTCCCCCTCCGTCCCTTCTTCCATCTCTAATTTTCTTTATCTCCCCTCTCTCTTCTATCTCTATCTCTATCTTTGTCTCTCTCTTTCTCCCACCAACATTCCATCTCTACTTCTCTCTATCTAAACTATCCCTCTATACCTCTTTCTCTCTCACTCCCTCCCCCCTCGCTCTACTCTCTATCACATATCTCTATCGCCTCTCTCTCTCTCACTTATCCCTTTCTCTCTCTCCTTTCCCATCTACTCTCTTTATCTCACCTCTCTCTCACCCTACCTCCCCCTCCCTCCTTTCTCTCTCTCCCTCCCCCTCTTTATTTCTCACTCTCTTCCTCTCACTCTCCCCTATTTCTCTCTCCCCCTTCCTCTCTACTTCTCTTTATATCATTATTCTATCTCTCCCTCCCCACTCTCTCTCCTCCCTCCCCCCTCTCTCTCCCCATTTACTTCTCTACTTATCTATATCACCTTTATCTCTCTCACTTCTCCCTCCTTCTCTCTCTACTCTATCTCAACTTTCTACATATATATCCCTACCCCTCCCTCCCTCCACTCTCTTTCTCTCTCCCTTTGTCTCTCACTCTCTCTCCCCCCTCTTTCTCTCTCATTCTCTCTCCTTCTCTCTCTCCTCTTTATCTTGACATTATATCTCTATCTCTCCCTTTGTCCCCTCCAATTCTATTTATCACATATCTCTATCACATCTATCTCTCTCACTTCTCCCTCCATACCTCTCTATCTCTACTCTCTATCTCACCTCTCTGGAGGGTGGGAGAGGTAAAGAGGGATAGTTGAGATAGATTGTAGGGAGGGAGATATATATAGAGAGAGGGTTGAGATAGATAATAGATAGAGGTAGAGGAGAGAGAGGGGGTATGTAGAGAGGGAGAGGAGAGAGATGTGAGATAAAGAGGAGGGAGGGATAGGTAGGGAGAGAGGTGATAGAGAGAAGTAGAGAGGGAAGAATGTAGAGAGACTAAGAGAGAGGAGGGAGGGGGGAGAAAGAAAGATGTATAGAGGGAAAGGTGGGTAGAGAGAAGTAGAGAGGTAAGGAGAGAGAGAAATGAGAGAGAAACATAGAGGTAGGTAGAGAGATGGAGGGGGAGATAAAGAGAAGTATAGAGGTAAGGAGAGAGGGAGGAAGAGGTAGGGAGGGAGAGAGAGAGAGAGTTGAGAGCGAGAGAGAGGTGATAGAGAGATAATTAGAGCGAGAAGAAGGTGGAGAGATTGAGGGAGGGAGGGAGAAAGAAAGATGTATAGAGGGGTAGATAGGTAGAGAGGAGTAGAGAGAAAAGGTTGGTGGAAGAGAGAGAAGGTGGGAGAGAGAGAGGGAAGGAGGGAGGGAGGGAGGGAGGGAGAGAGAAAGAGGTATATAGGGGTAGGTTAGATAGAGAGAAGTAGAGAGAGGAGGTTGGTGGAACAGAGAGATAAGGGATGGAGATGTAAAGAGGGATAGTCGATAGAAATAGGAGAGAGACAAGTAGGTAGAGAGATAGAAAGAGGGGGGAGGGAGAAAGAGGGAGTAATAGAGATGTAGGGAGAGAGAGTTGAGATAGAGATATATTAGAGAGGGAAGGAGAGAGGGAGGGAGAAGTGAGAGAGTTGAGAGAGGAGGAAGGTGGAGAGACTGAGAGAGGGAAGGTGGGGGAGAGGGGGAGAGAGAATGAGGTATAGAGGGATAGGTAGGTAGAGAGAAGTAGAGAGGGAAGGAGAGATGGAGGGAGAGGTAGGGATGGAGAGAGAGGTAGGTAGAGAGAGGGAGGGAGATATAGAGAAGTAGAGAGGGAAGGAGATATGGATGGAGAGGTAGGGATAGAGGGAGAGATAAGGATTTAGAGAGAGAAATGGAGAGAGATAGGTAAGGAGAGGGAGGGGAGATAGAGAGAAGTAGAGAGGGGAGGAGAGAGGGAAGAAGAGGTAGGGAGGGAGGTAGATAGAGGTGAGATAGAGAGATAGAGATATAGAGAGATAGGAGGGAGGGAGGGATATTTAGGGGGAGAGAGATGAAATAGAGAGAAAGAAAGTAGAGATGGAATGGGGAGAGACAAAGAGGTGATAGAGAGTAGAGACATAAGGAGGAAGGTAGAGAGATTGAGAGAGGGAAAGAGAGAGGGAGAGAGAAAGAGGTATATAGGGGTAAGTTAGATAGAGATATGTAGAGAGTAAAGTTTGGTGGAAGGAAGAGAGAGAGGAGGGAGGGAAAGGTAAAGATGGATAATTGAGATAGATAGAAGGAGAGAGAGGGGTAGGTAGAGAGAGGGTGATGATAGATAGAAAGAGGGGGAGGGAGGGAGAGAGAGAGTAGAGAGGGAAGGAGAGAGATAGAGAGAGAAGTAGAGAGGGAAGAAGGTGGAGATATTAAGAGAGAAGAGGCAAGGAGGGAGAGAGAAATAGGTATAGAGGGATAGCTAGGTAGAGAGAATTAGATATGAAAGGAGAGATAGAGGGAGAGGTAGGGATAGAGAGAGGTGAGACAAAAAAAAGAGAGGTAGGTAGATAGAGGGAGGAGGAGATAAAGATAATTATATGGGGAAGGAAAGAGGGAGGAATAGGTACAGAAGTGAGAGAGATAAAAGAGAGGAGGGAGGGATAGGTAGGGAGAGAGAGGTGACATAGAGAGAAAGAGATTAGAGAGGGAAGGGGAGAGAGAGAAGTGAGATAGGTAATAGAGATGTGTGATGGAGAGATAAGTAGAGAGGTAAGGAGGAAGGTGGAGAGACTGAGAGGAAAGGAGGGGGGAGAGAGAAAGAGGCATAGAGGGATAGGTTAGATAGCGAGAAGTAGAGAACAAAGGTGGTTGAAAGGAAGAGAGAGAGGGGGGGAGAAAGTGAGGTGAGATAGAGAGAAGTAGAAAGGGAAGGAGAGAGAGGGAAAGATAGAAAAAATTAGAGAAGGAGGGAGGGAAGGAAAGAGAGGTGAGATATAGAGAGAACTAGAGAGGGAAAGAAAGAGAATTGTGAGATGGAGAGTAGAGAGGGAAGGAGAGAGAGAGGGAAGCAGAGAGAGAGAAAGAGGGGAGAGAGAGGGAGGGAGGGATAGATAGGGATAGAGAGAGGTGATATAAAGAGTAGAGATCTAGATATATATAGAGATAGAAGGATAGGGAGGGGAGATAGAGAAATGTAGAGAAGGAACGAGGGAGGGAGATAGATATTAGAGAGGGAAGGAGAGAGAGATGGACATGTAGAGATGTAGTTCTTGAGCTCAAGGGAGAGAGTGTCAGATAAAGGGATAAAGATAGTGAGAGAGAGGAATCTAGAGAGTAAGAGATGAAAATGAGTGAGATAGAGAGAGAGATAAGAAATTTGATCTCTTGATTACTGAAATTTGACATGCTGATTATTAAAATTTGACTATATAATTTTTTTAAAAATCTTCCAAAAACTAGAATTTGAATTATAACTCCTAGAGATTTGAAACCACTCTCAAACATCCTAAAACTATATACATGAAATATAACTTAAATTATAAGAAAGTAAATGTCCATATCTAAATGTCAACATATACTTAAATGTTTATTTCATGTGTATAGTCTCCTTAGTAGAGAAAGAGAAGAAGAGAAAGTTCACAAAAATTAATTGCAAAATTCAGGCTTCACATTCGACAAGCACCAAATTTGGAACTCTCTTAGCTATCTAAATATATATATTTTTTACATTTTGATTCAATTAAGGTTTTGATCCATAACTTCTCTTGTAAATGCCTCCATTTTTTGTTAAAAACCAACATGTGATAGTTTTAGGATAGATTTTTACTCGTTCATCAAAATGTGAAACAAATTACATTTTTTTTAAATAGACTCGATTCTACACGTGATGAAAAAAATAATTTTCGATTAGTTTTCAAAAAAATTAGGGGGGAGCACCCTCAAATTTCAGCTTTTCAGGATGTGTCCACTTTGAAAAATCATAAAATATTATATATTCATTAAAAAATATCCAAAAGAATGAGGATAAAATACATGGTGTTAGCTAATTTCTCACCGTTCGGATATTTGAAATTCTAAAAAAAAAAACTCAAAAAGGGGGGGCCTCAAATGCTACATACTATTTTTTTTTATAAAAAAGGACCTATTTTGCCCCCCCTTTTTGAGACCCTTAATCTTCATTAATTTAAAAAAAATAGTAGCTTAGAAACTAGACTCAAAGAACTTCAACTCTTGTTCTTGCTGCATCTTGAAATTTTGAGCGTAACTATCTTCATTTTCTCGTGCAAATTAGATTTTGCTGATTTCAGAAGAAAAAAAAGTGGCATCTTAAGAGCCAAAATTGTGTCACAGATCCATGCACTTACCCTAATGTACTACATAAATAGAAGTTGAAATAACATGAGTTAAATGCAAATATATCATTGATCTAATGAAGGTTTTGGACTTCCCTTTACTATTCAAGATGCTCTTAGATGTCATGGAAAAAGCCTTCTATGATCATACTAATTACTCTATATGGTTTGTTTTTAGATAGAAAATTCTAAGTACTCAATTCAAAAACACTATACTTGAGATTATTAACAATAAACATTTTTTGAGATAGGTGGGCTTGAGGAAAAAAATTATGCATTAATCATGGTGCATAGTATTGCACCAATGATTCTATCTAGAGGACAATATTATACCAACTACTATATATGAGAACAAAATAATAATAGTACAATAACAAAAATACTAGGATCATAATTAGATCTAAAACACAAGAGATAGTTTGGCTAAGTCAAGGGTGGTTTTGGTCCCCTAATAATTGAAGAAATGAAAATGAAAACAAAATGAATAAGAAAGGTAAAATAGTGAAAGAAATAGGTAAGAGATCCCAAGTAATTAAATTTGAATAATCTTCTTTGATAAGGAGATATGCTAAATGTCAATCATCAATAAAAAAAAATCCATTTTAAAGCCACATGGGAATGATAGGGGTTAGTTTGCTACATAATATGTGACTTTGAACCCAAAAAAATAGTAAAAAGCTTGGAAAACTTTTTTATGGCTTGGAGCACCCAAGAGCTTTCCTATTTTTGTACCATTTCATTATTTTATTATTTTATTGGAGCACTAGGTTTGTATTAAATTTGTGATTGCTATTCAATCTTCATATCTTCATTAGATTTGTCATAGTATGTGGTGGACCTTAAATTTTTTAGATATGATCTTTTGTGTTTTATATAGTATTTTCATTTTAATCACAAGGATGATTTTGTAGTGAAATGCTTAGATTATTTTATAGAAAAACACTTAAAACACTTTTTTTTTAAATATTAAATTACCTAGAACCCTATAGCTTTAGAATTTAAAGTAACATTCTTATTAACAAAGATATATGTAATTAGTACCTAAAGTCAAAGAATTATATGTTAATTTAAATAAAACAATATAACCAAATTATTAGATAGAACCTAAGCCCTTGATTGTCTTTAAAGAAAAAATAAAAATAAAAGTAAAAAAATAATAAATTAGTATGATCTCCATGAGTCACTTCTAATATACTTTTGTGTGAACTTTCAAAGCAATCTTTAAAATTTATTACACAATAAAATTATAATAAATTCTTAACAAAATCGATGTACATGTATGAAACTTTGTAAGTAGAATTTTTTAGTTTTTAGAGTACTTCAATTAAATTCATTATGATTTGTTTCTTTTTTTCAGTTATGAAGCTAAATATCATCAAAGGAAGCCTTTCGATTGATCTACAATGATTTTGTGTTGGCTTTAGAGTATTGATATTTATAACTTGATTTAATGTAGTGCTAATCTATCTACAACCAATATTTTTCAATGATGTCATAACTAAATAATATTTATGCTAATTATAAGTAATCTATGTACTAATAAAAGGGTAACAAAAAATTAAGGGTCCTAGTTTGGATTGAGTTTCTCAACCTCCCCTCGCCTTGTCTGTATTTTCTACACCACATAGTGTCTTCCTTGGGGAAATTAATTTGTATTGAAACTGACCGGTTTTACCAAGATCTCAAGGAAGCCATGACCACTATGGTTGATGATAAAGCACCGAGAATCGACGGTTCCCCTTGTGAATTTTACAAATCCATTTGGGACTATGTGGGAGACAATCTTCATAAATATTACTTGGAGGATTTTCATTCCAAATCCCTATGCCATCATATCAACAAAAGAAATATAAAATTCATACTTAAGTCTAATGATCTTGAATATATTTACAACTGACGACCCATCACACTCCTTAATGTCTTCTACAATATCATATCCAAAGCTCTTGCTTTGAATATTCACCATCTTCTCCCTCAAATCATTCACCTAGAGAAAATTAGATTTATTAAATCCAGATTCATTTTGAATAACATCATTGTTGTTTAGGAAGGTATGGAGTGGGCTAGGTGCTCCCACCAAAAAGTATTTTCTGAAGATAGACTTTGTTAAAGCCTATGACCTTATAGAGTGGCCCTTCATTTTTGCTATGATTTTTGCTTTGGGATTTGGTCCCAATTTTATCCAATCTGTTAGCATGATTTTTGTGGATGCCTCAGCTTACATCACCATTAATGACCATCAGTCCCAATCTATTGGTTTTTTTTCTCCATTCTCTAAAGTTTCCCTCTTGCCCCTTCATTGTACCTCCTTGTTGTTGAAGGTTTTGGTTATCTCCCGACCCACTCTATCTCCTAAGGTCGTGTTTGGGGGATCACCTTGCCTAATCCATCGACCCAAATTTTTAATGGTTATTTTTCTAATGATTATTATTTTACTTTGTTGGAGGATGAATATAATGTCAAGAAAACGCTTAAATTCCTAGATATCTTTTGCTTGGCTTCCAAGTTTTCTATTTAGTGACACAAAACTCAATGTTATTGGCAATCTATTATATCCCCAAACCTCCCTGGATGCAACAATATGGATGGAAGTGATTTCAAGGGGAAATATTTAGGTTCCTTAGCATTCCCTTTGCCCTCCAGGCTTGTCCAATAGACTTAGGAAAGTTGTCCTCAATAGAATCGAACAAAAGCTATCTTTTTGGATCACCAAGTTGCTTTCTCTTGCTAGGAAGTTCCAAGAGTGTTCTAAAATTTTGGCTATCACTCATGATTATTGTTGGCATATAGATTATAAGTGTTTTCATTGATGGCAACCTAGTTCATGCATCTGATATACAGTATAGTTTTGGTTTATATCGGCAGAACATAGTGAAGAGTAGGAAATCTGGTTAAAGGCATAAATGTCGATCTAATTACCTCACCAGACTGGTATTTTGAGTTGTGGATCTCAAATAAAGGTTTTTTGATGTTTGTAATCCCTTACTCAAGGAGTATCTCGATGTGCATTCATTGGTACGTGATCTAGGAGATTTGGTACATTAATTTGTTATTTATCTGTGGTAAAAAGTTGACCTATCAAGTATAGTAATTGAAGATGTATAAGGAGAAATTAATTAAATGTTTTTTTATTCGAGACATGTTTATTTGGGTCCTCTCTATGTCTTAACCAACTTTGGAGGATACACAAAGATTTAATTAAGGATCTAAGCCAACAGTTGAAAAGAACTTAATGTTTTATGGAGTCGACATATGAATGATTAAATCCTTGATAGTAGATATATATATGATATCAGTTTTATCATTTTGAGATTGTGAATAAGTGTGGAAATGTGCGAATGTGTATGTGGTGTGAAAATCAGAAGAGTAGTGGTGTGAATGTTGGATTTATGATGTGAATTCAAAAACAAAGCAGGGCAGGGCAGAACATAGCAGATCAAAGAGAAAAATCAATCTACAGATTCAAAATCTAATCTATGAGCTTCACCGAAATTGTAACTTGGCATAAGTAGATTCTACTATCTCAGTTCAACCTTCAGATGGTTTTAATTTGAACTTTTGTAAGGCAGTGTGCCTGAATGCAAGTGCATTCTCTTTTGTAAACACTTACATTTGAGTACTCAAATTGTGGATTAACCTCCATCATGGTTTTTCCCCTAACAAGGTTTCCATGCAAAAATCCTTGTGTTATGGTGTTGTGAATTATTACTTTGAATGCTTGCATATTTTCTTTAATATAATGTTGAAATGGTTTCAAGTTTCAGATTAATAAAGTTCAAATTTGCAGAACACTGATTCACCTCCCCCCTCTCAGTGTTCCCTTGAGTCCAAAAATTGGTATCAGAGCCTAGTTCCTTTGAAGAATTTTAGCAGCTTGAGGTGGATCTTATAATGTAATGGACTCTAATGGTCTTCAGCAACAACTTTTGGTGGCACTTGATGATCTTGATTAGTCTAAAATAGAAGTTAGGGAATTGAGAGCGAATCTTAAAGATGCAGAGAAATACATTCAAACATTGAAGGATCAGATTGTTAAATCCAGGGAGAAGAGAAAGGATCTTTGTTATCAGATACAATAAAAGGAGAACAAAAATATGGATGATGCTCACTTGAATTAAACCTTGAAGGAAATAACTGAAGAATGTGAAAAGCTTGCTAGAGACAATGCAACCCTAAAACTTGAAATGGAATCTATGGTGATGAAGATGACTAAAGAGATTGAAGAAACAAAGAAGAATGAGGAAAACCTTGCTCAGGCCTTAAAGAGAAATCTGATGAATGCAGAAGAATAAATGAAGAATTCACTCAGTTGGAAAGTAAACTGCAATTATCCATAAACAATGGAGAAGAACTTGAAAAGCATATTGATATTCTCAAGAATGATCTTACCACTGCAAATGAGTACAAGGAGAAGTTTAAGATCAGTTTAGTGAAGCTTGATGAGCTGACCTAAGGACAGAAGATTGGAAATGATAAGACAGATCTTGGATATGAAAAGGGAGAAAGTTCCAGATCAAGACAAAAGAATTTAAGACAAGGAAACTAGATGAACAAAGGTGGAAGATATTCGATAAGACAACCTAATGCTGAAAAATTTAATGGATATTGTTTTTCTTGTAACAAGTTTGGTCATATGGCAGCTCAGTGTAGAAGTAATATGAAATCAAGAGATTCATCATTCTTTGGTCAGTGTTTCAATTGCAAAAAGTTTGGTCATAAATCAATTGAATGCAAAAATGTATCAAGCTACTTTGTTAATAGAAAGAATGTTGAATGTTACACATGTGGAAGATTTGTACATGTTGTTAATCAATGCAGATCAAGAAGAAATCAATGGAATGATTGGTTTGGACAAGGAAGTATTGTGTGGTATAATTGCAATAAATTTGATCACATTGCAAGATTATGCAAAAACAAAAATGTGGATAGGAGAGGTCCAGTATACAGAGGTAGAAATATAGAGAAACATGATAAAGGAAAAGAAAAAGTGATTGGATGAAATCAGAGATCAGATGAAGAAGACATGGGTAAGGAAGAACGAGTCTAATGCTAGAAATGGTTCTACATCGGAACCTACTTCTGGTAATTCATCCGGTAATTGATCTCAGGCCACTGGCCCAGGGGGAGTTATTCAAGAAAATCATTCCTCCCCTATCTTTAGATGGTATCGAAACGTGAAGGATGATCAAAAGGTGTATCAATTCAATGTGCAGAGTTTTTGGAGAACATTCACAAGAAAATTCAGATAATTCATAGGTTCGTAGAAGAATTTTTCTCTCACTGTCTGAGAAAACAATGCATCCAGAAATTTACGGCAAACACATTTATTGCAAGTGTGTGAGCTATAAAAGACAAGTTGTAACTTTCATTTGTCACTTTGCATCGAAGAAAAGGAGGAGAGCACCTGGTAGTAGAATTTTGAAGTTGAGAAGTTGATTCGACAGTGAAATTCGAAATCCATCAGGTACTTTCAATTGTTTTCAGAATTTTCATACAATTTGGTGTACGTTTGTAAACCCTAAGTATGGAAGAAAAATGGAACAAATCAAAGGGTCGATCATTCTAGATGAATATAATAGTGCAAAGATTAGGTCTATGAGAAATCTATTGTTGACCGACGAATTGAAGCAATTGAATGAAGCAAAGCACAAGAATTTAGATATTTGGAATGAGTTTCCCCATTTCAAAAATGTGGAATTCATAAAATTCATCTTGAGAAAATTGCACAACGATACCCTGATTTTGGACAAACCTTACATCATTTCGAAGGAGGCAATCAAAAGTTTGATTGGATTATGAAAAGTCAAAGACATACCGAGGAAGAAATCCATCTGGAACAAAGAAGTTGAAACCCTAACCGGAGTAATTGGAGATCAGAGAGCACTGATAATTGTGACGATCAAAAATCTTGTTACAAAGTACATTGCGCATGGAATAACATATAAAATATTTTACAGAAATTGTGAAGGAGCAACATCAGCTGGCGCAACTTACATCTCTCATAAAATGATAATTGAAGGTCAGGACTTTGACCTGTGTGGATTGATAAAGGATCAGTTAATGGAGAATGTGCAATTAACCAAAGAAACAAGCTATCCTTTCAGTTTTGGTACACTGGTTATATGTTTAGTGATGTACTTCTTCAATTGTTTACCTAAGATCAACAATGTGATGTGGAAAACAAATGAACCAGTATGCAAGCAAATCTACACTTATTTCAAGAATTTTCCTAAATGTGATGAAGAATTTGAAAATTTCAGTAAGAATTTGCTAGAAATGTTTGGTTCAGTAAGTGTTTCTCTTTCGTCAAGAACACTTGAATTTGGTTCCTCTTCCGATAGAGTGGAGAAAAAGCAGAAAAGGGAAATAGAAAATGTTGAGTACAGCCCTCTAGAACCCAAGATTCCTAGAAATGGAGAAAAAGGAAAGGAACAAGAAATTGTTGATATATTGGATGAAGAATTCGATGATGAAACTAAGGACCCACAGAAACATGAACTGGAAAAGGAAATGCCAGAGGCTAGTGAAGAAGAATATGACCTAATCAAGGAGAAGCTACAATAGCTTATTTAGGAAGAAGGTGGAATGTAAAAAATAGTTAAGTTATGGTCTGTTAGACCATCATAGGATCAGGATATGATTTTGAGTGTGCTAAATGCTCATGTTGAGCAATGCAAGATCAAATTGGAAAGTTTGTAGAACCAACTATGTAATGAAATGATTGAAAGCAACAAAGAAACAATGAACTCTGAGGTTCAAGACAGAAGAACGTGAAGTTATCTCTCATTTGAAGGAGCAATTCAGACTATCACTCACCAAATTGAAGAAGAAAATGAATGAGTTGAGACAATGTATAAATGCAGCTAATAACATCTACAACTATTGCATTCGTTGGCCCCATGCATTTGGACAATACAAAGAGAAAATGGAATAGATTGAGACAGAGTTGAATGGGATTGGGAAAAACTTTGATATGTTTCAGGACCAAGATGGTACAATCAAGAAAAAGATTCAGGATCTATAGTCTGAACACACAAAAGTTCAATTCACAAATAACACACTTGTGGACACTTTCTGGAAAGTGAAGGATCTAACTGAACGCAGGTTGGAACAGATGGTTGAAATACTAAGGAAAGGTGAGAATCTAGAAGAAGCCATTACAATTCTAGAATCTCTCACTGAGATTGTCAAATGGACATCCAAGAAAAAAAGCTTGATCATAATCATTGGGATTGCGACGGATGCTTAGAGGAAGTTCCTTCTAGAAATGAAAGAAAAACATAAGATAATTTTCTAATTGTTTTTCAAAGTTTTAAATCAGTTTTGAAGTTTTGGAGATTTTGAACACGTATTTTGTCACTTTTTGTCATTTTTGGCATATGGTTTCTATGCTTTGTCATTGATGTCAAAGGGGGAGAGAGTGTAGTGAAAAAATTATTATAAATCTTAAGGGGGGAGAGAGCAGTAAAAGTTTGGTAACATACTAATAATGATTCTAACACTTATTCATTTTTCACTAAGTGTTGCCATCAATGCCAAAGGGGGGAATTGTTGGTGTTGGTGTAATTAAATGTGTTGTACCTTGTCTTAGGTCATAATTACACCTTATTAAAGTTTACTTAGGGACCACATAGGAGTTATTGGAGATTTTTTCCACCTTTGGTGGACTTATCATCTAATTACTTTATCACCTCCACCTTTCATGGGCATATCATGTGATTAGGTTTCCACCTTTTGTGGTGGTTATCACATTATCACCTTTCCACTTTAGGTGGAGTGATAACTTTTCATTATTGTTTCATGTCATAAGATTACGACACTTGTCATAATCTTATGCACTCCTATGTTCTCACCTTGGCTATATAACCAAGGGGTCTCTTATTGTAAACTAAATCATTCCATTATCATTGACATTGAATACAGTTTATTCTTGTCACATTATTTTCTCTCTTCTTTGTGCTTTCTATTTGGTCCATAGATCTTGGCATCCATAGCCAATTCTAATAGTTGGCATATGGCTTATGTGTTGTCATTGATGGCAACCTAATTCATGCATCTGATCTACAGTATAGTTTTGGTTTACACCGACATAACAGAGTGAAGAACAGGACATCCGGTTAAAGGCATAAATATCGATCTAATTACCTCACCGGACTAGTATTTTGAGTTGTGGATCTCAAATAAAGGTTTTTTGATGTTTGTAATACCTTACTCAAGGATTATCTCAATGCCCATTCACTGGTACGTGATCTAGGAGATTCGGTACATTAATATGCTGGTTATCTGTGGTAAAAAGTCGACCTGTCAAGTATAGTAATTGTGGATGTATAAGGAGAAATTAATTAAATGTTTTTATGTTTGAGACATGTTTATTTGGGGCCTCTCTATGTCTTAACCAACTTTGGAGGATACACATAAACATTTAATTAAGGATCTAAGCCAGCAATTGAAAAGAGCTTAATGTTTTATGGAGTCGACATATGAATGATTAAATCCTTGATAACGAATATATATATGAGACCATTTTTATCATTTTGAGATAGAAAATAAGTGTGGAAATGTGTGAATGTGTATGTGGTGTTAAAATTAGAAGATTAGTGGTGCGAATGTTGGATTTTTGATGTGAATTGAAGAGTAGAGCAGAGCAAAACAGAGTAGAGAAAAAAGTAGAATCAGTCTACAAATTTAGAATCTAATCTATGAGCTTCACTAGAACTGTAACTTGGCATAAGTAGATGCTACTATCTCAGTTCAACCTTCAGATGGTTTTAATCTGAACTTTTGTAAGGCAGTCAGCTTTCCCTTTTAAGCAGTGTGTTGTAGGAAGTGTGTCTGAATGCAAGTGCATTCTCTTTTGTAAACACTTATATTTTAATACTCAAATTATGGATTAACCTCCACTGTGTTTTTTCCCCTAACAAGGTTTCCACACAAAAATCCTTGTGTTATGGTGTTGTGAATGATTACTTTGAATGCTTGCATCTTTTCTTTAATGTAATGTTGAAATGGTTTCAAGTTTCAGATTAATAAAGTTCAAATTTGCAGAACACTGATTCACCCTCCACCCCTCCACCCCCTCCCCTCTCAATGTTCCCTTGAGTCCAACAATTTATTAATCTTCATGTTGGACCCCTTCTAAGGCCTCTTATGTGAAGCTAGAAGAGTTGCTCAAGGATTTTCTTTAGGCCTCCTTTGAGATACACAAAGGATTCCACCACGTTGCCTCAAAATTCTATTGCCTTTCTAGAGATTCTGGTGGGCTTTGCCTCCTAGCCACGTAAAGGCAAGGGATTTCTCTTTGTTCTAAATGGATTGGTCTTCACACCCTTCTCATAATGAAGGATCTTGTTTAGATATAGGGTACATTTGTTGCCAAAATAATTTGGGATGCTTGGGAAGCCATTAAACCTTGGCTCAAATGGAATGACACTGAATTCTGGGAATCTTTTAACCAACACAATATTTGGTGGTCTCCTTTATTTGCCAATCTAGGGAACCCTCTTGCCAGGTTACATTGGCTCAAAGCCCTCTGATTTCACAAGAAAGGCATTTAGACTTCAAAGGATTTTTTTTCTAGACCCAAGATGACCCTCATGTCATGGGGAATTTTCAAAGCCAAGTCTGTCTTAGCTTCTTCTAATCGGGAGACCTTTGAAGGAGTCATCAATGTCATTCTGATTGATATGCTTCACAAAATTGGCATTCATTCTACCAAAGCTTGGTGGAAATATTAGAAATAGGATCCAAATACCTCATTCAGGAGCTACAAGCCTCGGCTTGGTTACCAATGGATTTCACCTCATCTCCTGATCGTTAACAGTTTGAACCAGAGATGACACCCTAGTCACCAATTTATGTTTGGTACCATAGATTCAATAATGTGTAGGCTACTATTGTTGAGCCCAAGCTTTCCCACTTTTCTTAGTGTATTCTTTTCCAAGGCTTACTAGTGGGATCTCGACTCATCCACCTGGGGGTTCCTGGCCCTCATTGACCTTTTTTGTGGGCAACTTGATCCTTTTAAACATCTTTTTTTCTTCTACTCCAAAGCTCAACATTTGTGGAAATGGATTCATGGTTTCTTTCAAAAATTATGTCATCAAAAATTACAACTATGTTTTTTTCATATTACTCTTTTTACTTTAAACTCTCTTCAAATTATTAAAACTATAGTATAGATACAATCTTTCATCCAAACAAAAACTAAATTATTTATAAAAATAAAAGAAATTATAATATCGCATTAAAGTAGAGACTAACCATTACAAAAGTTGTTAATAAATACTTGTATACATATCTTAAATATATCTATCTAAAAATGCCTAGAGATATTAGTCTCTAGCTATTTTAACTAGAGTTAATTTATTTTACTTTAAATCTATTTTATTTTATTTACTATGCATATATAGATACACAAACTTTTTTTAAAATTAAAAATTATTTTTATATAAGTTTGTTTATTTTTTAGTTGAATCTTCTTTTTTTTTTTGAGTAATATACTTGTTTTACTTTGTATGTAATGATTAATTTACTTTTGAAATGCAATCATTCATTATTTTGATATTTTATTTTATTTTGAAATGTGTAATTAATATTATATTGTTTGTCTTGGTAATATAATCTTTGTTTTTTGTATCATATTACAATGCAAAAATATTTTTAAAAATTAAAATTGAGATTGTAAATCCTTGTCTTCTTCTTAAAAAAAAAAACTTTAAATCACAATCAAATGGATATGTAAAAATATTCTATAAAATTATTTAAGTGTTGTAAAGCTTCTCATTTTCTTAATATATGAAAGATTTGTATATCGTTATCTTTGTCTTTTCCAGTTTTAATTTAAAGAACTAAAACATTATCTATATGTAAAATATATCACTATTTTTATTTTTACTTCCATACATTTTTCCTAATATCAATTAAAATTATGTTTAATTAATTTTATTCATTTAAAATTAAATTTTCTTAAAAAAAAAACTAACTTGAACAACATTTTTTAATGTTATTTTTTTAGTGATGAAGGGAAATAGAAAATGTTGAAGGCTATTATAAACTATTTTACAGAAGAATTAGCTACACTATCAGCAAGCCTTGTCTGGCTGCGATGGGTCAACTTTCCGCACAGAGCTCTTCAGTCATGGCTTCCGTTGAAGAAGTTAAGAATTTTAGAGCTTCATGATGTTGTCGAATTAGAAGAACTGTGGAGCGAGACTGCCGATATAAGTATCTTCCTTTACTGTTATTCATTGAACAGCCATACCTTAAATCTCTTATAGTTTTTGTACGGTTTTGTCTTAGTATAAAACGAATGTCGCTGCAGCCTCCTGTGCAGTTGAGAGAGATGATTATCTTTCATGCCGAAAGATTCCTGAGATTTCTGAGCTCAATAGGACGCCTACAGCATTTGAAAAAGATATCCATGTTTAGAAGCCAATCGGCTATCGAAGGTCTAGCAGAAGAGTTTTGCCAACTCCAATCGCTGGAGCACCTCGATTTAAGACAATGTGGGAAGCTAAAGTCGCTGCCTAGCAAGTTCGGCGATTTTAAAAACCTGCGGCATCTAAATCTGAGAGGCACTGGGTTGATGACGTTTCCAGCTTCATTTAAGCAAGCATTGGTCAACTGAGCAAGTTGGCAAAGCTGATTATCGGAAGGAGTTCGTTGAAAACTTTTCCACCTTCTGTCGGCAATTTATTCTGCTTGACTGATTTTCAAATTTCTTCTTCTAAGTTGAAATCCTTACCAGAGGCATTTAGGCAGCTTACTATCCTTCATAATCTGGCTATTCAGGGGTCCTCCTAACACAGTTGGATATCCTGAGGACATGGGAATGATGGGTGAGGAAGAAAGAGATGTGGGGAATTTAAACCAATTATTACAATATTTGGGAAACCATGTGACAAGTATGAATCAGTGATGATGATGATTATTATAATGTGAAAATAAATTATTAAAAAAATAGATTTCTAATTATAAAGTTTATATATATACAATTAATTCATTTAAAATGTGTTAATATTAGGTGTTATTTAATTTTTTAAATTTTTAAATAAATATAAATATAAGTATAGGGAAGATTAATTACATATTAAGAATTATAATTTGATTATATGAAGGATAATATAGATCAAGTATGACAGATGAGAAAATATATTTTATTTAAGACTATATTAGGTCAAGAGGTTGTTATGTGCGGTTTGAGTGAGGATAGATAAATAAAAATGTCAAACTAATATATGTCTTAAATGATAATTGTGCCCTATGTGCATGAAAATGTTCATAGGATTGTCATTGAGCTCTTATATTGGTCAATATTTGAACCTTTATTTCAATAAACTAAAATGAATACATGCACCAAGACATACTAAAATTTTCTCTCAATGATATATTCAAATTAAAGCTTACTCCATGCCTCCTTGTAGATAGTAAAACAACCAAAACAAACCCCCTCAAGTGTTTTGAGTTTGAGGCTCTCCAATGGTTATATCTTTAGATGAAACATGGCTTATTGACATAATAAAAATATGGGGAGTCTCAAGAAAGTATGGCCCAACCATGTAGCTTAGGGTTAACACAACAAAATTAAAATAGAATAGAAAAGAAAGTCCACATTGATTCAATATCACAAAATAATTACAATATGGCTCACTAGCATGTCACATGCATATTACAATATGTTATACAAAGATATAGCAATTGATCACATGAGGAAATTCAACTTTTGAAATATTCTACCTCTCAAATTGGTTTTGGTAATATTCTCCAAGACATGTTTATATGGAAATTTTTTCTTTAAGAATGATCTATATTGGCCACAATAGGTTCCTAGATCTTGATGTCTAATGAAATGTGTAGATCAACCTAAATCCTAGTGATGAAGCTCCAAGAGTTAATAAAATTTGATGCAATTCCAATTGAAGGTTCTTTTGATCCTATATTATCTTCTTCTATGTTTATTTGAATCTTGCAATTCATGAGAAGGTGTCATAAAATTTGCACATTGAACTATATGTTGACTATTATAAATTGTGAACTTGATGTCACTTCTAGAAGTGATAACTATTTATTAACTAATTGAAATATCTTGATATCTAGATATGATGTGCATGAAATGGTACATAGTTTTGATTCATTAGTATGATTTGAAATGAGATTATGTGGTGAAATATAATACATTATACTAAGAATCCTAATTGAAATAAAATAAAAATTGGTTCATGTAAGATTACCTTTCGAATCGGGATGGTCATACATCAAACACTTGGGACTATTTGAATATAATGAGTCCCTCACTTTGTCGAGGTTAAAGGGAAACCAAGATGGTCCACCTCAATTTGTGAAATCCATGATGAATCTATTATTATCCTTCCTTTCCACTTAATTAAGTATTATTCTTAATGTTTTCTTTTGGTGTTGTGCCCAATTCTATTGTCCAAAATCTTCTCTATATGATCCTATTATTGATGCAATATATATGGTTTGGAGTGAAATTCAATGGTGTTATTTCTTGACTAACATTCAAGGTACTCATAGAAGTTTATAATGTTGAATATTGGTGATACACCAAGCACCTTTGGTAGCTCAACCTCATAGGCATTCCATAAATCAAATTTCTTGAGAATATTATATGGCCTTGACATTATTATATGGGCCAAACTTCCTCATCTTCAGCTTTTTGTATGTGCCTACTACAAATATTTATTCTTTGAGGTATGTCATGGAATCATCTCAAACAACAAATTCCTCATGTCTTTGTTTCTCATTTGCTTGTCTTTTATATTTGTTGTTCATTGTCTTCAACTATTTCGGTACATAGGTATGTAGTGTTTCCATGTATCTTATGAACTCTTCTATTTCTACACTTCTCTTATCTTCCATATCGATGTCTTTGATTTTCACTACCCCTATCAGTTACAATCTAGACACAATTGTCAATGGTGTGCTTCTTGTACTCTTGCTTATTGAGTTATTGTATGCAAACTCTTCTTGTGATAGAATTATATCTAGTTTCCTAATTTATCTCTTACTAAGCATCACAACAAGTTACCTAAGCTCCTATTGACCACTTATATTTTTCCATCAATTTTTGGGTGATATTTTGACCTAAATTTTAGATCTATTTTCATATTTTTCCATAGTATCTTCTAGAAATAACTTATTAATGTTGTGTCTATCTGAAACTATACTCTATGGTAATTCAAACAACCTCACAATCTTCCTAAAAAATAGGTGACCAATGTGTACAATAGCATGTATCTTCTTACAATAGATGAAATGTGTCACCTTGTAAAATCTATCTACTACAAATATAGATTCATGTCCTCTCTATAATTTTCGACAACCCTGGAATAAAACCCATGTTTATATCATCACAAGGTCTCTGTGATACTATTAAAATTTGATAGAGTCTAGTATTTTGACTACTCCCCTTTACAGCCTAACAAGTCCTACAACCTTGAACAAAATTTATTACATTATTATATATTTGAGGCCAAAATAATGTTCACTTATCAACACCAATGTCTTATCAATGCCAAAATGTCTTGCTAACCTACCACTATGTTTCTAGATTTAATCAAATTTTCTCTCATTGAGCTTATAGTAATGCACAATTGACTTCTTTTGAATAACATGCCATCGTGAATGAAGTAATCCAACCATTTACTTTTATCTCTCGCAACTATTTCTCTACTTTCTCTCTAAGCTTACATTATCTCTAAGCTTTCAAAAAATATAGTTCATCCTCATAAATTTGTTTGAGTTCTTCAAATCATTACTACTATCCTCATTTCTATCAACAAGTTTCTTGTTCTACTCAACACTTTTGTAATCTTTTTTGATTTATTCCTACTATGTTCCAATACATATGTATAAATAGATACATGAAATCTACAGATCTCACATGTCTTTGTTTCAACTCACCATGAATACTCAAACACTGAAGGGTTGATGGTTAATGTAAAACACAAATTCCTTTAGCAATAGATACATCTCCACTTTTTTAGGGCTTTAACTATGGCATAGAACTCCTAGTCATAGACTGAATATCTCTTCATTATTTCATTCATCTCTTCATTGAAAAAAGTTATTGGTCTTCCTTCTTGAATCAACACTACTCTTATCATATTTACACTAGCATCACAATAAACTTGGAATACTTTTTTTAAATTAAAAAATTCTAGCACTAGTTATTTTGTTACATTTTCTTTTAGCAGTTCAAAAATCCTTTGTTCTCTTGATGTCCACTTGAACTCCTTCCAATATCCTCTCATTGTTTCTAACAATGGTGTACAAATGGAACTAAATTTTTAGATGAAATTCATATAACAAACTTTCCAATCCATGAAAAAATCTTACCTCTTCAATGTCTAATGGTGTTGGCCACTCAATAATTTCTCTCAATTTCTCTAGATCCATTTTCAATCCTTCTACTAGAAGATGATAAAACCTAAATATACTAGATTTTCTTCATGAAACTACATTTCTTGATATAATTTATTAACAAATTTTATTCTCTCAATCTTTGAAATACCTACCTAATGTGTCACAAATTATTTTCTTTGGTCCTACTAAAAATAAAAATATCATCTAAGTAGACAATAACAAACATACCCAAAAAATTCATCAATACAATTCATTCATTAGTCTCATGAATGTACTTGGTGTATTAGTTAACCCAAAAGGAATGACTAGCCACTAATGCAAACCCTAATTTATCTTGAACAAAAGCATCCATTAATCACCTTCTTGGATCCCAATTTTCTAATATCCACTTTTTAGGTCAATCTTTATGAAATATTTTGCACCACTCAAACAATCCATGATGTCCCCCATCCTTGAAAACAAAAAAAATATAATTGATGGTGATATTATTAATAAATCTTCAATATGTACACATCCTCCATTCTTCATCTTTCTTCGGTGCTAATACTAGATTTGGTTTCACACATGGGCTTAACCTTTCTCTAATTAATCATTTTCTCAACAAACCCTATTAACAAGAAAATTGGGGAACACAAACTAAAGTTATGAGCCCAAAATACTTTTTAAGTGATATAGTTTATACCCTAGACTTTAGTCATATAAAGGGAGAAATTATTTGATCCAAAAAAAATACAAACTAGTTAGCCATATATAAAAAATATCACATAACACAATATATATAGAATTCTAGTATTAATGTATTATCAACATCAACTGAGTGCATTCATACATCCTTATATCGATCATTTACATCATATAAATTAATCATATATATTCATCTATACTCTACATTTTCTCCTCTATATTCTTACTTAATTTAAATACTTGGACCCTACTACTATTATACATATCTTCTCCTATACATATACCTAAGAGATGGGATGTGACCCATCTATTATATCCCTACCCTAGATGGTGACTCTTGAATCCTATGCTCCACAAGATCCTTGCAGCAAGATTGTTGGCAACATGGGCATGATGATGTATTGTGCTTTCATTGATGGCAATCCATTATAGAAGTGATGGTTTCGGAGAAGACCAATTTTTTATTAGGAAAATTGTCTAAATTCAAAATTAAGATAGTGATCTAATAGATCATTAATTTTGTGGTCTACATTGCTCTACATTGCAATATCTTATCATGCGGTTTTAAGGTGATAATGGTACATTTTGAAGGAGTCTATGTCCAAATTTTTTAGGGTTTTATGTACTCCATATCAAAAGATATAGATGATAGAGTATCAAGCTAAGTTGTGATATAGTTATAGTTGTAGAGTTGCATGAATGTACTTGGTGTATTAGTTAACCCAAAAGGAATAACTAGCCACTAATGTAAACCCTAATTTATCTTGAACAAAATCTTCCATTAATCACCCTCTTAGATCCCAATTTGCTAATATCCACTTTTTAGGCAAATATTTATGAAGTATTTTGCACCACTCAAACAATCCATGATGTCACCCATCCTTGACAATGGAAAACTTATAATTGATGGTGATATTATTAATAACTCTTGAATATGTACACATCCTCCATTCTCCATATTTCTTTTGTGATAATATTGTTGGTTTCACACATGGTCTTAACCTTTCTCTGATTAATCATTTCCTCAACAAACCCTATTAACAAGAAAATTGGGGAACACAAACTGAAGTTCTGAGCCCCAAGTACTTTTTGAGTGTTATAGTTTATACCCTCTAGACTTATTCATATAAAGGGAGAAATTATTTGATCCAAATATAATTAAAACTAGTTAATCATATATAAAAAATATCACATAGTTAATATATATAGAATTCTGGTATTAGTGTATTATCAATATCAACTGATTACTTTCATACATCTGTATATCTCATTTACATCATATGTATTCATCTATACTCTATAAATGTTCTCCTCTATATTCTTACTTACTTTAAATACTTCCTCTCCTACTAGTATACATATCTTCTCCTATACATATACCTAAGAGATGGGATGTGACCCATGTATTATATCTCTACCCTAGATGGTGTCTCTTGAATCTTATGCTCTACAAGATCCCTGTGGAAAGATTGTTGGAAACATGAGCATGATGATGTATGATTTTTTTCATTCATGGAAATCCATTATAGAAGTGATTATCAATATGAATATAGTCTGGAGAAGACCAAGTGTTTATTGGGGAAATTGGCTAAATTCCAAACTAAGATAGTGATGTAACAAAGCATCAGTTTTATGGTTTGCATTTCTCTACATTGTAATATCTTGTCATGTTGTTTTAAGGTGATAATGGTACATGTTGAAGGAGTATATGTCCAATTTTTTAGGGTTTTATGTCCTCCATAGAAAAAGATATTAATGACAGAGTATCAAAATAAGTTATGATATAGTTATAGTTGTAGAGTTAATTAAGTTCTACATATTTAAAGAAGTGTTTGAATATGTTAGAGGATTGTGAATTCTAAGTTACAAGTCATTTATTATTCCACATGTCAAGTTATGAATGAAAATTTGGTTCATTTAGTTGTTGCTTCACCAATTTTGTTGTGTGGTGCCGACCTAAGAGTTTTGGGATTGTGCGGGACTAAATTGTGTATGGAGTAGAAGTTCTATAGGAGTATATATTGGTCATTTCGGCCTCTCTTAGTGAAGAAAACACTTTGGTTAAACTTCCACAAGACTTGTATGATGGAGTTTTGATCTGAAAATTTATGAGGTCACATGTTTCATCTAATTCGATTGACCTAATTGATGATATGATTGTTTGTAGAATATATATAAAAGGTCAATTCATTGTTTGATGATGAGAGGTGTGTAGTGAAGTGTGAAATGTGATAGGGGTGATCTTATGAAAATGAGGAATGATGTGTTCAAATCTATTTTTTTGAGCCTAATTGGAACTATATCTTCAACATGTAGAAGATGCATTATAAATAGTTCAAATTCTGACAGTGAGCCATCCTTTTGTATATATTTTTTAATTTTGGAAGAAGTGGTCTTCCTTGGGCATTGAGTTCTATTTTTCAGATAGTGATTCCTCCAAAGAGTGAGCCCTTCAGGAAGTGAGCCTCATGTAATCTATTGCAACCAGTTATGATATATTGTGAGCTAATCCTCATTGTGGTTTTTCCCTTTCAATAGTTTCCACATAAATTTGGTGTTCTTATGTGATTGTTATGATAAGTGTTCCTTTCCATTTCTACAAGTTCATTGGTATGCAATGATTTCACTTTTAAGATAATGAATTTCAGGGAGCAATTATTCACCCCCCCTCTCAGTATTCCAGGTGTTCAACAATTGGTATCAGAGCAAGGTTCCTTCAATTTTCTTAACAGCCAAAGTAGATCTTGGAGGTTGAACAAATGTAAATTAGGATGTATCCTATCCCTTTGGAAGAAATTATTATGGAATGGTTTACTAAAGAAGATTATGAATTTGATATGGAAGGAGAACTAAAATCTTCTCTTGAAAACTTGGATAAAGCAAAATGTGAGAATAGAGATCTGAAAGAAACTCTTAAGGAAGCAAATGAGTGTATCAATAAGATGTAAAATCAAGTCAAGAAATTTAAAGAGAAACTCATGGAAATAAATGAGCAACTTAAACAATCAAATGAGGCAATCACTAATCTAAAAGTGCAAGTTTAAGAAGGAAAAATATTTGAAGACTGCTTGAATGCCATATTGAAAGAAAATTCTACATAATGCTCAAATCTTGAAGAAGAGATTGTTTCTCTTAGGAAAGATCTAGAGAAAGAAAAGAGTCAAGAGGAAAAATTCAAGAAGATCTTTTCCAGGTTTCTTGATGATATGATTTCTAGTCAAAAATCTTCTAAGGACAAAGAATTATTAGAGTTTAAAAAAGGAGAAAGTTAAAAGGAAAATCAAAATCCAAAAAACATTGAAAAGGAGAATAATGAACAAATGGGTATGTGCAGGATCATCATGGAAAAAAAAGGCCCTTAAGTGGTGATAAAATTCAGAAAAATTAGAGTTAGGCAGCTTGACATAAAAAATTGAATAAGCTATCTATATTATTTCAAAAATATGTAAGAATAGAATCTGTAGCAAATTGAATGTAGTTTCTAAGTTCTACTAGGTTTTTTTTTTAAATCTATTTGGTGAAAAATTGAAATTTCAATGCAGTAGTACATAAATTTTTGGGAAAAAATAAGAAGTGTCTATCTAACCACCCTAACAACAATAAAATGATAATATTTTGTAATAATATTTTAGATATAAGTAGAGGAGTCATGTCGCAATGTGATGCATACTTTTTTGTAATTTTTTTCCTAGCAAATAATTAATTATGAATTTTTTATTACCATGTCCCAATGTGATGCATATTTTTTTGTAATTTTTTTCCAAGCAAATAATTAATTATGAATTTTTTATTACAACTTTTAAAATATATAAAACCTGATATGTCTGACCACATTAACTTGGTCAAAACTTCATTTTTTTTTTTAATCCTATAGTATGTGAAGCATAGAATGTGACACATGTTTTAGATTCAAAAAATGTGATATCATTTGAAAGATATAAATATTTTTTGATCAGCTTATCAATCAGGACTTTAGTCGTAATTCAAATAAAAAATGAATAATAATAATTTATTAAAGTCAAAGTAAAGAATAATTTATACTAGTGGAAAGTTGAGAATCTCCTTTAAAACCTCATTTTATTTCATCAATTTTAGGTAAAAAAAAAGTCGTCAGCCACATGGGCCATCATATCACTAACATATCGCCACTTTTTGGCCTATCATGATCCTACAATTACCCAAAAGAAGACTAAAGATAAGAAGAGAAATATAAAACATGTCTAAAACTTGAAGAAGTATTTCAAGAGACCTCCTATCAAACAACTAGATGCGCAAAGGTATCCATATTTTAATCCAGTTATTGTTATTCTTGAATTAAATTTTGACATAGACTTGTAGAATGTACAAGCACGATGATTTATAATTTTGAGTCATTCTTTTGGTCAATGTTATCAATGCAATTATAGATTTTTTAAATTATGTGTAGTTTGTGTTGTCTTTGATGTCAAAAAATCTATGTTGTTGTTGTATTGATTTCAACCTTGGTGATGCTTTAATTAGTTGCATTATGTTTCCATTAGTAATATCATTGGTGTAACCTCTAGTGTTTCTTTGATAAGAATGTGTGGTTGAGTTGCTATGTTTTAGTTTGTTTGGTTGTGATGGGGAGGTGTTCCATATGCTGAGAATGTGTTTGTGGTGCTTGGTTTCCAAGTGCTTTTGAGAAAATTTAAAGAAATGAGAAAACAGTGTGTTTGAGAGGTATTTTGTGTGCCAAAGTAGTTTTATGGTTTTGATCTGCATTTTTTCATGGTTGAATATCTTCTTGTGTGGTTTTTACATGTTTATTAGAGGTTTTCATAGGTGTTATATCTAGACTTCCAAGTTTTGGATCATTGTGAAGAGAAATTTGTGCTCAAAATTCTATGAATTGTGTATTACAGTGTTGTTTGGGAGAAATGGTTTTTCTTTGCATTTCTTTGCAGTTGAATTTTTGTCCTTGGGGTTATAAAAGTGTGATTGTGCTCCCTATATCTATCTTTAGTTTGAGTTGGTCAAAGTTTGGTGCTCTACAAGGTTGGATTCATGTGTTACACTATGAGGAAATTTAACTAGGTGTATAGGATGAGTGTGTTCTTTAGGTGGAAGTTGTTGTGAAGGAATGTTTTGGATTTCAAGGTGTTTGTGGGATGATCCAAATTATGTTCAAGTAATGTGTGTTGTTCGTGAGTCATATTTGGATCAAATGAAGCATGTACTTAAATTTTTAATGGTGTTTACATGGGTTCGGCTAACCATTGGTGTTTACACTAATTACGGATATTCTTTGATGTTTGTGGAAGCATGGCATGGTGTATATGTATAATTTAGGTATGAGTTAAGGTGTGGTGTGGTCCAATTTCATTCCTTTCCACCGCAAGAATGCTTAGTGCTAACCTAATTTGAATTAGCATGGTTGAGGTGCATAGTCGACATCGAAGAATGTTTTCAAGGTTGAAGAAGGTATAAATAAGTATTGTGTTGATGGAGTATTATGTAGTGAAGTGTATCATGTGAAAAGTATATTTGTGAAGTGTGAAAGTGTGAAATGCAGTGTGAGCTTTAATGTGTTAGACTATTGGAAGAAGTGAGTAGGTATCTACATTCTTCAGAAATGTTGTGAATGTATCAGTGACGTTGTGGTGGATCTTTATGTTTCTTTGAGATAGATTCTCATTGTAAAAATATCATTTCTTCTTCTTTCTAATTTGATAGTGAGCCTTTGATAGTGAGCACTTCTTCTCTTTTGGGAAGTGAGCCCTCCGACAGTGAGCCTATTATATTCGATGTTAGAATTACTTTATATTGTGAGCTAATTCTCATTATAGTTTTTTCCTTTGTTTTTTCATGTAAATATAGTTTTCTCATGTGTTTGATGTGTTTTTATTACTATTTCTCATGTTTACATTATACTAATGCTTGATAAGGGTTTAAGGACTAATGTAGATGTAAATGTTAAAGAGGGTTTTAATGTTTTAAGGTACAATTGATTCACCCCCCCTCAATTGTATCATGCATTCAATAATTGGTATCATAGAAAGGCTCCTTTGAAGAAAGATTAACCTCTTGAGGTAGATCTAGGATGGCACACAAGAAGGAGGCTCCTCTATTTGATAGATCTGATTATGTATTCTAGAAGACCAAGATGGAAGGTTTTCTTGTTTCACTAGGGTTTGGAGTTTGGAATTCTATTGAATCTAAATATATTGTGCCTCTTCTAAGTATTGATGATGAGATCAAGGCCTATCATAACAATGGTAAATCAAGGTATGCTCTTTTGAGTGGTATTTATAATATTGAACTTGTGAAAGTTATGAATCTTAAAACTACTAATGAGATCAAGAAAAATTTGGAAATTATTTATGAAGGAGATGAGAAAGTCAAGAAAGAAAAGATGAAAAACCTAAAGATCAAGTTTGAAAACTTGTGGATGTTAGAGGATTAAGATATTACCAACTGCATGCAGAAAATGGATGAAGTTATCCATTCCATCAGCTCGGTCTCGGTGTAACTCTTGAAGATAATGAGGTGGCAATGAAGCTACTAAGAAATATTCTTGAATCATATAGTCATAAGGTTTCTACTATTGAATAATTTCATAGTCTAAATAATATTTTTAGAGATCAATTTCCTTGTACTTTAACTGATTTTGAATTAAGAGAGTTTGGTTAAATTGATTCAAAGAAAGAGACAGATTTTAAAAAATTGGAAAAGAAGAGAAGAGTGAGGAATATGATCTTAATGAATTTGATGAGTTGGAAGCAAACTTTGTGAATAAATTTAAAAAGGGTACTAGAAAATATAGAGGTGAGCTACCTTTCAAATTCTTTAACTATGGGAAGACTGGTCATTATGCTTCAATATGTCATGTCAAAGCTTCAAGAGATAGATCTAAAGTGAATAAATGTAAATCATTTAAGAAAAAATATTATGTTAAAGAAGATTCTAGTATATATGATTATAAATCTAATTACCAAATGATGAAGATGATGAATGCGTGTTCATGGTTCCAAATGTTGGAACTAATTTTGCTAGCTCTAAGAAATGTATGAAGGAAAGTACTCCAGGAATAGGAGCAATGGTGACTTCTCTTCATGCTAGGAAAGAGAAGGATAACTGGATCATTGATAGTGGATGCTCAAATCACATGACAGGTGATAAGAGTAAGTTTTTTAAGCTTGGAAACTTTGAAGGTGGTTTAGTTAAGTTTGGTGATGATACAATTGCTAAGATATGTAGATAAGGTTCAATCAATTTTGATGACAAGTATAATACAGATGATGTTCTTTATGTTAAGGGTTTATGGAACAACCTTCTTAGTGTAGGACATATGTGTAGAAAAGGATATAATTCTGTGTTCCAGTAGAATGTTTGTGAGATTAGAAAAGGGTATGGTACAATGATTGTTGCGAGAAGGATAGATGGAAATTTTTGTCAACTTAAAGGTGCTAATGGTATGTGTTTTATGACACAAATTAATGAAAGTTAGCTATGGAATAGAATAATGTATCACATCAATTTTGATAGCATAATAAGGATAATTTCAATTCAAGTTGTAATATATTTGACAAGGATTACAAAGCCTATGAATTTTGTCTACAAGGAATGTCATATTGGAAAGTAAACAAAAAAATAAAATGGGAGGATGAAAGGGGGTTACCTTTTCCTCCTATTTTATCTTTTTCATTCAAATATGTCCTAAGAACCCTAATAGGATTTACTATCAACCTCTCAAGTTGAGTCAATACACAATTACGAGGACTTAGGAGGGGGTGTTCTTTCAGATTTAAGGGGTTCACCACCAAGAAAATGCTTGGAAAAGACAATGTTTGAAAACACACTATAATATGCAAAACACTTAAAATGAGCTAAATGAAGCTTACAAATACTGAAAATGAACAAATCCAAGTTAGGGTATGTGTACTTGGGAATCCTAGAGATGCAAATAGGATTTTGGATATAAACAAACTGCCAAAATATGACTTGGAGGGCTAAGACGCCCAAGATGGCATTTTAGTCCCGTTGTTGTTTTTAGGGAAAGCCCAGAATCTTCAGATGACGAAACAGAATCCTGAAGAATATCTAAAAAAATTACACTTGGAGGACTAAGACACCCTTGCTACCATCTTATTCCCAATCTGAATTTTTGAAAATTCTAAATGTGGTCCTGAGCTCCCAAATTTGCAATTGCTTCCTCTTGGATCTCAAGTTCTGAAACAACCGGATCTGACTTGTAGGTGAGTTTCCATGAAGATGACAACCTTTCAATGCAACTTTTCAATTTTGACAACTTTTCACTCCAAGTGATCTTCAAGTCTTCAACCTAGATCTACAAAGGCAAATGGACAAGATTAGTAAAACTTTTTGATTGTTAGTGAATGGGAGTTTGCATTGGTCAAACCCCTCATTGGTAATTAAACCTTGAAATGAAATAGAAATGATGAAGGAAATGGTGAATGAACAACATGTAATGTTACAACTCACAAAACCCTTGCAAAGGTTGCAAACTTGTGTGTAATGGCTACAATGGATATGCATCTTAAAATACTTGATGAATCTTGAATTACTTTCATGCTTAAATCAAAACCCTACATCACAAATGTTAGCACAACAACACACATGATGCAATACTAGTCTTTGGCTTGATGCTTGAATATTGACAATGGCTCTAATTTCTTGATAAATTGTTCTTGAATGCTCTTTTGAACTCAATTTGACTATAGTGAATTCTCTCACAAAAGACTTAGATTAAAATGAATGAATGAACCTTGTATTTATACTTATCTATGCTTAATATCCTGAAATCACATCACACCAAGCTGACATATGAATTCATTAAATGAAGGAGATTAAATCCTACCAAGATTTGAAATTAAATCTTGAAAATGACTCAAGGAGGACAAAGACACCCTAGGTGGCGTCTTAGTCCGAAGTGATGAAACTTGGGGCACGAACACCAAAAAGGGGCCCAAATAAGATACCTCAAAATTAGGGTCCTAGGACCTCAAGGGGACAAAGACACCCTTAGTGGCATTATAGTCCTGACAAGAAATCAAGGACACACCAATCAGAGTCACTAGGAGATCACATATGCATTGGAGAATTTTTGGATTAACAAGAAAAATGTGTCATTCATAGGGCTTTTGGACATAAAATAGGACCAATTAAGCCATAAAGAAGGATAAATAAAGCAAGTTTGGCCCAAACAAGTGTGAAAATGAAAGGGTATGCATTTTACTACACTACATAAAGCAAGCTAGAAGGAGTTTCAAATTCAAAGAACAATTTTCTACCAATCCTTTAGAGTTGGTGCATACAGACCTTTGTGGACCTAAAAGAATAAGAAGTTTTCAAGGTGACAAGTATTTCATACTATTAATTGATGATTATTCTAGAATGATGGGTTACTTTTCTCAAAGAAAAATCAGAAGCTCTAGATAAGTTTAAGGCATTCAAAGTTATGGTTGAGAATGAAATGGATATGAAGAAAAAAAATTTGAGATCTAACAGATGTGGAGAGCTCACCTCCACTGAGTTTAACACTTTTTGTGAAGATCAAGTAATAAAGAGGAATTTTTCAGCCCTTAGAACTCCTCAACATAATGGAGTGGATTAAAGGAAGAATAGAATTACTTTTGAAGCAATGAGAACTATGATGAAAGAATCTAACCTACCAGAAGTCTATTGGAGAGAAGAAATTCACACTACAACCTACATACTAAATAGAGTACAAGCAAAATAAAATATTTCAAAGACTATGTATGAGTCATGGTATGGAAGGACTCCTAGTGTTAAATATTTCAAAGTGTTTGGAAGAAAATACTATATCAAGAGGGATGAATAGAGCTTTAGAAAATTTGATGCAAGATCTGATGAAGGTATCTTTCTTGGATATTCTACAAGAAAAAAATCTTACCAGTGTTACAACAAGAGGCTGAGAAGGATTATTGAAAGTGCAAGTGTCAAAGTGGATGAAGATATAAATAAAATTTTAGTGATGATAGATGGATATGAATCAAATTTATTCTTGTAGAGAAGAAGAAAAGGATAAAGCTAAGGAAAATGATGTACAAATTGAAGAGGATGAAGCTTCAGAAAGGGTCCCTAAAACTCCTAAGTATGTGCAAAAGAATAATTCTAAATATCAGATCATTGGTGACAAAATAAAAAGTGTGTTAACAAGAAGAAGGGTTGCTATGATAGAAGAAAAAGTAAACTTATGTTTACTTTCAAAAATTGAACCTAAAATAGTGATTGAGATATGCAAAGATGAGTATTGGATCAAGGACATGGAGGCATAATTTATGAAATTGAGAAGAATTAAACTTGGGAACTTGTCCCAAGAATAGAAAATAAGAATGTGATTGAAACTAAGTGGGTGTTCTAGAATAAACTAAATTAGAATGGATAAGTTGATAGGAATGAGGAAAGGCTTGTGTGTAAAGGCTACTCACAAATGGAAGGAATAGATTTTAATGAGAAATTTTCTCTAATGGCAAGGATAGAATCTTTAAGGATATTTTTGGCTTTTGCAACACAAAAATATTTCAAAGTGTATCAGATGGATGTGAAGTCTACATTCTTGAATGGTGAATTGGAAGAATTATATGTTGAACAACTAGAAGGCTTTCAATTATCAAATAATCCTAATATGGTTTGTAGATTGAATAAGGTGTTATATGGACTTAAGAAAGCTTCTAGAGCTTAGTATGCAATATTGGATTGGTACTTGTTGCAACAAGGATTCAATAAAGGTACCATAGATAGTAATCTTTACTTTAAGGTCAAGAAAGATCAAATCTTGATTGAGGTTTGTGTATGTTGATGACATAATCTTTGGAGAGATAATGAAATTATGTGCAAGAAATTTATAGAAGAGATGCATAAAGAGTTTGAGATGTCTATGTTTGGGGAGATGAATTTTTTGCTTGGACTTCAAATCAATCAAACAGAAAAAGGTATATTCATTTCACAATCAAAGTATGTCAAGGAAATATAAAATAATTTTGGAATGGAAGACTCTAAACCGATATGTACCCCTATGGTTACTGGTTGCAAGATAAGTAAGAATGATGAATCTCCTAAGTTTGATCAGAGCAAGTACAAATAAATGATTGGAGGAATGACATATCTAACTGCTACTAGATCGGATATCATACATGTAGTTTATCTTGTGGCTAGATTTCAAGAAGATCCTAAAGATTCACATGTGATAGTAGTAAAGAGAATATTCAAATACTTGAAGGAAACTCTAAAACATGGTTTGTGGAATCCAAAGGATACTAGTTTCTCTTTGAGTTCTTATATAGATGCAGATTGGGCAGGTTGTGTGGATGATAGGAAAAGCACAAGTGGTGGTGCATTCTTTCTCAGAAATAGGTTGGTGTCTTGGCTAAGAAAGAAGTAGGATTCAGTATCATTATCTACTATAGAGGTAGAATATATTGTTGTAGCATCATGTTTCACACAAGTGTTATGGATGAAGCAAACCTTGAAGGATATCGGAGTGGTATATGATGAACCTATTTCTATCTTAAATGTGACAATACAAGTGCTATCAATATTTCAAAGAATTCGGTAATGCATTCAAGGAAAAATCATATTTCAATCCAATATCACTTTTTGAAAGAGAAGGTTACAGAGAATGAGGTGAAGCTAAAGTATGTCCCTACAAAAGATCAAGTTGCAAATATTTTCACAAAGGCTCTTCCTAAGGATACTTTTGAGTATCTCTGAGGGAAGTTAGGGGTTATTTCTCCTCCTTTGAACTAGATGCATAAGAGTGCATCAATCCATCCAATTTAAGATCCATTCCTTGCTTTGGATTGATGTTGGTGGCCCCTCTTCATGGGTAGGTAGTGCATCATTGCTAGTCAAAAGGAGTAAGTGTTGTCAGTATATGGTGTGTGCAGTAGTTGTTGGTTGATGCAATATGGTGTGTACTCCTAAGGGGGAGTATGTAGAAAGGGTATGAAGAAAACATAGTGCAGTAAAAATAAAAGGTAGTTGCAAAGCAATTTTTGTCCCTTATAGGTATTTCCTTTGTGAGAGAAAGAGTACGTATGTATGTATATCAAAACAGGTGAGACACAAGTGTGTCTCTCTTTGCCATTGATGTCAAAGGGGGAGAGAGTAAAGTGAAAATGGAGAGAGTAAGCTAAAATGGGGAGAGGGAGAGAGTTGAGAAGTGTTCACTATGGTGCAGTATGTGTTTTGGTAATTAGAGTTGTTGATGGGTTTTTACATCATGTGACTGTTGGGAATTGTTGGAGATTGTTGATATGTGGTTTTCATTGATATCAACACTATTAGCATTAATGTCCATAAGACTATATATGTCGAGGATACTGAGAAAATTGTAATAAAATAAGCTGCAGATTGTCTATGAAGCAATGAAGATCAGTATGATGGAAAGTTTAGTATATTGATGGTGAGAAGTTGTGAATTAAAGGGTTTGTTGACAAGCCTATCTAGTTTATCCACTGAAAGTTTCAGAGGTTTGCATGAAGATTTGATTGAGTTGTGAGTTTCTATGTTCCGATAGTTATTCTGTTACTGTAGCTCAAGGATAACTTTAAGAAACCCCCCCCCCCCCCCCCTTGGTGAAGGTGTAAAATCCTGGTGAATCCTTCCTTTTTTTTGAAAAAATATTAATTTTCCTAGCGAATCTATACACATTATTAAAAAAATTGTAAAATCCTGGCGAATCTTAATGAATAATTGGTAAAAATGATAATCATAGTGGTGAATCTTAGCGAATAATCACTAAAAATATTAATTACAATGGCGAATCTCTCCTTTAAAAATTTTCATAGTTGGTCGGCATAGTTCCCCCATATATATATATTTTTTAATATTGAAGTAGGGGCCTGGTGGGGGCAACCACCGGCGGGGTCAAGGGGCAGTGCCCCTTGCAGGGTTCAATGAGGCAAAGCCCCTTTGTGGGGGTCGAGGGGGCCATGCCCCCTCGCGAGGTCCGGGGACAACAATAGAGCACACAGATTAAGTGTTTTTAAAAAATCTCATTTTAAAAGTAAGACTAAATGAAAAGTGAAAATGTTACCATTGATTATCTTTTTAATCAAATGGTTGCTATTTGATTCTACAACCTAATACGCATGTTCCTTTTAAAAGGCTTGTTGAGGCCTGGAATTTGTTTTGGGCCACATGATTAGATTTAATCATGTGGCCCAAAAAAATAATTGGGCCTCAACAAGTCTTTTAAAGGGCACATGTGTATTAGGTTGTGGAATCGAACTACAACCATCTGATTAAAAATTTGATCAATGGCAATAGTTAAAAGCCCTATTCAAGACAAAAATATCCCTAAAATTAAATAGTAATTTATTATTAGTGGCAATATTGCCCCAAAATTAATTGAAGGAATATAATATTACTGGCAAATATATTTAATATTTTTAATCACGGTATAAACTACTAGAAAATCAGTCCCAATGACACATCATTTACATGGCGAATTAATCGAGACAAAATTAATTTTTTGTGAAAACCTAGCAATTTAGTCTCCTTTTAGCTTGTATTATTCACCATTTTTGGAGGTATTTCGCCACTAAAGTTTTCCCTGTTGTAGCTAGTGTTCTTGGAAGAAAATAATGAGATTCTAGTAATCTGAGTTAATGTGAATGCTTCTATTGTGATTCATGATTCTTGTGGATGTTTCTAGATCATGCTCTATATGTCTTGTTTCTTTGCATTGATCAGTGTGCTCGCAATTGAATATTTTCTCTTGTGTGTTCATTTTTTTCATGTTCATGGCCGACAGGGTGTTTGTAGCATGTTGTGGATCTTTGAGGAATAATATTTTTAAAAAATTCATGTTCGAGGATGTTATTTTGGGTCCCTACTATGTTGTGGATGACTTTGGTTGATTCACATTGATAATTATTAATGTTTTGGGCCAACAATTTATATTCACTTTATACTTTATTGAAGTCGACATGTAGATGATGTTATTATTGGTTGTGGATATATATGAGCGATTTTTTACCATTTGTGAAGTGTGATGTATGATGTGAAGTGTGTGAAGTGTGATTTCTATGTGCAAATAAATTTTAGATCATTTGAAGGCAGAAGTTAGGTGTGAAGAAGAGTGAGCAGAGTTTATGTGCTTAACCGGAACTGTAATCAGGCATTAGCGGATGCTATTTTCTCAGTTCAAAATCTTTAGATGGATTTAATCTAAATGTAACTGTAAGATAGTGTTTCTTCCTTTGGGTGGTATTCATTTTTGTACTTGACCAGTGAGCTCTAGGCAGTGTGTCTGAATGCAAGTGCATTCCCCATTTTCTATACTTTTCACAAAGTATAAACTTGTGGATTAGCCTCCATCGTGGTTTTTCCCCTAACAAGTTTTCCACCCAAAAATATTGGTGTTATGTGTGTTTCTTATGTGTTGATAGTTTAATGTTTTCATTTTTAATTATCAGATCTAAGAATAAATTTAATTAAGTGTAAATTATGTCACAATTGATTCACCCCCCCTCTCAGTTGTTTGCCCTTGTGTTGCCAATAGTGGCGCCATCAATGAAAAAGGGGGATATTATTGCACGTATGTGCAATTTTTATTTTCAATGATGTCAATAGATCTATGTTGATGTTGCATTGATGTCAACCTTGGTGATGTTTGGATTAGTTGCGTTATGTTGTCATTAGTAATATCATTGGTATCAACCTCTAGTGTTCGTTTGATAATCATGTGTATGGTTGAGTTGATATGTTGTATTTGGTTTAGTTGTGATAAGGAGGTGTTCCATATGTTGAGAATGTGTTTATGGTGCCTAATTTCCAAGTGCTTTTGAGAAAATTTGAAAAAAAAAGAAGAGAAAATAGTGTGATGGAGAGGTATTATGTGTGTTAGAGTAGTGTTCTAGTTTTTCTCCACATTTCTTCATGGTTGAATATCTTCTTATGAAATTTGGACATTTTGATTAGAGGTGTTCAGAGGTTTTATATCCAGAGTTCTAGGTTCTAGATCATTGTGAAGAGAAATTTGTGTTTAGCAGTGTGTGAAGTGTGTATTGTAATGGTGTCTGGGAGAAATGGTTTTTCTCTACATTTTTTGTTAGTTTATTTTTTGGCCTTGAGGTTTTGAAAGTGTTCTTGTACTACCTATATCTATCTTTAATTTTATTTGTATAAAGTTTGGTTCTCTACAAGGTTGGATTCATGTGTTACAATATGAGGAAAGTTACCTAGGTGTATAGGATGAGTGTGTTCTTTAGGTGGAATTTGTTGTGAAGGAATTTGTTGGATTTCAAGGTTTTGTGGAATATTCTAGATTGTGTTCAAGTAATGTGTGTTGTATGTGAGTCATATTTGGATCAAATGAAGTGTGTACTTAAATGAGGTCAATGGTGTTTACACAAGTTCACACAACCTTGGTTGTTTACACTAATTTTGGATATGCTTCGACGTTTGTGGAAGCATGGTGTATTGTATATGTATGATTTGGGTCCAAGTTAAGGTGTGGTGTGGTCCTCTTTCATTCCTTTTCACTATAGGAATGCTTAGTTTTGACCTAATTTTAATTTGCATAGTCGAGGTGCATATCCAAACTTGGGGAATGTTTTCAAGGTTGAAAAAGGTATAAATAAGTCTTATGTTGATGGAGAATTGTGTGCTGAAGTGTCTGATGTGAAAATTGGAGTTGTGAAGTGTCAAAATGTGAAACACAATGTGAGATTCAATGTGTTATACTACCAGAAGCAGTGAGTGAAAGGTGTCTAGATTCTTCAGAAACTTCGTGAATGTATTGGGGATGATGTGGTGGATCTTTCTGTTGCTTTGAGATGGATTTCTCATTGTAATAATATTTTTTCTTCTTCTTTCTAATTTGTCAGGGATCCTTTGGTAGTGAGGCCTTCTTCTCTTTTTGGAAAATGAGCCCTCTAACAGTGAGCCTATTGTATCCAGTGTTGGAACTACTTTATATTGTGAGCTAATTCTCATCGTGTTTTTTCCCTTCTTGGGTTCTCCACATAAATTTGGTTTTCTCATGTGTTTGATGTTTTTGTATTATTTTTTCTCATGTTTACATTTATTTAATGCTTGATAAGAGTTTAAGTTTTTGTTAAGGGTTTAAGGACTAATACAAATCTGAATGTTAAAGAGGGTTTTAATTTTTTAAGGTACAGCTAAATCATCCCCTCTCAGTTGTCTTGTGTATTCAACATAGATTTGGTCATAAGGCTAGTGAATGTAGAAGAAAGATGATGAATGGCTACAATAATGGTATGATGCTTCAATCTTTCCATGGTTACTATTACTCATGCAATCGGTTTCGGCATAAGGAATTTGAATGCAAATATAAAATTGTGAGAAGTAAATTTTCTCCTCAACAAGTTGTCATATGATATAAATATAATAAACTAGGACACATAGCCATTTTCTATAGAGGAAAGAATGTGAAATCGTCTATTTCAAAAAAGAAGATTGATTTGGTTGAGGTAAAGAGGGAGATGAATAAGATCTGGAAGAAAAAGGAAGAGAATGATGTGAAGAATAAATCTATGCCAAATTTTGGTGTAGATGTCTCCTCTAAAAACTAGATAGAAAGCATTAGCTAAGGGGAGTTTTAACAAAAAACTTTCTAAACCCCTATCAAAGATGATATGTCGATGTCTTCAACATACTAGTGCATGTATAGGTTGGTTTTCTTTATCTATTGGTGAAATCTCTACTGAGAAATCTCTTGGTGTTGTGATTTTTGGAATGATTGGGAGTCCTTGTGATGATACAGTGAAGGCCTGATAGTATTGACCTAACTTCTCATTTTCGCATTTAATGTTCTCTTTAGATCATAGATAAAAAAATTGTATTTCATTTTACACATTCTAATATACATTTTTGTTCAAGCATTTGAAGAGGAGAGTAGAGAAAATTAGATCCAAAGTGTTGAACAAAACTCTATCGAAAAAAATTTGTGAGGTATTTACAATTTTTTGCCAAACCTAGCTCAAAGAACTTCATTATTTTTACTCCTCAAGTTATTGATGTGCTTGAGAGGATGGGACCTAAATTTAATAAGCATTCATACAAGTCAATAGAAATAGATAAAGAAGGGGATTTCTCTATGGTTCCTTCAAATATGTTGCACACAGAAGATGTGTGAATTTACACTCATTCGAAGATGGGTGAATATGATCACTTGAAACTAGTAGAGTTTAAGTAAAAATTAATAATTGGAGATGATTTTGAGTTGAAACCAAAGTATGATATCTTTATGGAGAAAAATTTGGATGTGTGGACAAAATTTCATAATTTCTATTTTGAGGATGAATGGGTGAAGTATGCTTTGAGAAAAATTCACGATAAATTCATGTGGTTAGACATGCCACATATGATAACCAAAGAGGCAATTAGGGTTGTTACTGGTTTGAGCCCCATAGGACATGTCTCGACATTTAAGGTGATAAAGAATGAAGTGATGATGAATCTTATTGGAGCCAAGTTTGACAAGCATGCCCTAATAATGGACGACATTGAAGATCCAATGGTCAAATATTCTACAATGATGATTGGTTACAAGATATTTTACACAAATAGAGAGAATTTGGTCACTTCCACCACGATACACATGGCATATCGGATGGTGAAATAAGGAAAATATTTTCATCTGACTTTGATCTTTGTGAACTCCTATGATTACAATTGTTGGAAAACTTACAGAAAATAAAGGAGTCAAAATAACCTTTTCAATATGGTAATCTTATAATTTTCTTAATGTTCTACTTTCTTGATGAGTTTCTTGGAGTGAAGAATTTTGTATGGAAAGATAGTATTCATGTATCTATTAAAATTAGAGATCATTTGAGGATATTTTTGGGTAAAGAGTCTTGTGGTTCAATTTTGTGGGGATTCTTTAAACCTTTTCAAACTTGGATGCAAGAGAGAGAAATGATTCCAAGTAATTTGTGGATCTAAGTATAAGAATTAATTAACATTTATGGTTAGCAAATATTATTGCTACATTGAAGTATTTGAACCCAGAACTATTTGGGTTCTAGAGATGCCTTATGAGGTAGATGAGTCTAAATGCATTGGTCTTGCAGATATTGTATTGAGTAAACCTGGAGAGACAACAATTGAAAGGTTTGGTAATTATGTAGATAAATCAAGTAAAGAGAACCTAGAAAAGAAAAAGAAGGATGTTGAAGAAAAGGTTGAAAAGATGAAATCAAGTTGGAAAGGGAGTTTGGTACCCCTAAGGACCATACAAAGAAATCTAAAGATACATCTACTCCTCTATAGACTCCATAGAGATCAAGAAGGTCAAGTAGGACCTCAGCTTCCACACCTACTATTACAAAGCCCTCCAAAACAAAACCAAAAGGTGGTTCTAATAAGATAGATACATCCAACCTTTATGAGAAACAAAAGGCTCAATAGAGAAGAAAGAAAGAAAAAGAAACAAGAGTTAGGTATATCAATCCAAAAGAAGACAATGAGGAAGTGGAATAACGTCAATTGGTCCAAAAAAGGAAATCAAAAGTCTCTCAAGAAGAGACCAATACAAAAAATGGAAAAGAGAAAGAGAATACCCCTTCTTATTTGTGATCATAGTCCCATGAAGCTTGATTCATTGTCTAGTTCTATAGTAGAGTTTGGAATCCTGAGGGACACAACTGGAATGTATCTAGATGCCAATAACATAGATAAAGAAATAATTGAAGAGGCCATTGTCAAATACATGATGACGTTTAATGTTGGCATGGGTGAGATAGAGAATTAGTTGTTGTATGATCTAAAAGGAGTATTGAGTGAAATAAAACAAGAAGCAATCACAAAAGATACAAAGATGATTTTTTTTTCCTTGGAGAAGATTGGTTCCTCATTAACTCATGAGGAAAGAGTTAAGTTGTCTCCATTGTATGGCCAAAAATTTAGTAAAAAACAAAAGTAAATAATATTATTGGAAAAGACAAGGATGATATAGAGAAACTAAGGGAAGAACCATTGAAAATATTTGAAAATATTGTTAAAGAATTGGGAGCCTCTCTAGGTGATGAAGATTAAATGCAACAAGATACATCCCTCCTGAAAAGCAATGAGCCAGTTGATGAGAAACATGAGCAAGAAGATATCTTGACACATAACACCCCTCCAGGTGTGGATATAACTACTAAGAAAACAAAAGAAGATGACCAAGGAGTCCCAGAGAAGATAGCTCAAAAGGAACAAACTATGCCTCCTCTAAAATTTGAGAAGATTGTAGAAGAGTATTTTTGTAATGGAGAGAAGGAGAAGAATGGTAAATAAGAAAAATAAATCACTTTAACAATTTTTGGATCCTTTGGATGTTCATTCAAATAGCTTCAAGATATGCAATTGCAATTCCAGCCAGTGGTGTCTAGACAATGCTATAAATTCCTAACAAACAAGGTCAAGTGGATATGGATAGGATCTATCCTATCCATAAGTTGTAGCTTGGTGACGTATTCCATGCCCTCTGCATGAAAGAAGATACTTCAAACTCGCCAAAAGAGTACAGAGTTAGTTGATGAAGCTATCAAGGTGCTACAAGAAGGCCTTCCCTAAGTATCCATTGATACTTCTTTACCAAGTGTGCAATAGTTGAAATTACTGCTAGATTCATTTAAGGAGTACTCTATTGGTTTGGAAGAGAATATTGAAAGGGAAGCAACAAATAATTTGAATTATAAGAGATTTGATGCCTCAAATAAGTGTGCTACTACACATACCAAGTATCAAGGAAACTTGGAGGATGTTCAAAAGTGTTTGGAGAAATCCAAACTATTTTTTTTTCTTGAAATGGCCAGTGTCTACAAAGAGCATAAAGCATCAGATGGACTCAATTGAGTCTCAAATTTCTCAGCCCTCTAGTGTATATGATCCAATGAAATATGAGATGGAGCAACTAGAGTGGTCATTGAAAATATACATGGTCAATTATTTTTTACTGTAGAAACAAAAAGAGAAAATAATAATACAATACAATCAACTTTGAGATATGGTAAGTGTAAGGATTTCATATTTAACGGATTTTTTGGCCAATGCAAATAAGGTTGTTCAAAATACAACAAATCCTTGTTCTCCAAAAGAAGGAGAAGACCTCTATGTTTATTTTGAAATCCAAAGCTACATGATTTCCTTCACCAATAAGAATTGGGAGGCACACCTTGCAAAATTAAAGGCATCATATCAAGGTATATTACAGTTATCCAATTAAGGTGTACATATTTATTTTTTAATTGTATAGATAATTTTTGATATCAATATGCACATGCAGAGTTATTAGATGGTTTTTTGGTACAGTTTTATCTTTTTGGTGATGGATAACATAGATAGGGGAGCTATTCTCATATGGATATATCTATAAGGGGATGTAATGTAGATTTACTACCCTTTGTCATTGATATCAAAGGGATACTGAAGTAGAGAAGTGTGTTGCCAACAATGAAAAAGTGGGAGATTATTAGTAACATGATCATGATGATTTATGGTTTTGTCATTGATTCCAACCCATTGTAGAAGTGATGGTTTATTAGTATGAATATAGTTCAGAGAAGACTAAGTGTTTCTTGGAGAAATTGGCTAAATTCTAGATTGAGATAGTGATGTAACAGAGCATCAATTTTGTGGTTCAAATTTATCTACATTACAATTTCTTGTCATGAAATTTTGAGGTGATAATAGTGCATATTGAAGGATTCTATGTCTAAATTCTTAGGGTTATATGTCCTCCTCGGTAGAAGATATTGATGACAAAGTATTCGACTAAGTTATGACATAGTTACAGTTGCAAAGTTCATGTTTGAATGCTCCACATTATACCATGGATTATTATTAAATTATACAGATTTTAGGAAGTGTTTAAAGATGTAAAAGGAGTGTACATTTTTAGTTTCAAGTGGTTTGGTGGTCCAAATGTCAAGTTGTTAATGAACAGTTAGTTCATTTATTTTTCACTTCACTAGTTTTGTTGCACGCGATGCCGACCTAAGAGTTTTGGGGTTGTAGGGACTAAATTACAAATGGAGTGGAATTATAGGAGTATATATAGGTCATTTCAACCTATCTTGGTGAATAACATGCTTCAATTACTTCCACAAGGCTTGTATGATGGAGTTTTGGGATGAAAGGTTACAAGGTCACACATTTCATCTAATTAGGTTGAACTAATTGATGATATGACTATTTGTGGAATATATACATATATATAGAAGGTCAATTCATTGTTAGTATGATGACAGGTGTGTAGTGAACTGTGAAATGTGATAGCAGCGATCTTATGGTAGTGAGGAATGAAGTGTGTAAATTCAGTTTTCTAAGACTAATTGGAACTATATCTTTAGCATATAGAAAATGCATTTTAATCAGTACAAATTATGGTAGTGAGCCATCCTTTTGTATATATTTTGTAATTTTTGAAGAAGTGATCTTCCTTGGGGAGTGAGCCCTTCTATTTTCTAGGCATTGAGTCCTTTAGGTAGTGATCCCTTTAGGTAGTGAACCTCTTAAAATATATTGTCACCGATTATGATATATTATGAGCTAATCCTCATCATGGTTTTTCCTTTTCAAGGTTTTTCCATGTAAAGTTTGTGTTCTTGTGTTGATTTTTGTGATACATGTTCCTTTCCATTTATACAAGTTCATTGAGATTCTTTGAACGCACTTTTAAGATAATGTATTTTAGGGAATATTGATTCAACCCCCTCTAAGTATTTTTTGGGTGTTTCAAGAGATGTGGTAGGATTTAATCCACTATGTTTGAATATTATACTTTCATGCCAACATCACCCCCTCTTTCAAAATATTGTCTTATCCTCAACTCAACTATATTGGGTGGAAATAATATCCTTATATATCTCCTTCAATTTGGAAAAAGTATTTTCATATTAAGTTTTAGCCTATTACAATTGTTAGGTCTAGACTTGGATCTGTAGTAGTAGTGCTCACCTCAGTATATTTTGGATTTGAATCTTTTGCGCTAATTAGTGTGCTTCCTGGAGGACACCGGTGATCTTAAACTTACTACATATTTGAGTTTATGGAATCTATACCTAGTTTTATCCCTCTAATCTTGTAGTTATTAAAACTACCCATGTAGTGCTTTTATCTCCACCTAGGATTGGTCATCCATATCTTATAGGGCACCATAGGTTATTTCTCTTTGAAGTATATATATTTCCAACTGATAAATATTTGCCTTGATTTTTTTTGTCATCGTTGACTACTATAGAGATAATTGGTATATGGAATTAGGTCCCCTTCTATATTCTTTAATGTCTTGATGTGTGGCTCTAGGGTAGAATGTGTAGTAGCACATTTCTTTCTTTCTTCATCCTTTTTTCTTCTAGAGTTCTACATGATATTTTTTTTCTCATTCTTTTATTGTATAACTAGGTATCCTTAATCATCCCAATTCAAAATTTTGAGTTGTACTACCATGGGTTGGGATGAGTCCCCTTGTAGCTAAGGAAATTTGATTTGTATCTCCTTTACCATATCCTCCAGCTTCTCAAATCTTCCCACATGGTGTTTCAAGATATTCTCTCTTTCCATCTGATGTAGGATACCTCCTAGTTATATTTTTGTAGAGGTGAGATTCTCCTAATTTCAACCTACGATCCTACCAAAGGGAGTTGAAGTAGATGCAAAGATGCCACTGGTTGGATATTATTTTGCCTTGCTAGGAATTTCTTAATGAACTACATAGAATAATTTGTAGATGATGATTTTTTCTAACTACGAAGGTTGGGAAGACTATTCTTGATCTGAAGAAGTTTCTTTATACTTTTATTTTTCCTCACACAACTATTAATATACTTTTTTTTGGATCCCTTTATCTCTTCCTGGACCATTTGAGTAATAATTGTCTTTTCCATCATTATTTTTTCTATCCTTTCTTTAGATCAGAGTTCCTTGGTTTGTATCTCTATCATCCTTTTCTTTTTTGAATGTGTAATTGTAGGGGCTATTTCCCCAATAGCCAACTCTTTTAGTTTATCCTCTTCTTTTGTTGCTTTCTCCCTTCTATTCTTTAGTGTAGTAGTTGGGGAGTTTGAAAATCAATCAACTAGATCCTCTAATGTTATGTTGGATACTACCATATACCTTATTAATGCCCTTTCCATGATCAATTTATTTGGAATCACCATACTATTTTATTTTGATAGCATCATGTCCAAGACTTCATTTTGGAATAGACTACTATACAACTGATCTTCATCCACTAGTACTGAACCTTCAAGGATGAATGTTTCCTCTAGGAGGTAAGTGTCTTCTAGTGTGATTTTTTCTTCCTCTTCTACATCTACTATCTGTGGGGAGACTTCCTTTTGTGCCTTTTCTTTCCTTCATTTTTTATTTTTCTTGCACTCATTTTTACTAGTGCCTTTAATGCCTCTTATTTTTATTTCTCTATCTTGGGAGGTGTGATAGAGAGTCTTCTCTTCCTTGGTTTGCTACTTTCTCCTTGCATGGTTTTTGCGGGAGTTCTTATATGGATTCTTCTAGATCTTCACAGAGTACATGTAGATTGTGTCTTATGTCACCTATTTAGGTATACCCCACTTCTCTTGTAACTTCTTCTAGTTCTTTTCCAAATGTTCAAGACAAATTTCCTCTTCACCAGATTATCCATGTACTCCTAGTAAGTTGTGAATTTTTTAGCTTGTGGGTCCTTAGGTAGGATAAGGATTGTAGCGGCATAGGAGTCGATCTTCACATATATTACCCTGTATGGGATTTGTGCTATCTATGATGTCCTAGGTTCAATTTCCTCTATGAAGGTATAGCCTTTGTTGATGAGGAATAAAATATCATTTATATATTTGTGGACTACCTCATAGGATATGCATTTCCTATCCTATAACTTCTGCTAAATGGATTTTAAGAAACCCCAATAGGTGACGATGTAGGATGTTTTGTCTTGAAAATTTTTAACATGTTCCTAGATTTGGGTTGCAACCAATTGGGTGATATCCCAAAATTTCCCTACAAAGGCTAGTAGCTCTTGCATGAAATAGAATGTAAGGCATATGAGAAAGGTCCTATACCTAAATTGATAGTGGGATTTTTTTTGTGTTGGATGTTATCTAGTAGCTCCTAATCAAGACCTCACATACATCCATGTCTTTACCCTCTATTACCATCTGGTAGGCTACATGAATAGCGATGGTAGTAGGTGAGTCTTCTTAGTTTGTATAGTAAACCTTGTAGGTGATTCCCATGGTGGCATACTTGATTTATAGATTTATTATCTTCATTACATCAAGGCTTCTTCCATCATAGGTTACTTTAGTAAACTTGGTATCCTCTACATTCTTAATAGCCTTCTTCAACGATAATTCTTTGTGTGCCTATAGGCCCATCACTACCTTGATTTCATCCTTTGTCATGTGATAGGGTTAGTCCAAGTAAAATTATTCATCATGTAAATGGATTAGTATGATGTGGACCCATTCTTCTTGTGTAGTGAAGTCTAAAAACTCTTAGATATATCTAATATTTTTTTGTATTATGGTAGGTAGGTATGTGTGTGTGCTTATAGAAAGTTATACCTCATAGCCTTAAAATTGGTGTGATGTATCTCTATCAGGGGCTCATGTATGTACTTCCATATATCTTCTATTTTAATTACATGTTCATAGGTGTAGTGTAGAAAATTGTATACACTTGCAAGTCCAAATTATATTTTGGCCCCCTAATTTATTGGACTTAATTAAGCTTCTAATTTTCCAAATTATGAATTCTGAAGCCTAATTTTTATCATTTTTTGGAGGACAAGTACTAAACCAATACATCCAAAAATTAAATTATCCCTGACTTTGAGTGTCTTGGAATTTTGGACCAAGACCCAGTCACGGGAAAATGGGTCCCCCTTCTTAGCTGGGACCCAAATTCAAATATATTTTTGGTGGTATTTTAGTATCCAAAATTCAAATTATATGAAGTGTCATCTTTTGGAATCTAATCTTCAGGAAATTAGATGAACACCTATAAATACCTAGTTATTTTACCATTTGAAATTTGAGCAACGTGATCTATCATTCAAGAGAAAATATTATTTTCAAGAGTATTCAAGAGTTGAATTCTAGAGAATTATTACAATAATTCAAGATCCAACATCATGTCAAATATTATGTGTGTTTATGTTATTATCTTGTGAAGGCTAAAATTGTTGTAGGTCTCCAAGTACACCACACTCTGGTGATTAAGGTTTTAAATCACATATGATCTATCTTCCACACACTTTCACATTACTTCTATGAGATATTCAATACATTCCACATACTCTTACTTTTCCACTCTTGCAACTGAAATGTTCTTGCATTTATATCCGTCATAAGACCTCAAAACATCAATTAGATCATCCATAAGGAATACAAACAATGATTTCAATTGATCATCGACCTATTCATAATGTGGTCATATCCTGAGGATAGAGAGGACCAAAAAAAATCTAAACTCTTCCTTTAATGTGATCTAAAATTGTTTACATTTGTGTGCACATCAACCTAAGTCAGCATCAAGGAAATATATGGTTCAAACTTTAAAGAACATAACCAGACGGCCCATAAACACTTTTACAATTGGATTTACTTGATACAATCCTAAATGGGATAGGCCAAAACCCAAATCTATCATGGCTCATCTTCCATTTTCGATGCAATCCCCCAAACACACAACCCAAGCAAAGGAACAAGCCATGTTGGCTAAATAACCATAAATAACCTAGAAAGCTAGCTCAAGACACAATGCGGCACAAAAATGTCCAATTAGCAACATGTGGATCACATAGGTATTTTCCTTGAACATCCAACATTACTACCATACCACCAATATCCACTATAGACCAAACAGGTACCAAAAACTCTATTCAGCAAACACATACTACATAACCAAATGATGTAGCATTTGTAGAACAGCTTGCAGATCACATCAGCATATGAAATTAGAACTAATACATTGCATAGAGGTTGTTATCACATTCACCAATCCATAAGAGTAGAGACATCAATATGGATAAATGTAAAGCATTTCCTGGACTAGTCCAAACAACTAGCAACACTACCAACCCTTTGCAATTCATAGGAATATCATTGGCAACATGGCTGACCTAAAATGATAGGAGTGCAAAATACACAGAGCACTAAAATTGAATACTAAAGCGCAAGACCAAAACTGCAATAGTGGAGGAATGTGAAGCATTCTCCTGAATAGACTTCAATGGAGCTTCCTAAACCAAAAATATTTGAGCAACTTGCAAAGACCGAAATATTCTTTCAACAACACATGTTTATCAGAACATTAGGAGAGAGCATGACACATACTATAGACCTTTAGAAACATCTTTCCAACAATTTTCATTCTTATAATTCTCATATTAAGGCTTCTAATTCTCATCTTAATATACCATTGTGAAATCAACTCTACTAAGAGTAATAATGCATTATATGAACATAAAAAAATAATGCTTATTTTCAATAAGGCATGACATCCAATCATGAACTTTAATTATTCCTTGATAAGGCATGGCATCCAACCATGAACTTCTTCAACTCTTCTCTTCTTTGATAAGGCATGTCATCCAATCAATGTTAGCCCAAATTGAATATAATAAAAATAACCAATGCTAAGGAGTAACAACATATTACTCAGGTGTTGACATCAATTACAACTAGCAACCTATGTTGACAATAGTTAACAATAATCTCCTTAGTTTTAAAATCAATGACAACCATTAGTGTTGACATCAATGAAAACAACTACCAACATTGACTATGTATAGAATAGAGTCTATTTCCCAAAATGTTTTTTTTTTTTAAATTAATGAATGTGTAAAAAATGAAGGAAAAATTATCATACGTAGGTTTTTGAAAAAAAATGGAGATAGTAGAAAAAGAAATTAAAGATCAAAACTTCAACATAATTGAAATTTATAAAAATAAAAAAATTAGAAAGCTAATAGATCTCAACATTACAATGTTATATTTTAACTTGATATTGAAATATGTGCAAACTTGATGGAGAGCATGCTTGACATTTTATCATTTTTATAGAATTATAAAAACACATCTATGGGAATTTATATGTAATTCCAACCCTAAGGTTTGAAAATACCCAAAGAAAATAATAATGCAAGTGCATTATAGCGCACTCGTATTATAACATGCTCACATTTCCAAGAAACAAAAATAACTCTATTTCTCTTCCCATCTCTCTCTACCTCCTTATATATCTCACACTCTCCCTCTTCCTTAGACTATATACATGAAATAAAAATTTAATTATAAGTGACATTTATATATAGACATTTGTTTTCTTATACTTTAAGTTATATTTCATACATATATAGCTTCAATATTTTTTAGAATGGTTTCATATCTCTAGGAGTCATAATATAGATTCTAAGTTTTGAAAGATCTTATATTTTTTTATATAGTCAAATTCCAGTAATTAGTATGCTCCTATCATCTTGAAATTATCTAAATATAAATTTTTAACTATTCAAAAGCATCAAGAAGCCTCTCCTTAGATCCCATCTCTCTCTACCTCCTTATATATCTCACACTCTCCCTCTTCTTTAGACTATATACATGAAATAAAAATTTATGTATAAGTGACATTTATATATAGACATTTGTTTTCTTATACTTAAAGTTATATTTAATATATATATAGCTTCAATATTTTTTAGAATGGTTTCATATCTCTAGGAGTTATAATATAGATTCTAAGTTTTGAAAGATCTTATATATTTTTATACAATCAAATTCCAGTAATTAGTATGCCCCTATCATCTTGCAATTATCTAAATGTAAATTTTTCACTATTCAAAAGCATAAAGAAGCCTCTCCTTAGATATCTCTCTATATATCTTCCTCTCTCTCTCTCCCTCTCTCTACCTACCTCTCTCTCTCCTTCCTCTCTACTCTCTATCTCACCTATCTCTCTCTCCATATCCCTCTAGATATCTATATATCTCCCTCTCTCTATCTCTATCTGTCTCACTATCTCATATCCCTTTATATATATCTCTACATCTCTCCCCCTCTCTATATCCCTCTAGATATCTCTCCTTATCTCTCCCTTTCTACCTCTCTCCCTCCCTCCTTACCTCTCTAATTATCTATAATTACCCCTCTTTATCTCCCCTATCCCTCTAGATATCTATTTATATCTCTCCCTCTCCCCTCTCCCTCTCTCTAACTACCTCTTGCAACCTCCCTCCTATCTCTTGATCTTTATCTCTATCTAATTAACTTTCCATCTCTCTCTCTCTCTCTCTCTCTCTCTAAAAAGAAGAATTAGCATTGATTCAATAACTTCCAGTCTTGCATGCATCATATGCAAAATAATTAGGGCTTAGAGGCATGTCACAAAAGCATTACAAGATATTACAATTGGCACAAGGTCTTATTATGATCTTTTGGTCTATTTCCTGAATACTAAGTGAGAATTTATGAACTTTCCAAGAGGTGGTTGTTTTCCAAAGGATTACAAATGATCTTAAATATGAATCTCTAGCTCCAGTTATGATTTGCAACAACCTCAAGGGTTACAACCCCAATGCAAGATCAAACATGTAGGTCAGCCTCAAACATGAAAAGATACCCATCGGAAGATGGAAATGTATTGTGGATCTCCAAGAAAGTTTCCCTAGACCTAAAATTTCATGTATGTCCCATTAAGATCTGCACATTTCGAAAAAGGTCCACACAACAAGACTGGACCATATAGGCCCTAAATGCTCTGCCATAGAATTAATAGTAAAATTTTGAGATCGATAATTTTTTACAAATGAATGAAAATCACCTAAAATATGGATATTTTTTAGATGACCTGTTTAGAAACAATATCCTTCTCCCCAAGAGGTGATCCCACAAAGTTGGTTTACAATTTCAGGGAGATTCTGATTTTTGTTGAAATCACATATTTTTAGAAAATATAATGATTCAAGCCTTAAAAGGTTTCATTTTAAGGATTCCAATTGAAGAGGGTTTGATCAAATCCCCTTAGATAGAACCCCACTAGTTTTAAACCATACCTATAACGGAGTCTCTTTTACACATATCAAAATGCTGATAAAAAATCACTTTTGATTTACCTTTTGGGGAATCAAATGAATTCATTTAAAAATTATTTCAAATGATTATGGTAGTCCTCATAATTAGCTATCCAAAAAATATAATTTTAATATGTTTTGTTTTTATTATGTATTTGTTTCTTTAGTTTTATTAAAGATAGGTTTTTCACCGAAAATCAAGCTCTTTGTTCTTCACATGTGGAAAAATAGCAGATTATCAAAATAAAATTTTGAAAAATATGATCAAGCTAGGTATTAATGTCCTTGATCCACTAAAAAAAAAAAAAAATTGACACATACAAAAAAAAATATATTGTATATGGTGAGTGTCACTCCTTAAAAATGTTGTTTTTTTTTTAAAGGTAGTTTTCTAAGAAGATGGAAAAAGAAGTGCAATCTAATTCCAAAAATTTTGGAAAAAATATATTTAGAATCTATAAACAAAACATCAAAAATCACTAGTTTGCATCATCTTCAAATTCCTCCCAATTTAACTGCTATAGGAGCCTGAAAGTGAAGATTTAGTTAAAAAAAATCAATTCAGTGTCTAGTTTGTCAAAAAATTATAAACTAGTATTGTGGGATCACCCCAAGTTGAGAAATGATAATGTGGTAAAATGCAAAAGAAACTTTTGAAACAACTACAGACTGAAATACAAGAAAAATAATGTTTTTGGTTGAGACATGATTGCTTTACAACCATGGATTCTCTTGGATTAGACACTTGGGGTTGGAAGAAAAGTGAGTCCCTCACTTTCTCGAGGATAGAGGAAAACCAAAGTGGTCCACCTTAGCCTGATAAATCCATGATAAGTCTTCCTTTGGTCTATCTTTCAACTTTATCAGGTACTCCTTGTACTGCTTGTCCCTAGTGCTCCTTCCAATTCTAGTGTTCAATATGCTCTGGAGGTTGATGTGGTAACTACTCCTTCAATCCAACTTCTTTGTTACTACCACTTGTATGTCCTTCATAGTACTCCTAGATATCTGAAATATTGAAAATAGGTGATATAGCAAGTGCCTCTGATAACTCCACTTCATATGCATTTCCTGAGCCAAACTTCTTGAGAATATTATATGGTCAACACTTCTTCATCTTTAGCTTATTGTATGCTCCTACTGGAAACCTTTCCTTCTTGAGATATACCATAACTTCATCTCCAACAAAAAAATCATTATGTTTCATATTCTCATCTTCCTACTCCTTGTACTTAATGTTGATGTCCTCCAAGTGCTTCTAGACCTGGCTATGCACGGTTTCCATGAATCCTTGAAACTCTTCTACTTCTGCACTCCTCTTATTATCCATACAGATGTCTCTAAGCTCTGAAACTCATCTAGGATATACTCATATCATAATCTCAAATGGTGTCTTCCTTATGCTCTAATTTACTGAATTGTTGTATGCAAACTCTTCTTGTACTTGAGTTATGTCCTAGTTTTGTACCTTATCTCCAACCAAACATCTCAATAAGTTACCCAAACTCCTGTTCGCCACTTCTATTTTCCATCTATTTTTGGGTGATATGTTGAATTGAATTTTAGGTATGTCTTTATCTTCTTCCACAATGTCTTCCAAAAGTATCCAATGAACTTGGTGTCCCTGTCTAAAACTATATTCTATGATAATCCATGCAACCTCATAATCTCCTTGAAAAATAAGTCGGAAAAAATTGGATCATCCTCATACATGTGTTTTAGTTCTTCAAAACCCAATACTTCTACCTTTATTCTTGTCAACAAATTCCTTCTCCTGCTCAATGCATTTGCAACTTTGTTTGACTTACCACTCTTATGCTTTGTTGGTGTAGGTTTATATTTTCCTAGTGGTTTAATTTATTTTTCCTTAGTCCTATGTTTTTCCTACACTTTATTAAGATTTCTTAGGATAATAAAGCAAGTTTATTCTAGGAGATAAGTGATGTGTCACCCCCTTCCTTAAAGGGTGGACCAATTTCCACTTTTGGTGGAATCCTCCACTTTTGGTGGTCCATCTCCACTTTTGTGGTTGATTCCTATTGGTTGGATTTTCCACCTACCTCCTCTCCTAAGTTCTTTATAAACTCACTACCTAGATGGTATTTTCATCTTTTATGTATCTTTGCATTGTATCTTTTCAACTTGGGAACTTTTAGTACAATTTTGTCATATTGACATTACATAATCTCTTGAAGTCTGGATTTGCAATCTTATTTTTTTTAGTTTATGTAACTTTGATTTTCTCTTTAAAAATTCCTTGGGTTATTCAATCTATTTCAAATTTCTAACATGGTATTAGAGCTTTTGTTTTGAGAAATCTAAATTCATAGTGCTAGACAAAGCTATGGATTGAGACTTTGGGATAAAATTGCTATAAAAAATTTACATTAATTTTTGCATTTTGTTCACTAAAAGGTCAATCTAGGAATCATAAACTTATGAAAGGTATTGTGGCTATTCCATCAAGGGATGAAAGATAGTGAGCTATATGGGGATGAATGCGCCTCTATGAAAATAAACCTACAACAAATCAAAACAACTTTTAGGACAAGAACTGCCACTTCCTGCAACAAGAAGGACAAGAATCAGGGAAGCAACAACACAATAACAATGATAGTAAAACAACAGTCCACAATATTAACAATGAAAACAAGAAAAATTTTATTAGTAGAAATAAAAGAACATCAAATTAATAATACTAGAATTACACACTCTTAAATTTGATTCAAACATTCTAATTAAAAACATTAATTTAAAACATAGCATAAACACATCTATATAAAATAGAATAAAAATAAATAAATATCACCATGTTTTACCAAAGAGGGGGCCCTTGCTTCATGGTTCACATGGGGATGGCACAAAGTCTCTCTACATTGTGCTCAGAAGAACATTTTTTTATTTATCAAGAAATAAAATAAGTCTACATATAATCTGGTACATAAATTTGTTTACAATAATCTACTTTTCAATGACAGAGAACTTTTTGTTACACTACTTATATATATGTAGCCTATAAATTCTATGCACAAGAATAGTGTATTTTTTTTTCCTTCTAAATGATATTAGATCCAATTAAGACTTGTACTGACATCCACGATTCAAAAATAAATCTGTTATAACAATGAGCAAAAATAGAGAAGGAAAATTTGCAGTTTTCTCCAACTACCAAACACGTGCAGTTCTCAAAAACTAAAATTCAAAGTTTCCTCAAAAAAGTGCATCAAAAATCTACTAACAAGATGGTGCTGAGGTGTCTGTCCAAAAAAATAATGGTGTACATGTAATCTTGGTCGCAACAATAAATCATAAAACACTGCCTTTAAAAATCAACATGTATCTTTTTGTTCCTTCATTTTCTTAGGATTCTATCACGAAGAAACTTAATTGGGCCCATTTTGGAAAAAACCCACGTGTCTTGAATTTTTGAGATATGTCCTCATCTGCATGCAAATTGCAACGCAAAACTGACTATTCTGAAGTGGGTGCATATGAAAACAGTTCAGTTACAACACCAATTTCAAACAAATTTTGGTTTCTTCCAAACAGCTGGCACATGCTTATTTCCTCCATTTGGTTTGCATTCCCAATCAGTGTCCACTTGTAGAAGTCACTAATTAAGATGGAAGCTAGAAAAGAGATTAAATTCATAGGTATAATGAAAATATTATATGGCAAGGAATTAACGTGGTTGAAATAGAAGTTGACAACTGCAATCATGAAAGTCCACCATGCAATGCTCTATATACACAAAGATGGTGATGTCATATGTCTGATCTAATAAAATGGTAGAATGATAACAATCAAGGCTCCTGCATAAATGGTGATGGGAAGATCTTCACCTTAAAGTTGCATGTTGAATGATTTATTTTCTTGACATAATGGAAGATATATCAATAAATACAATCTGATATTATTTATTCACATATTTTATCTAAAAACTAAATTAAATATTACTTATGTATATTAAATCATATGCAACGAGAAATGATAAAATGATATGAAAATGGTATGGAAATGGAATATGGGAATGGATATGAAGGTATGTGAAAAAGGATAAAAGGTGGTATAAAATAGGACATAATTGGTTCTCATCATTCCCCCCAACCTAACATATTGCACATCCTCATGCAATCAATATGATCAAGAGGTATTTTATTTGAACTAGTAGCCTTTTGGATTTGTGGGTTTGGCCTTCTTCTTCACCCTTAACTATTATAGCTCGTGCATAACCACAATTCCCTTTATTTTTCTTAGCTTCTCATGACAAGCTTTATTGATTTGTTTTTTTCAATTTTATTTTTTTAATATTGATACCTCCTTCAACTTTTTATTTTTTCATTTTCAATTTTTTTTTTCATTTTTTTCTTTTTTTCAGCTCTCTATAGCATTGAATTTTTGAAATGCTATATATGTGGTATCTCAAAAATTTAACCTGATAAGTATGAGCTATCTAAAATGGGAAAAATGCTAGGGAATATAAATGATTATGCAAGGTGGAAATAACAGATAGTATGATGGGATGAGAAGTAATGGGTGAAAAAATCATAATAAGGATGCTAGACCTCCCACCAACTTAAAGGGTTGATCGTCCTCAAGAAACAAGGAGAAGGTAGGTATGTATGTTGCATATATGATTAATATAATAAGAAATATTAATAAAGTTATGAGATAAAATAATGAAAAATAAAACTTATTGTTTTACCAACTTGCATGTCTATTTATGCCAAGGTCTAGTAGCCAAAAGAACTCTACAACTATGAATCTGCAACAAAAAACCAACAATTTGGATTGGAGTTGCAACACCAAGAAGAATCTCCATCTAACTGAAGAATTATAGAACATAGCACAGGTAGCTCATTTCACTATCCGAACACCTCAACTGAATGGGAGCACTTGTTAGATGTGGTCAAAATCATGGTAACCACAACAAACCAGAGCAAAGCTACAAAAGGGAATAATAGAAGGTGCTAAAAACACTTAAAGAGAAAAGCAACCATAGAAGTATATGAGTGTTCTTGAAAAATGATGCACTCAGAGGAAGAACACCAGTTATTGCATTTTTTCATATTCTTTTTTTTTCTCTTTTTCTCTCCTTTTTTTAAAAAAAAATTGATAATGACAACAGATCGTCGATATCCCGGTTTTCAACCTATCTCCGCATAATGGCATTGAAAATTCGGTTTACACCTCTAAGTTTATTTTGCAATTAGTATCCGCTAGAATCTGGTTTTCAGATATTAACTGACCAACAACGCCCAAAGGTTTTCATTGTTGGATATTTTATTGCTTTTTTCTTTCTTTTTTTCATTTTTATTTTTTTCATTCTTTTTTTTTCATTTTTTTGTTTTTGAATAATTGCATATAATGACCAAAGAAAATAAACCCTTACGTGGATGAGACCATTTCGTAAGAATCCCTTCAATGGATTTCATTATTGAAACTAGTTGCTTTGAGAACTTAAAATGATGACCAGAATAATAAATATACCTTCATCAAGATCGTCCATTCATATTCTTAGAATGATTGCCTACAAAAATTATGTATCTCACATAGCTCATGCCACCATTTCTGAAATCTAATTGTTGAAAAAGAATTAGCTACAAGAGAAGCAATCAACCAAAGAAAAGACAATACGGAGAGAGAGAGCGAGAGAGAGACCAATGGAGTCTCTCAGCTTATCCATATAGCTTTTGATAGGTAGATGAATCAATCCTCATGACGAACTATACTAATCAACATTAGATGATGCTCAAGCTCCTTGTATGCCTTCAAGTTGTCTTTGGATGACATGGCTAATCAAGAATTGGCCAAGAACATGGTACCACAAGATTCATGGTTATGCCAAGTTACATTTTGTCCTCCACATGATCTAGCATCAAGAATGGTGAAAAATAGAAGCTATTCCCATTAATGTTGAACACATGGCACAAAATTCCTCATGTGAGCACCAAAAGTGTAGCACAGAAAAAGCTTAGATTTCACCATCTAGTTAGCAAGGCTAACAAAATGCATCTTGGAAAGTGCATGAAGAGAAGCATCATTAATGATGTAGAAGTGTTAATTAACCATCATAATAAATTTTCAACCATACTCTCGTGACCAAGCTTATCAAGTATAGTAACACAAGATTATCCATATAATAATGCCATCATTATAGTTGATTGATGATAAAATGAATGGTGGAGTTATTTATATGAACAAACACTCGAGAATAGAAGTCTTAATAAATAGAAGTACAATGAATGTTGGTGTAGACAAAATACATACACAAGAATACATAACTTTATCTGGCCAAAGTTCACACATTTGGTTTTATGTGAAGCACCAATGAAAAAATCAATGAAGACCTTACCAAGAAGCAACTAGTAATTTCCAAAATTTAATGGATTTCCGCCCAACTTAATTTCATACTACAAAAGCATGAGGGTGTTAAGATAAGCTAAGGAATTAAGAAATTCAATGATATAACAACACCTTGAGCTTGTTCAATGAATGGTCATGTTAAGATAATCCAAAGAATCAAGAAGGAAAATTTGGATCCATTTTGTACTGGTAGCATATTTTACTGTTCCAACACATCCAGAAGGCTTGAGAAAGTTAGATCTAGCTTTAGATTCATCCAAATTAGAGATCATTTGACAAAGTTGTAAACGAGGGTTTGAAGCTCAAATCTAGTGAGAAACTTGTTATTGGAGCATTTTTAGCCCAAACAAACCTTTCCATTACACTCAAAAGGTCCATAAACCCCTATTCGTATATAAAACTTATCTATTTTAGACGAATTTGTTTTTAAAAAAAAATTGTATTTCGCCAAGGGGTCATCACTGCAAACTAAATTCAACTAGTTTTTCAAAAATTCATAACTTTTCACCACAGTGTCCTCTTTTCACAAATGAGATATTGACGTAAATCTAGAAACAATCACTTTTCATCTATGGAGATATGGAAAATATTTTTTACCATTTTGTACCAAATATATTTCAGGTTGAAGCTTCTTGTGTTAATTTCTTCAACAGGCCATAACTTTCACTCCAGAGCTCCATTTTTTTGAAAGGAGTACATGTTCGAAAGGTGGTGAAGGGTGCTACATAGATATAAGACTAATTTTTTCATATTTTGTCTCAGATACCTTTTGTATCAAGATTTAGAATTTTTTGGCTATTTTGAGCCTATTGAGCATTGTATCTTGGAAAAGGCTTTGTAATCGCACAAAACTATAAAGCTCCAACCTTATAATATTTTGAAGGTGATTTTTGATACTATTGAAAAAGGTGGGAGTATATTGGTGTTCTATTTTGGTGTTCCTTTGTAATCATTTGAGGATTGTATCATGGGCTTTTATGTTCATCCTTTTGTGATAGTTCTAGATAAGGCTAATTATGAGTACTGGAAAAAGGCATTTTAACCCATCTTAGATGGCTAAAAACTTTGCCTTAATACCTTTATGGTCTCGTGCCTAAACTAGACACACCTAGAAGGAAATTAGTATGGGGTAATAGAATTGATCATGTATTGGGAGTAATTGGTTCTCATGTTGATTATGACACTATGTTAGCTATAGTGGATATTGATTGTCCCCGCACACTTTGGACCAAGATTTGGGATATGTTTGGAAACCATAATGTTTCACCATTCCCAAATGATCTTGGTATAGATTGCTTGATTTTAGTTTATGATCTACAGATAATATACCCTTTGATTCAATGCTACTTTAGAGGAGCTAAGGTATTATGCACATCGTGAACATTTAGAAGACGCAAATACTTATCTTATTTCTTCTCATCCTCATGTTGAGATCACATCACCATCACCTATTGTAGATTCATATTCTAGAGATGCTTTTTCGAGATATTTCAATGATTTATTGCAGCAAGATCAGTTATATCTTTTGAATTCAGTCCATTAGGACCAATTTCTACCAAACATCTCTTGTTTTTTGTAGAGTCCCTCATCTTGGACCCAGATGACACTTTTGAGGACTACTCTTTTTTCCTTGCATCTATTGCTACATCAAAGTTCATATTTTCTTCTTCAAAAGTTTCCAATGACTTCTTGCAGAAGAACAGCCATAGTCTTCCTAATTTAGCTTTATGGGATGATTTCTTAATAGGTATTTCAGACTTGTTTGAGGAGTCTCACATTTTAGATTTGGAGGAAACATTTGAGGGGTTATCTCTCCTCTTTGATGGCAGTCATTGCACAATTGTTTTCAAACCATTTTGTCTTTAAATTTTGTTCTACATCAATCTCTAGGAGATTCTAATTTTTCATCTTCAACAATGTGGCCTAGAACTCCTAATTTGTTTGTGATAGCTTTCAACATCAACATGGTGATACTTGAGCCAAATTTAGAGACTTCATACATTTTGCACTTTATTCCTACGTATTACTTTTAGGACATGGGAGATAGTTTACACACCTTTGGTTTTGTTTCTTCCTAAGGGGGGGAATGTTGTTCAATGATTATGGACCATCTTCTCCATCCAATTTCGAGCATCTACCATTGGATCTCTTCCAAGGAGGATACTTAGTCCTTCTCTTCTCTCTCTATTTTGGGGGTGTTCTCTCTCTATTTTTGGAGGGCTTCTTATTCTTTGGGGGTGAATCTGATATGTATATGGGTACCTAACATGATCTCATTTTTGGGGACCCATAATCTTTTACATCCTCCTAAGTTGTGCTTAAGGGGGGTGTTAGTGTAGGTTTTTATTTTCCTAGTGGGTTAATCTATTTTCCCTTAGTCCTAGGTTTTTCCTACAATTTATTAATCTTTATTAGGATAATAAAGTTATTTTATTACTAGGAGATAAGTGATGTGTTGTCCCCTTCCTTAAAGTGTGGAACACTTTCCACTTTTGGTGGTCCATCTCCACTTTTTTTGGTTGATTTCTATTGGTTGGATTTCCCACCTACCTCCTCTCCTAAGTTATATATAAACTCACTACCTAGCTTGTATTTGTATCATTTATGCATCTTTGAATTGTATCTTTTCACCTTGGAATCTCTTAATTAATGTACTTCTATCACATCGATATTTCATAATCTCTTAGAGTCCTGGTTTGCATTCTTATATTTTTCCAATTTATGTAACTTTGATTTTTTCTTAAAAATTTACTTTGGTTATTCTATCTATTTTATATTTCTAACATGCTTCAACATAAATGTATAGCTTTGCAAAAATTTAACCCATCTTGAATATGTCTTTGGTTCAACTTACCCTGAGTGTTCAAATACTACAAGGCTTGATGATCAATATGCAATACAAAATCCTTAGGCAACAAATAATTCCTCCACTTCTTCAAGGCTTGAATTATGGCATAGAGCTCCTAATCATAAACTCAATATCTCCTTTTGGCATCATTTAGTTTTTCACTGAAATAAGCTATGGGTCTTCCTTCTTGACTCAACACTACTCCTATTTCATTTCCACTGGCATCACAGTCAACTTGAAATACTTTATCAAAATTAGAAAATGCTAACACTGGTTGCTCTATCGCCTTTTGCTTTAGAAATTAAAAAATTATTTGTGCTCTGGATGTCCACTTAAAGTCTTTCCTATCTCTTCTCATTATTTTTGTCATGGGTGTACAAATATTACTAAATATCCTTATGAATTTTGGCAAAAACTTGTCAATCCATGAAATGATCTTACCTCCCCAATGTCCATAGGTGTAGGCCACTCAAAAATTTCTCTAACCTTCTTAGGGTCCATCTTCAATCCTTCAAAAAAAATGACAAAACCCAAATACACCAACTTTTTCTTCATAAAGATACACTTCTTGATGTTTATCAACAACTTCTCCTCTCTCAATATCTGTAATAATTTTTTGATATGCTACAAATGTTCCTCTCTAGTCTTACTAAAAATTGGAATATCATCCAATTAAACAATAATAAACTTACCAAAACAAATCTTCAATACCTCATTCATCAACCTCATTAAAGTGCTAGGTGCTTTGGTCAATTCAAAAGGCATCACTAACTACTCATGCAATCCTTCATTAGTCTTAAATGTGTTTTTTCATTCATCTCCTTCTTTGATCCTGATTTGATGATATCCACTCTTTAGGTCAATCTTTGTGAAATACTTTTCTCCACTCAAACAATCCATAATGTCACCCATCCTTGGCAATGGGAATCTATACTTGAATATGATCCTATTTATTTTTCTTGATTTTTTACACATTCTCCATTATCCATCTTTCTTTGGTTCTAGTACAACAGGTACCACACGTGGGCTTAATCTTTCTTTGATCAATCCCCTCTTCAACAACTCTTGTATTTTTTTGTTCAACTCCATATTTTTTGCAAGTGTCATCCTATGTGCCACTTTGTTAGGTAGATTTTCTCTTGATATTAGATCTATATGATGACTGATGCTATGGACCAGTGGGATTCCATCTAGTACATTCTCTGATATGATGTCTTCATACTCTGTCAACAGTTATGCTACTTTGATCTACGCTAGATCTTCATCCTTTGTGGTAGATTTATTTGTCTCTTAATTATTGATTTATTTGGAATCAATATAAAACACATGTTCTCATACCTCAATCCTTCCAAAAACTTCCTTCCATCTACCAAACATAATCTAGTTGTACTACAAGCTTCATTTTTTCCTCTTCCCCCAAAGGTATCAATATAGTTCTTTTTGTTAGAGTAAAGGTTTTAACTTAATTATGTTGATTAAGTTACCTTTATTCCCTTCTTAAGATTTCACGTTAGTTTGCATAAAGTGACATTTAATAATTATATTAATTATTAAATGTTTTCCTATTAGGGCTTCTTATTAGGGTTTTTTATTTTTTTTAGGGTTTGCATGATCTCCTTTTTATAAGGATTGATCCCATTGTATTTCATATCAATTCATTCTCTCATTCTCTCTGATATATACATTTTCAGTTTTCAGAGAACCCTTGCTTGTTTGTCTCCATCTCTTCTTTTGTGACAAGTTATTTGCATGCAGGTGATCTTTGAGGTTTGTGAAATTGTATTTTCTCAACTCCTACATGGTATCAGAGCTCTACACCTGTTGCTTCTTGTTCTTGTTTTGAAGATTTTTGGAGCTTCAAGGGTTTGGGGTTTGTTTTCTTGATCTAGGGCACACCTGCATTTTTGAAGCATTTTCAGCTCAAACGGACATTGCCATTGCGTCCACAGCAGTCCAAAACCCCTAAATCGACTATTCATTCGTCCATTTTGGACAAAGTCGAAATTGGAAGCAAAATTTTTTTGCAGTACGGCCATCTGCCTAGGTAAATTTTATTTTCAGAAATTTTCATCCGAAATTTTTTATTGCAAAAAAATTATTATTGTCTTTTTTTTTGTTAAAAAAATCAGGTGGAATTTTTTTTGTAAAAGTTGATTTTTATGAAAAAAAATCAAAAGAAAATAAAGTTTTTGTTGCAGTTTTAGGGCATGTCAACCCCGGTACAGGGTACCCGCAGGTACCTGCGTATGCAGGCCTACGGGCCCTGTTGCCTGTCGGTCGGCATACTGCCGACCGCCGGCGGCCTTAGTGCCGACCGGCGGTAGACAGTACCACCGACGGAGGTACAATGACAACCGACGACGGCCCCCACCTGCAACTACTTTTTTTTACTTAATTTTTTTTATTTAAAAAAATTAAGGTTTTTTTTTTGTATTTTTTTTTATGATTTTTTTTTAAAATCAAATGTTTTTTTTATATATAAAAAACAATTTTTTTTTCTGTAATAAGCTCAATTGCACTTTTACGGTGACGGTAGTTTGGTCGTCAAATTTAAAATAGTGTTTTTGTTGCAACGGCTGTATGACCGTCAAATTTAACCCAGCACTGGTTTTTTCCCTCTTTGGAGCTGATTTATCATTTTTTGGCAAACGAGATATCGTCAGAAAGCTGGTTTTCTCATCTTTCCAGTGGTGTGGGTCTCATCACATATTTTTTCCATTGATGCATTCTACAACAGTTGAAGACAAAGGAGCTACTTTTAGTCTCAAGCTCATAACTTTTGATCAGTTTCTTCGTTTTTCGCAATCTCAACGACGTTGGAACCATATTTTAGAGCTCTTCAGTTTCATCCATGCCATTTTTCTAGATTTCACTCTAGGTATCTTTTATTCAGTTATTTGTGTTTTCACACTCTGGTGGATTACCTAGACATATTTGCTCTTGGAAACTTTTTATTTGCATGGGATGCTTTGTTCTTGGCTGTTCTTCATGTATTTCCAGCATCTTATCCTTTTTGGACATTTTGAGCATCATTTGTAAGCTATCTTTTATGTAAACGCACTGAGATAAAGTGCCACACTATTGTACATGCATCTTTTGGAGATTTTGCACATAAGGTTGTGTCATATTTTATACTCACATTGATATTATAAAGTGCCATGAGGGGTTGTGTATTTTGCCTTTATTTTTCCATCACATCTTTGTCCGGTGAGTATCCCTCCACGACGACATTGAATCCATACCATGGGGGGTTGTGTAGTTTGCCTTTGTTTTCCATCACACCTTTGTCCGGTGAGTATCCCTCCACGATGACCATGGATCCATATGATTCCAACCTCATGCATGTGTGTTTTGTTTTACACACCACTTTTTCAATTGCAGGTGCTATCTTGCGCACTTTCAGTTGATTCTTCTCCTTCATGCACTACAGGGTGTTTCATATCATTTCAGTGGATCTATCAAGCTCTCTCAGTTTAGCATTATGGGGGGGTTATTATATTGTTCATGCTAATTCTTCCTTGGTTTCGCCTTGGAAGGGATCTTCCATTCTCAGTTGATCAGCGTTTCAGACTATTGGTTCTTGTGCCATCTGTATCTTCGTTCCAGGTGTTTGCCTTTGTTTTCCATCTGATTCGAGTAGTGTCGTATGGGCACTTATGCAAATTATTGTCTTCTTGTTCCTGATCATCCTATCTTCAGCGGAGGTTCTTCAGCACCATAGCAGTCATCTTTCGACAGTTGTTTGCAACTTCTTCTGCTTCAGTGATGTCTCTTCTTGGCTTTCTTCTTCTCTTTTTGGAGTAGAGCTTTTTCCCATGAGGTTTTCTCTATTTCTCCATTTTACAGAGATTTGGTTGTATTTGGGTACCTGATCTGGCCTAGTTGTCGGGACCCATGTTTGCCTTCTTGCATTGTAGTTACCTTTGCTTTTTTGCATTTGTTTGTAGCTGCACTGTTGCTCATCTTAAAGGGGGGTGTTAGAGTAAAGGTTTTAACTTAATTATGTTGATTAAGTTACCTTTATTCCCTTCTTAAGATTTCACGTTAGTTTGCATAAAGTGACATTTAATAATTATATTAATTATTAAATGTTATCCTATTAGGGCTTCTATTAGGGTTTTTCCTATTAGGGTTTTATTAGGGTTTGCATGATCTCCTTTTTATAAGGATTGATCCCATTGTATTTCATATCAATTCATTCTCTCATTCTCTCTGATATATACATTTTTAGTTTTCAGAGAACCCTTGCTTGTTTATCTCCATCTCTTCTTTTGTGACAGATTATTTGCATGCAAGTGATCTTTGGGGTTTGTGAAGTTGTATTTTCTCAACTCCTACACTTTTCCATCTAAATTCATAGTATAGGTGTAGACATGCGAAATATACGCATGCATCTAATCATACTTCATTCAACATTATTTCATTTATTAATTAAATAAACCAATTTAATTAATTCACTTCTCTCAAAAATAAATAAATCCAATTATTTAATTATCTCCTATAGTTCCTGATTTAATTAAATCACATATATCTAATTAAATCACGCATATGCATTTTCCTCTCATTTGATTTAAAATAATACAAAAAATGAAATCAAATGTCATATCACCTAAACTCCTGTTAGATTAATCAAAATCCTTATTAGTTTAATCCTAATCACCTAAATCCTCTAGATTCATCCACTTGCACAATAAATTATTTAAATTGATTTATTAAAACACCTATTTCCCTCACAAGGGCATATTCTCAAGGAATATGCCCTCATTAACTCTCATGTTTGACTTTTTTGGCCAAACACAATTCCCCCAAAAAACCTTCAACCATACTTATTTATTGCCATTTTCAAATTTTAAATGGGCACATTAGCCAACACTTGCACAATCATGGGCCAATCCCATTGTGACAAGTGGCTCTCTCCTATTTAATGGGATTTAGTCCCACATCTCTCAATCTTGGCCTCTCCTCTCTCAACTTCTCCTATAAGTTCAATGCATTTTCTCTCATTTGACATCTACATTTTGGAAAGCATCCTCATTATAGGCAACTTGAGTTCATGAGCATCTCATTGTCTATCATCTATTTTTTTTTTAGCAAGGATTGGGAAAGGGCTCTTTTCACATATTCTAGGGGCACCAATCCATCATAGAATAGGTATCTAATATTTTTTCTTGCTTTCAACTAAGTTAATTAGCTATATCATTATTCAAGCATGTTAGATTATTCTATGAAGATGTTGATTATTTGTGTTGTTTAGAATGCTAACCATACTAAGATGGGTGTGTGTGTTGAAGGTTTTCTAACCATTTGCAGATTTTCATGTCCAAATCATCTAATTCCTTCAATGTGTTTTTAAATACATAGCATTTGCAGAGAGCAGATCTTTTTATATTACGGGTTGACTTTTTTGAGTTTGTGATGTATGTTTCTCAGGTGGTTAAGTTTTTTTATTACTGTAGGAATGGTTAATTTTATTGAGTAGTAATGATGAATCATTCTTGCATGCCATTAACAAATGGTACTATCAATTCACATAAATACCCAACATAATAATGCTTAAATCTTTGGTTGGGTACAAATATCTTTATAACATATTAGATTTTGTTCTAGAGTAGACATTGTTATCGGGATGGTAGCTGTCGATGGGAATATGCTACCTAAAGGAATTTAATGAGATTTTTTGGATTAGCAAGATGACAAGATGCATGCCAAGGTTGAATGGTGAATGAGGCAATTTGATATCTTACTTGTTGCATATGATTATTTTATTCCTTTGATTGATGAAGTTAATATAAAGTGGCAGCGGCAAGTTACTGGCTCCATGGACTTTGTTAATAGTTTAAATTTTTGAACGCTTTGTAGATGTGCTTGACTATCAATATCATTTGACATATATTTAGTTTAGGAAAGGGCACGAGTGTTGATGTTGAACATGTGGAATTTACTTTATCAACAAGCAAAAAAATAGAAAATGTAACAAATAATAAAATAAAATAAAAGCTTAGTTGCTTCTTAGAGGGATGTATCATAAAGTAAAATGTTATTTAAGGCATGAAACCATCGGTGATAGGCACTTGGAGGAAATGGTGAATGCACTCAATACAGGTCATTTCCAACAATCACTATCTCTGGTATTTATTGTTAATGCAATGTACATTGTTGTAGATTCTATATGAATTTATACTTTGCAAGTTTAGAGTCAATGCAACATTACTGACAGTCATAGGTTGATTCTAAAGAAAAACATGATGGAGTTTATTGGTTGTTGTTTGTTGGGGTGATTTGAAAACTAACAATATACTCATATGCAAATTTTGGGTCATCATCCTTAAATGCAATTCAGGAAGATGAGGAAATCATTGTCACATATTTGAAATCATTGTCAGATTATAAGTAATGTGGAGACAAAGCCTTGATTTTTTTTAAGTTCTATTATTTAGCTATATGTGATAAGTGGAATTCTTTTGAAAATATTTGATTGCCCCTTTGCTTGTTGTCCAATATACATTTACTATTGGAAATTGAGGAAAAGTGAGCATTTAAAGCCTATTGCAAGTGGGATCTTCTTTTATTTTCCTACTCAAAGGGGGGGGATAATATTAAAATCATGTCTTGATCTCAATATTGAAATTGCATGTCTTTTATTCAAGACACAACCACCATATCATGCACATATACTTTATGAATGATCTTTCTTAAAGTCCAAATTGTTTGTCATTTCTCAAGAATGACATTCAAAGGATAGGCATGGTGGGTTGATTTTTTATTTTCTTTTTCTTGATAATGGGTTTCTACTAACTTTCATCTTACGCTTAAAGTATTGATCATAGAAAAAATTGGTGGATTGTCTTATGAACTTTGTGTTGTTTATAGGTTGACATCAAGGTTGACATTGGAGGTTGAGCATTGGAATCAAGCGAAAACAAAGGCGAACGAAGAAGAGTTAGAAATCTTTTTTTGAATTTGAGATTTGAAAAAAGCATTTTTTAATGCTTGTTTTAACAATCTAGAGCTTCCATTTTCCACTCTCATTTTTTGTTTTAAACCAACTCACTTTTTGATTTGGGCTTAAAATCAATCACTGATTTGATCTTTTCAAAGTTGGTTAAAGAACGTTAGACATTTACTAAATTTTGATTTGGGCTAAAATGGAACAAGGCAAACTTCACATCTCATTTTGGTGCTTTAAAATGAATCAAAATCACTGCTTTTGAGGTCTAAAATGAACCAAGTGTTTTTCATGTTTTTCAATCCTTTTCACAAGTTAAAATCATTTAAAATGTGTGTGCGCTTCTCTCGCGCTTCAAAGCGATCTTGAGAATCAAAAGCATTTTGGTGATATTAAGTTGTCAAAAAGATTGCCTTCACATTTCGATTTGGGAACTTAAAATTGAACAAAGCATCTTGCGAGTGTGAGTAAACGTATTGCGAGTGTTCTCCCTTTGTTTCTAAATGAAGGTTGATTGAACTATGAATATGTTTACTTGCTTTTGTTTATCTTAGTGGGCTTGCCTTGTGGGAAAAAGTACTCACCCAAGGGAACAACCCAACTGGTAACACACTAAAGCCAAGTGTATTTCCAGCCAGGATATAAAAGTGGGTATTGGAACAAAAGCCAGTATCACGCGGTTGGTTCCGATGAGAAGAGAAGCAATGGTCTCTTGCCGCATGGGTCAGCCTCCATGAATGGAAATTCTAAATTAAAACTCTTGTTTAGAAGGCCAAATCCTTATCTATTTTGTTCGTGTAAAAGGTCATGTCCTTTGAAGCCGCCCCACATTATACATGCGGTTTTGTTGTAGAGATGAAAAGTATGCCATGGGAGATTCATGGGTATTGATGCTTGGCTGACCCGAGAAGTGTGTGTCGTGGAGGGGAGTCAGTGTGGTCAAGCATCTAGTCATCCTCATAGAATATGCGTAATTGGATTCGTCCAAGTGGGAACCCAACAAAATATTGCCTCATCATCCTAGGGTTATACATGTGCTTGGAATCAAAACACTCTGCTTGGTCCTCAAAACAATTGAAAAACAAACATTCACAAAGAACTCCAAATTTCAAACCCCTTGGAAGAAACAAATACATTTGACGAATTTAAGTACTCTTGCTTTCCCTAGGGATCATATCCTTAGAGGTTTCTAAGTGCTTGGATTTTATCATCATTTGTTTTCACTAAGGTTAAACCTAGGAGACTTTTGCCCTAATTTCCTTGATTTCCACATATTGGACCTTAGACATTAGATAAAAGATAAAAGATGAAAACAAAAGTGGGACATTAGACATACAGTTTGAAACATAATCAAGCAAGTGCTTTTGGTAAAAATAATACATTAAAGAAAGATAAAAGATAAATTGGATTACACATGTGTTTTCTAAAATGATTTCCCGTAAGATCAAAATCCCAAAACCAAAGTTCAAGAAGCTTAGTCTAGAAGCTCGTGAGGAGCATCTTGAGATACTTTTCGAATTTGGGGAAAGATTGGTGTACAAATTTTACAAGAAAGCTTCAAGAAACAATCCTGAGTTGTATGCATTCTACTATCAACAAAATCCTGAGCTTTTTGCAAGGTATGCTTTCCTCCCATAGGAAGTATAGTGTGTTCTTCAACACCGAGGTCTTGTAATAAGAAGTGTTATCTAGGTCAATTCTAGGATCAAATTCAATCACTTTCATCCATCTCTCAACCATCGAAATCAGTCAAAAATCACCTCACCAACAACTCTTGGAAACTTTGTAAGCATCTTTTTTGCTAAACTTTAAGACGAAATCAAAACCACTTTGTTTGACTTAACACACCTAGTCAAACCATCATCTTATACACGAGTTTTCTCTAGGATAACACAAATTCCTAGGGTTTACGAGTTCATCTTGTTTGGCTTAACACACTTAGCCAAATTATCAAATCATCACCTCGTTTGACTTAACACACTTAGTCAAACCGTCCTCTTATGTACAAGTCCACTCTAGGATAACACAACTTCCTAGGGTTTTACAAGTGCATTTATCATATTTTGTTTGACTTAACACATTTAGTCAAACTATCAATCCAATCATGATCAATCAAAGTCCTAAAAAGTTGAGTTTCCTTCAAAGCTTCTTTAAGCGTTCCAGTCATCTGTATCACTCATCTTTCGTTTATCTCATCCTCGTCATCGCTTTGATCCTTCAATTATCCTAGTTCTTCGCTTCTTTGAACCTAAGGTTTAGACCGATCTAAAGAATAAGAGGTTCATCTCTTACATTCTCGAAAATTGATCTTCATTTTATGGTTCAAACTCAAACTCAACACAAGAAGAACATGGAGCAAAACAAAGAAACATCCATTTCAAGTGATTTAAGCCAAACTAAAACAATGTTCAATCCGACAATAATAATTGAATTCCCAATCAATCCACCTCAAATACCTCAAAGTTCTCAAGAGGGTCATATTGAGGACATCACTGATAATGGAATGGCACAAGCAAAAATTCTAGAAATAGTGCAAAATCTCGAGAGTTGCCGAATTGTCTGTACCATGCTAAAGTTGTACCCATCCCAATACATGCTTGAGTTAGCAAAAGAAGGGGCTAAAATCCCTTATGAATTTGACGTCAGGACCCTTGTGGACAGGTCTCTCGGCATCATGCCTTCACCTGCATCCATGCTTCCACTTCAAAATATCACTCAAGACATCCCCCAGGTCATATCATCTATCGCTTCAACTCCGTCGGTTGTTAACAAGGGAAGTGCCATGTTTTGCAAACTTCAAAAATATCACCTTATGAACAATCAAGGGTTGAACGCAGGGTCCACATCAAAACAATCCATCCCAGTGAATCCATTACACCCATATGTCCCTCTCACATTTAATGATCATACCAATTCATCCTCATTTCACGCAACGTCGGATTATCCTCCTGACATACAAACTTCTCTCCCTATCTCACAAGGAGAAGGTAACTTGTTTGGAGTAGGGGTAATCTTGGATCCATCATCATCACTTTTAGGGATTGCACCACTCGTCTTCCCACCATTTCCACCCTTACCGCTCACATCCATATCATCACTCGGGTTGGGTCTTCCTCCTCTTACAGCCATCAACTATTCAAATCAGAGCACCTCATCAAATCCACCAACTGTGTCATCTATATCACAACAATATATGGAAACCATCCAAGCAACCACAAAAATCAACACGTCTGCCATTCCTCAAAGCATGGTCTCGCAGGTACCAAGCACCTCAATCACACCATCCATATCTCAAACTTCGTTCATTAACACGACTGTTCCGCTCATCACAATGGTTGGCGTTCTTCCAAATCCACCACCATTACCACCAAGGCACAACACAACCAATTCATTCACCATGACATCACAAGTTGCTCAACAAGCTGCCCAGCAAAAAGCACTTCAAAATCAGCAAGCTACACAATTAGTCGCTCACCAAGCGCAAGCACAACTGGCTATGCAATAGGCCGCACAATCCCAAGCCTTGTTGCAACAACAACAAACCAAACAAGATGCATAGGCAGCTCAAGTTGATCAAGCCACTCATGCCGCTCAAATTGCACAAGCAATCCAACAAGCACAAGCCCAATTCCAAGCTCAGCAAGCGCAAGCGCAAGCACAGTACCAAGCATAATTTCAAGCACAACAATAAGCATATCAGCAAGCCTTGCAAGACTACCAATTACAGCAGCAATACGACCAACAACAAGCATTTTTGGCACAACAGCAGCAGCAACAAGACCAACAGCAGGCGTTGTTGGCTCAACAACAAGCGCAAGCATCACTTGCTCAGCAAAGCTTCCAACAAAACCACATCAACATCCCATCTATCAATACCACACCTCAAAAAATATTCACCCCACCTCCCGATCCGCAATGTGACGTGACGGCACAAATCAAACTGCTTTCACAGCAAGTGCTAGATCTTCAGTCCAGGAAGACAGTCAGGACACCGAGCAACTTGTGCCCTTATCCATTTGCTAGAAGCTTGGCAATGGTACCATTCCCAAAGAGATTTGAAATCCCCAAATTTGATAAATATCGTGGAATGGGAAACCCTCAAGATCACATCAGGGAGTTCCAAGTACATTGCATGGAAATCTCCTACAATGACACATATCTAATGCGGCTATTCCCTTGAAGCTTGGTTGGTGACGCTATGGAATGGTTTTCTCGTCTGCCTATGGGAATCAAAACCTTTCAAGAAATCAAAGATGCTTTCCTCCAAAATTACACATTCAACATTTATGTGGATGTTAGTTTGAAAGAACTCTCGGTGCTCAAACAAAGTAAGGGAGAATCATTCACCGCCTTCCTCCAATGGTGGCGAGTGAAAGCTAATCGAAGTAAGTGGGCCATGCTAGAAGAGCAACAAGTCTGTACCATCATCACCAATACAGACAAAACCTTGGCATTCTATTTGAAGATGCAATGCATCACTACGTATGATCAACTGATCCCCAAGGCACTCACTATTGAATGAGCTCTCGTTACACAAGGGCACACCCACTTATCATGAACATTAGGATAGTCGCCTATCCACTAGTTTCAATGACAAACCTTGCACATGGGTGAAGAATTGAAATGTCACCAACGATGGCATAGTGGATGCCAAAGTTGTCATCAGTGCCCCCAAGCAAAATAATCAAACACAACATCACCAACCACAAAACAACAACCAAAACAACATACAAAAAAATATGGTAAACCAACAACCACCCCAAAACCAAATCAATAATCTCAATAATCAAGGAGGACCACCTCTGCGAAATAAGTTCCCCCCAAATGGAAATTCATAGCCCTTGGGGAGTCAATCGAGTCCATCATTAAAAATTTGTTCAATGAGAGCATCATCAAGGTCCCCACCCATGATAATTATAGAAAACCCCAGGTGAAACCACCATGGTATAATGAAAACCTCCTTTGTGACTTTCACAAAGTCAAGGGACACACAACTGCCAACTGTATGAAGTTGAAAAATATCATCTAGGATCTCATTGAGGACAAGATCATCAATGTCAAACAACTAGCTAGTAATCAAGACCTCAAGATATATACCAATCCAATGCCAAATCATAATCAAGGGAATAATCAAGAAAATAAAAAAGGGAAGCAAAAGTACGCTAGCGCAAACCTTGTTTATGAAGACATTGTCGCATGTGTAGATGAAATGGTCACTTTCATTAACGTCAGAGGAGCTAACATTGATTGTGGAGTCACCACATGCAGCGGAAAGCTTACTATTACAGGGGCATCACAGCCACCTAAGACCCCCATTTCAAATATAAGAGTCGTTCCCTATGATTACAATGTTGTTGACCAGCTGAAGAGAAATCCCGCACAGATCTCCATCATGGAGCTGTTAAAAAAATTCACTGCCCATAGGAAAATTCTTGATGAAGCGTTAGCAGCCTCCACCACCTTCGCCACCCTTGACACAGATCAGTTTCAGGCTATGGTTGGAAATATCGTCACCTAGAAGCTCCTAACATTCTTTGATCAAGACTTCCCCCCACAGCCATCTCATAACCGTGCACTCCACCTTCAAGTTTTGGTCCATAAAAATAAAGTTAAAAGAGTCCTAGTGGATGGAGGTGCAGGCCTAAATATTTTCTCTCTCAAGCTTATAAAGAACTTGGGATTTGTCGAGGATTCCATTAACAAGAACAAGAGCATCACAATAAGGGTGTATGATGATCAAGAAAGAGTGTCTCAAGGCACTACTGAAATCCCAATCCAAGTGGGACCGGTAACCATGGAGACTACCTGTCAGGTCCTCAACCTTGACTTACCATATAACATCCTCCTTGGTTGTCCATGGATCCATGGAATGAAAGCAGTGGCTCCAACATATCATCAATGCGTAAAATTCTTGTACCAGAATGAGGAGGTCACTATATATGGGGATCCCAAACCATTCGCTTACTGCAAAAACTTGGAAGCTAAGTTTTATAAAATCCCCCAAGTCTCAAAAAATGATGAAGGGTCATCCACTTCATACATCGACCCAGCTAACCTCACCTCCACTTCTGCGTCAGAGACACCTACCATCCCTGATATATTTGAAATCAAAAACATGATCTAGGACAATGGATGCGGCGACTACAGAATGAAAAGGAATGCATTTGTTGTAGGAGATTTACCACAATCTCCTTAGTCACACGGTCAACCTTGACCAACTGAAACACCTGTCCACACTGTTAGGGCAGACCCTTCTGGATTCCGTCGTTGGGGGGATCTTAGTCAAGAAAATGTGGATGAGGGAGACATCTCAAACACATTATACCAAGATGAAAGGCCCACCCCCACCCTACCCATGGATGAAACTAACAAAGGCTTGTAAATGATGTTTGGTATGGGCTATAATAGGAACGAAATCCTTGGAAGGAACAGTGATGGATGGCTGGAGCCCATCATTGCAAAAAGAAGAATACGGAACCTTGGCCTTGGATGTACTCCCCCGAGTATAACCATATGTGGCAGAGGTACTCCTAGTAGGGCAGTCGGGTCCTCCCCTCAAGTGTCGGCAACTACCCTTAGACCACCTGTATGCACAGGCATCCCACTTGACAACTTCACCTTTGACATCACCGATGTCTGCGCCAATAGTGACAATGATGATACCATAATAGGCCTACCCATGATTTTTGAGGATTATGCCTTACTTATGATTAGTGCCACACCCACTGAGTCAAGCCAACAAACCCACCAAATCACCTTAGTACACCCCCAACTCATCGATCACGACCAACGAGGACCGCCAATTTTAGACTCATTCAAAAATGATGAGGCGCTCACAGAATTCATGGGACTAAGGGATACAATTCCATGTGGGGATCACAAGGCAGGCTTTAACATCACATTGGACACCCAAGCATATTATGGGGAGATGATTGAGTCCTTCGGTCGCAAAATAAAAATATCAATAAGAAGCTCGGAGTTATTGAGTGAAAACCACAGTGTGGCACTCTCTAACCACATAACAGTAAAAATAAAGGACACATCCAATGGTGAAAAAATCTCTAAGGCGTCGAAGGATGAATGATTCAATCTCCCCCCTACTGCTCTACATCAGGAGAAATCAACGGTCCTAGCATAGCAGTGCAATCCTGTCAACTTGGGAATAGAGACAGAACCACAAATCACATTCTATGCTCAAACACTTCAGACAAAAGAACAAGAATTGTTGGCTACATTCTTAAGAGAAAGAAAGGAAAAATTTGCATGGACCTACACTGACATGCCAGGTCTGGATCCTAAAGTAGTAGTTCATCATTTGGCCGTTCACCCCAAAGCAAAGCCAGTTAGACAGAAGTTAAGAAAGATGCACCCACAGATAGCTTTGCTCGTAAAGATAGAATTATAGAAACTCTTAGATGTTGGCTTCATACGCCCAATTGACTATCCAGAATGGGTATCCAACCTCGTGTCAGTCTCAAAACTAAATGGGGGCATCCTCATATGCACAGACTTCAGAGACCTCAACAAATCATGTCCTAAGGATTATTTTCCACTACCCAACATTGATATGATAGTGGATATGACGGTCGGACATGAGGTGTTATCACTGATGGATGGCTTCTTGGGGTATAATCAGATAATGATCACAAGAGAATACCAACATAAGACGGCCTTTACATGTCCTTGGGTCACTTACTACTAGAATGTAATGTCGTTTGGGTTAAAGAATGTAGGAGCTACATACCAAAGAGCCATGACACTAATCTTCCATGACATGATCCATAAAATAGTCGAAGATTATGTGGATGAAATATTGGCTAAATCAAAGTCGACCTTAAGTGCAATTTTTGACTGGGAAAAATACAAGGTCGGGCTCAACCCAAAGAAATGTGTCTTTGGGGTACAATCTAGAAAAATTTTGGGCTACATAGTATCAATGAGAGGGATAGAAGTGGATCCTGCAAAAGTAAAAGTAATCCTTGATATGGAAGCACTGAAACAACTCAAAGGACTGCAAGGAAGACTCCAGTCCATCCGAAGATTCATAGCACAGCTAGTAGATAAATAGATTGCATATTCACATCTGCTCCACAAGGGAGTGGTGTATAGGTGGGATGAAAAATATGAGCAAGCATTCAAAAAGATCAAGGAATACCTACATTAATGCCACCAATCATTACTGCAAAAACTAACTAAGTTTTATAAAATCCCCCAAGTCTCAAAAAATGATGAAGGGTCATCCACTTCATACATCGACCCAGCTAACCTCACCTCCACTTCTGCGTCAGAGACACCTACCATCCCTGATATATTTGAAATCAAAAACATGATCTAGGACAATGGATGCGGCGACTACAGAATGAAAAGGAATGCATTTGTTGTAGGAGATTTACCACAATCTCCTTAGTCACACGGTCAACCTTGACCAACTGAAACACCTGTCCACACTGTTAGGGCAGACCCTTCTGGATTCCGTCGTTGGGGGGATCTTAGTCAAGAAAATGTGGATGAGGGAGACATCTCAAACACATTATACCAAGATGAAAGGCCCACCCCCACCCTACCCATGGATGAAACTAACAAAGGCTTGTAAATGATGTTTGGTATGGGCTATAATAGGAACGAAATCCTTGGAAGGAACAGTGATGGATGGCTGGAGCCCATCATTGCAAAAAGAAGAATACGGAACCTTGGCCTTGGATGTACTCCCCCGAGTATAACCATATGTGGCAGAGGTACTCCTAGTAGGGCAGTCGGGTCCTCCCCTCAAGTGTCGGCAACTACCCTTAGACCACCTGTATGCACAGGCATCCCACTTGACAACTTCACCTTTGACATCACCGATGTCTGCGCCAATAGTGACAATGATGATACCATAATAGGCCTACCCATGATTTTTGAGGATTATGCCTTACTTATGATTAGTGCCACACCCACTGAGTCAAGCCAACAAACCCACCAAATCACCTTAGTACACCCCCAACTCATCGATCACGACCAACGAGGACCGCCAATTTTAGACTCATTCAAAAATGATGAGGCGCTCACAGAATTCATGGGACTAAGGGATACAATTCCATGTGGGGATCACAAGGCAGGCTTTAACATCACATTGGACACCCAAGCATATTATGGGGAGATGATTGAGTCCTTCGGTCGCAAAATAAAAATATCAATAAGAAGCTCGGAGTTATTGAGTGAAAACCACAGTGTGGCACTCTCTAACCACATAACAGTAAAAATAAAGGACACATCCAATGGTGAAAAAATCTCTAAGGCGTCGAAGGATGAATGATTCAATCTCCCCCCTACTGCTCTACATCAGGAGAAATCAACGGTCCTAGCATAGCAGTGCAATCCTGTCAACTTGGGAATAGAGACAGAACCACAAATCACATTCTATGCTCAAACACTTCAGACAAAAGAACAAGAATTGTTGGCTACATTCTTAAGAGAAAGAAAGGAAAAATTTGCATGGACCTACACTGACATGCCAGGTCTGGATCCTAAAGTAGTAGTTCATCATTTGGCCGTTCACCCCAAAGCAAAGCCAGTTAGACAGAAGTTAAGAAAGATGCACCCACAGATAGCTTTGCTCGTAAAGATAGAATTATAGAAACTCTTAGATGTTGGCTTCATACGCCCAATTGACTATCCAGAATGGGTATCCAACCTCGTGTCAGTCTCAAAACTAAATGGGGGCATCCTCATATGCACAGACTTCAGAGACCTCAACAAATCATGTCCTAAGGATTATTTTCCACTACCCAACATTGATATGGCCAAACAAAAGCTACCAACAAAACTATCTTGAAGATCCTTAAGAAAGCAGTCAATGACTCTGGTCATGACTGGCATCTATAGTTAAACCCCGCCTTATGGGCCTATCACACCAGCATCCACACACCAACAGGCGCCACCCCATTTTCCCTAGTCTACGGATCAGAAGTTATACTCCCAATTGAGATCGAGCTCCCGTCCCTGAGAATATCTTTGCAAAACCTCATCACAGATGAGGAATACAAGGTTACAAGACTAAATGAGCTAGAGTTACTGGATGAACAACACATGGATGCCCTAAATCATCTACATGTCTACCAGAATCGCCTGAAACGGAGCTACAACAAGAAGATCAAGCAATGCACCTTCCAAGTCGATGACCTTATGCTAAAAGATAACCAAAAGAATGTACCAAACCCAGATAGCAAAGTAAAATTTGAACCCAACTGGCTAGGACCTTTCATCATCACCACAAGCTATAAATCAAGGGCATATCGGTTGTCGACACCAGAGGGCGAGCCTCTGCAGAAACCCATGAACAGTTGTCATCTCAAAAAAATTTATGCCTAAGAACTTGCAAGGTATAGAAACAGAAAATACAAAAACAATCAAAAAAAGTCATGAAAAAAATGGTTACCTTGATGAAAACCTGGCAAATAGGCATCTTGGTGACAACCAAAAAATCAAAAAATACAAAAAATCCAAACAAAAATCAGAAAAAGGATTGAAAACAGTAAAGAAAAAAATTGTCCTCTAGTGAAAACCACTTCAGTGGCGCTTTAGACAAGTACCTTGGTGAAAACCTGGCAAACAGGCACCAAGTGTAAATAAAGCACTCCCCATCCACCAAGATTTGCACGACTCACTCATCCATTCCATCACATTTCATTAATCATCCATACACCCATCCGCTCGCATCCATACCATAGCCTAAGCTGGTGCCCATATCATATTCCACTATAGTACTGCTTGGCATATTCCTAAGGTCAGTTTGTCCTACCTTTATCGAAGTAGTCTATTTCCTAAATGTTGGGGGCATGTCCTGGAAACTGGCAGTGGATCGGATTTGTGTATATCTTTTGTGCTCTTCCCGAAATTCATCAAAAAAAAACCAAAAACATCAAAAAATCAAAAACATCCAAATCATTCAAAAATCCAAAAACATGTCGAAATATCAGAAAATCTTCAAAAAATTCATCATTGAGTCTTGTCAGTCTTTCACCTTATCCGAACTACGTCATCTCTAAGCTTGAATGTAGGCAAGGTTGTTAGGGTCAGTCCTTAGGCGTCTGTTGCATTGGCAATCCATTCGCCCTTTTATTTGAAATTTAGGTCAGTCCTTAGGCATCCATTGCAATGGCAATCCGTTTCCCCATCTATCTTATAATCAAGTTAGTTTGTCATCAGTCGAACTACGTGTTCTCTGCATGTATAACGTAGGCAAGGCTAATCTATGGATCAGCTCCCGAGACCCCTAGAATAGGTCTTTAAGTTAGTCTCTTCGTCATAAATCTTGGAAATACCAAAAACATTGAAAAAATATCGAAAATACATAAAACATTTGTAAAACATCTCAAAATACCAAAAATAGCCTCAAAATATCTGAAAAATCCAAAATGGTGCATCCATTTCATCTCGCTTTCACCCACGAATCTTATCACTCATAATAAAATCAATCATCACCTTCCCCCTTTGGTAGGTCAGTCAGAAACAAGTCTAGCAGGTTCAAAAGTGAACACTCTAATCGTCAGAGTCATGAAAGTCTAGATCAGTGAGTCAGCAAGTTGGTTAACTCAGAATATCAATAGCTTATCACCCAAATCAGTCCCATCAAAACCCTGATCACAAAATGTCCTAGGATGAAGCTTTCCTGCGATGGACATAAGCATCAAGTACCCCATAGTAGTTTAGCCTTGCCTAGCGGTATGAAGAACATTAACTTGTTTGTTTACTTTATTTTGGTCTTTGTTGACTTATCTTAGTTTGCACTCATTCCAAGGACCTCTCGATGATGCCTAAACAAAAACAGGTTTAGAGAGAAAGTAATGGGGCAATGATCATCATCTTTTTATCTATTGTTCTTGTTGGATATTCTTGTAAAATAACTTCGTCATGCATACTTTTTTTGTTTGTACAAAGGATGTTTTAGGTATCTTGTTGACCACATAAGAAGGCTTTCCTTTTTATTTTTTGGCTCGAGATGTCTGGAATATCATAATTGTATTCTAAATAAGGTTATGTTTGTCAAGTGTGAACAAGAGTACTCCTATCTGTTTGATGAGTCAAAGTCCATCACACTAGGTGCCACGCCATCCTGGTTCTTAATACCTTGATGGATCGCACCTACGTGTGTTATCAAACATAAAGAAGGGTATGCTCTTTATCTCTCCCATCCTTGGATAAGCAATACATCATCATCATTCATCATCATATCCAATAAAGTCTCGACGACTAATGGACTTGTTGGACTTCTGCATCTTCTTGAATTCAAGGGTTTATCCCTCTCATTCTTCTATCCTCTTTCGTACTAACAATGCATCCATCTTACATCTTGCATAATCATGTCATATCATCATAGGACAACATCATCCATCGCATTCATCTCACATGCATTGCATAATCATTTAAGTTGTTTACGATAATATAAATTTGTTATTCTAAGAATCTACCAAACATCTCATTACATCATCATTATCATATATATCATATAGTCTAAGCATCCATACATTCATTTTGAACCTCTTTGTCGCTCGATCCACCTCAATCTTTTCGCTCAATCTCTCGAGGGGGCAATGTACTAACATACTTCTTTTCGCTGAGGCATCTGAAAAAAATCATAATTTTTTTTAATTTTGATGTCAGCGGCATCATTCTTTGAACCAATGCAATGAGTGCATTGCTTCAAAGAGGGGAAAAATGTATACATGCAAAATATATGCATGCATCTAATCATACTTCATTCAGCATTATTTCATCTATTAATTAAATAAACTAATTTAATTAATTCACTTCTCTCAAAATTAAATAAATCCAATTATTTAATTATCTCCTATAGTTCCTGATTTAATTAAATCACATATATCTAATTAAATCATTCATATGTATTTTCCTCTCATTTGGTTTAAAATAAATACAAAATTGAAATCAAATGTCATATCACCTAAACTCCTATTAGATTAATCAAAATCCTTATTAGTTTAATCCTAATCACCTAAATCCTCTAGATTCATCCACTTGCACAGTAAATCATTTAAATTGATTTATTAAAACACCTATTTCCCTCACAAGGGCATATTCCCAAGGAATATGCCCTCATTAACTCTCATGTTTGACTTTTTTGGCCAAACACAATTCCCCCCCAAAAACCTTCAACCATACTCATTTATTGCCATTTTCAAATTTGAAATGAGCACATTAGCCAACACTTGCACAATCATGGGCCAATCCCATTGTGACAAGTGGCTCTCTCCTATTGGATGGGATTTAGTCCCACATCTCTCAATCTTGGCCTCTCCTCTCTTAACTTCTCCTATAAGTTCAAGGCATTTTCTCTCATTTGACATCTACATTTTGGAAAGCATCCTCATTATAGGCAACTTGAGTTCATGAGCATCTCATTGTCTATCATCTTATTTGTTTTAGCAAGGATTGGGAAAGGGCTCTTTTCACATATTCAAGGGGCACCAATCCATCATAGAATAGACCTATCTAATATTTTTTCTTGCTTTCAACTAAGTTAATTAGCTATGTCATTATTCAAGCATGTTAGATTATTCTATGAAGATGTTGATTATTTGTGTTGTTTAGAATGCTAACCATACTAAGATGGGTGTGTGTGTTGAAGGTTTTCTAACCATTTGCAAATTTTCATGTCCACAATACGTATTCTTCCTTTCATCATGAATTTATTTTCTATCATACTATCATGGTCTTCCTAACAATAAATGGCATGCATCCATAAGAATAATATCACACAACATTTCATCATTATATGATCTTATATAAATCTTCACCAAACACTACTCACTTACCAAGATCTTATGTTCATATTGAATCCGTGTTATCTTGCAGGGCTTTGGATGTCTCAATATCTTTAAATTAAACTCGTTTACCATATCTTGTGAAACTATATTATCAATACTACCACTATCAATGATAACTTTACATACCTTTCATTCGGATATACATCTTGTCCTAAACAGATTCTTCCTTTGTGGTGGCTCCTCAGTCACTCCTTCATGGATAAAAGATCTCCTCATTACTAATGACTCACCTTTCTTTGGTTTCTCAACTAAACTAGGGAAATCAATAGGTTCTTCATCCAGATAGGTTGCTCTTTCAGTATTCTCAGTCCTCTTGTTGGTGCTTCCCTGATGACATTCAAATGCTAGATACATCCTTCACCTTCACACTTGAAACAAGTTCCTCTGAATGATTTCTTCTCATATCTTCCTTCATCTCTCCTATATCCTTCATTATGGTAGGAATTATGACCCTCTCGATCATTGTGGTAGAATATTTTTCCTCTTCTTCTGTGGTATAAATTGTTGTCCTTCTCTTCACTATTGTAGGGTTTCCCATCTTTATTGTTCTTTGCAAATGGTCTTCTCTCTCCTAATCATGATCCGCTACTCTAGAAACTTCCTCTTGTACTTCTCTATCTTTTTTCAAACTTCTTATTCAATTTTTCCTCTACCTTTAGCACAAATAGGTATGCTTCTTCAACAGTTGCCATATTTACTAGGCTCAACTCTTCTTGGATGTTTATTCTCAGTCCATTAATATACCACAAAAACTTCTCCTTGCTTGCTTCACTATGTCTAGGAATTCTTTAGTATACTCCTTCAAATAATTTTTTTCCTCAAGTTCTACAATCATTTTAGCAATTCAAGCTCATAATCAATAGGTATAAATTGATTCTTCAACCTTGTCACCATCCTATCTCATTTTGTGATTTTATCCTTTCCTCTCCTATTTCTATCCAATTGAACCTCTTTCCACCATATATTAGCATGTCCTTTCAACTTAGTTTTTGAAAATCTCAAACTCTTTGGATCTTCAATTTCTTCATATTTAAAGTAGTCTTCCATATCATTGATCCAATCAATCAACTCCTCAAGGTTTGAATTTCTCGTGTAATTTTTATTTCAATTCTAGGTATCTTACCAATCTTGGAAATAGATTTCAACATCTTTACAATCTTGGAAATAGATTTCAACATCTTTACCTGATCTAAATCATCCTCGTCTTCTTCTTCTAAGTTTTCTTCATTTTGATTTACAACATGATCTAACTCATCATCACTTTCATTTGCATGTCTAGGGTTTAGACATCTTCTTCTATCTTCTTCTACAACATCCAATCAAACTCTTATTGCTCTCATCATTTCCAACATTTCATTAATTCTTCCAAAAATAATAGCCATAGAAGGTGTTCTCCTTAGTGGCATATCTCCCCTTGGATTTGGTGCAACTACCACAATTCAACGATCTGGCTACAAGGTCTCAACTACCTCACAATCAGTGTTCATTTAAAAACACTTGCAATATGCATCGGGTCAATGATCTATTCACCACAAGGAATGCCTTCTCTCCCAAAGGACTCATAAACTCGCTTAGATACCACTTGGTGTAGTCACAAATGGATGGTCTAGAAAGGACTATCCAACCATGAAACCTAGAGTTCAATACAAAAAAATAACACAAGAAATGCTCGGCAAAGAAGAATTATCATTGATTTAATAACTTTTAGTCTTACGTACATCATATGCCTCTTATGCAGAATAATTAGGGCTCACAAGCCTACCATTAGGACATTACAAGATATTATAAAATTGGCACAAGGTCTTATTATGACCTTTTAGTATATTTCCTAACTACTAACTAAGAATTTATGAACTTTCCAGCAAGTAGCTACTTTCCAAAGGATTACAAATGATCTTAAATATGAATCTCTAGCTCCAATTATGATCTGTGTCAACCTCAAGGGTTTACTACCCCAATGCAAGATCAAACGTGCAGGTCAATCTCAAACTTGAAAAGATACCCATTAAAAGATGGAAATATATTGAGGATCTCCAATAAAGTTCCCCTAGACCTAAAATGCCTTGTATGATGTCCCATTAAGCTTTGCATGTTCCAGAAAAGGTTCACACAACAAGCCCTAGGCCAAATAGGCCCTGAATGCTCTAATAGAGAATTGATAGTGAAATTTTGAGAACGATAAATTTCTACAAATGAATGCAAATCATCTTAAATTTGGATATTTTGTATATGACCTCATGTAGAACCAATATCCTTCTTTGTGATCTGGAAAATGATAATGTGGTAAAATATGGAAGAAACTGCTGAGATAGTTATAGACTAAAATACAAGAAAAATATATTTTTGGTTGATACATGATTGCTTTACAACCAGAGATACTCTCTCTCTCTCTCTCTCTCTCTATATATATATATATATATATATATATCCCTCCCCTCTCCCTCTCTCTACCTACATTCCACTCCCTTCCTTCATATCTCCCTCTTTCTCATCATCTCCCTTTCTCTTCATCTCGCTCCCCCACCCTCTCTCTAGATATCTTTCTATATCTCTCCCCGTCCCCCTTCCCCTCCTCATATCTCTCTATATACCTCTCCTTCCCTCCATCCATCCCTATCTCTCTCTAATTATCCTCTCTCTTCTCTTTATATTGTTGGGAAAATGTGTTTCAACCTTGCAATTACAAAAGGTTTAATATTGATAAGTAAGCATGAAGGGGTGCATTAGACATGCATAAGCAAACAAATTTTTGAAATGTAGGATCATTAGGTTTAGGGTTATAAATTTTACACTTCATTATAGAGTAGGGTTGGGGGTGTCTTGGCATCCTCATCTATCAGGCCCAGTTAGGGCCACATAGAAGTCTAGGGCCACAAATATGAGAATCAATGTCACCTATAGTGCAATTTTGATCCCAAATAGAATTTGATTCATGTTTTAGTATGTTGGAACCCTATTTCAATGTAGATGTGATAGCATATTCCAAAATCAACAATAAAATACTTATTTCAACAACAACAAAATTATTATCACACATAGAACTACGAGTGTATTTCTCTCTATCAATTTAAACATAATTCTTAGCATTTGTCTAAACTCAACTCCTACAACTAGGTTAATTTAGTTATTGATTATTTTATCATATTTAATTTAATTTAATATATAGAGTAAAGGGCTTTTTATCTACAACCACATATTTTTATTTATTTTTAAATGTTGAATTTTAGTGTAATATGAATCATGTGCACTTGAAAATCCTATGAGTATCGTGTTTTATTTTCGAACAAATTAACGCATTTCTTGCATCCTGTGTTTCTTATCATATACATAATTTGATTGAGATTTAAGTAGATGTTTTCTATTTACGTTGTTTGTTTAAGACTTAAGTATATGCTTTCTTTTTACATTGTTTGATTGAGATTTAAGAAGATGTCTCCCATTTACATTGTTTGGTTGAGATTTAAATAGAGACTTTCTATTTACATTGTTTGTTTTCAATTCAAATCATTTTATTCAATATTTTTATCTAACAATTAACAGTGAATATACAGAAAAATATAGAACCTAAAAAAATAAAAAAATAATTGTCACTAATAACACAAAATACAACAATTTTAAATTCACTATTCTTATTGTCGCAATACAATACCAAATATCTCTAGAAATAATAAAGACAGGCTCTCACAGAAAAACTGTGCAACGAAGCAACTTGGCACACTCTGAGGGCTTTATGATACGCAGTGACATTTCAGGTGGCATCCACCCGAATTTATTATTAAAAAAGAGCTTTGGTATTTTAAAAATACATTTGAAAGAAGAAGCAATGAATAAAATCTTAAATCTTAGCAGGGAGGAAGATCAGCAGGAGGAGGAGGAAGAGATTGTAATGGTCCCTTCCCATCCTTAACAATCCAAGCCATCTTCAACCCCCATGAGGTGTGAACCTCCAAATGGCAGTGCATGAACCATACACCTGTAAAAAGAGAATAGGTTAGAAATATAAATTCTCTTTCATGAGATAATAAAAATATGATTCTGATTTAATCATGAAATGTGGTCCAAAACCTTAAATCAGATTACTCCAAAAGAAAACCATGCTTGCGCACAAACTTAAATAAAAATTAAGTTGAAGTATCATAGCAAAGTTGCAATTATCATCACCATAATCAATCAAGTGCGAATATCACTCAAGGACTAGACTGAATTACCTGGGTTATCAGCCCTGAATCTGAGAGCCACCCATCCTCCACTGGGCACACCTACAGTATTCCTTTCGATCGGATCAACCAAATTAAATTTGGGTGAGTCCTTGGACTGATTATAGTTTCCAAATCCCTGGCCCACAACGAAAAAATTGAAGCCATGCAAATGCAGAGGATGGCTTTCAATCCCAGCAATGCTTGTATCCTGCAAAATCAGCTGTACAGTGGTATTGAACTTGAGAACCTTCGCCCTCGTCCCATTCATGGGGGAAGTATTGTTAGGAGGAGTTCCAGTGTAGTTAAAAACAAAGGGCGGATTGTCAGGAAAAGTAGTATTATAGATCCCCTTCATCCGGCCAGAGTAATGCGATTGCAGAAGAGCAGTAGTGGGCATGACAAAAGATATGTTGTTGATGGAGGCTGTAAATTTGGTATTGTTGGGGGCTCCGCATTTGAAGCCTTTTGGGCAGGGATTTTGCCCTAGGCTTACTGTGAAAAAGAATTTTTTGTCTACAGTCTTGGGCACTGCTGCAGGAAACTGGGCGTTTGCCAGGCTTTTTAGCTTCAGGGTGTAGTTTGTGGCAAAGGCTGTGTCGTTAAATGCTGGGAGTTTTGGCAGGGAGGAGTTTTTAAAGTGGGTGAAATTGAAGTGCTTCTTTTTGGAGTAGGTGAGAATGCCCGCTATAGTGGTGTTGTCAAATGTTCCCTGCCCTGTTGCGTAAGGCCGAGCTGCAATGGCGAAGTTTTTGTGATGATGGAGGGATGTGTTTGGGTGGGCTGTGAGTAATACATTGGTTGTTTGGCCTGGTGTGATGAGAAAGATCTGTGTTTGGAAGGGCTTGGTGTATACTGCATCCACTTCTACAACTGTTACTGTGTGGTTTGCAATGCTGAAGAACATTTCATCATTGAGAGCAGCGTTAATGATACGGAGAAGGTAGGTCTTGCCTGGAATCACCTTCAGAATGAATGTATCTGCAACAGCTAGTAGTTTCTATGTTAGATAACACGTTTCATACCAAATGAATGTATCTGCAGAAACTAGAAGTATGTGTGCTAGATACAACAGTAGTATGGATTAAAAGTTAAGAATTCTGCTTTTTGAGTTAAGAAAAAGCTAGTGAATGCGAAATAGCATTTAAGATTTAACTTTTGTAGACAATTGTATGCAAACAGCCCCTAGCTGTAGATGGAATTTAAAATATCAAATTTAGATAAATTTGAAGATTTTATATAACTATTAGTATAAGTTTGTAATTGAATCTAAAAATAAAAATGGTAAAAACTTTCTATCTAATTTCTGAATTTTTTTAAAAGAAAGAAATATCAACAATTCATCTATATTTTTTATTATTTTAAAACTAAATTGTCTGATTGATATGTACTTCTAATTTGAACTCAAAATCTAAACACCCAAAATAAAGCAAACGGTTAGTACAACTAATATAGACAAGCTAGTTGATGTAAAAATGAAGAGACGAACAAACTAGTTAGTGAAAAAATGGCACTGATTAAATGTTTAGACAACTATATACTAACAACCCTCAATAGTACGTAGAATTCAGAAGGTATCAATTGAAATGTGACAGAATAATGAGATAAGGGAACATCATGATAAGCATCATTGAGTTGAACAGTCACAACATTCATTGAGCTGAATATGAAATGTGAACATCCCCGGGAAAGTTGCAAGTATATAAATTATCACAAATTTGACCTTAATGGGTCAATAGTACTGTAGAAGTAGAATCAGTGTACAACAGATTGGTTGGGTATTCGATGAGTTCAATATCTTAAAAAATAGAAAATGGTGGGGTATTCAATGAGTTCAATATCTTATAAAATAGAAAATGGTTGACCAACAAGATCCTTGGAAACTCCAGATAAACGTAGAGGAAGGCCACACATACCTATTGGCAATATTTTTTTCTTTTAAGTTTTGAGGGTAAAATGATGATGAAATGGAATCTACCAAATGGATGTAAGGACAAGGAAACCGATGATAATGAGATTAAAGGCATGTAGAAAGAGAATGGGAGAGGATATTCTAAAAACGGCAAAATGGAATATGATATAAACCTGGGACCAGAAAGTCAGCCATTGATTTAGGATAATAAGCCCTAACTGAAGAATGGAATATGAGATAAAACTTTTCCGGAGAAAGAATGACGTTGGTTCTAGGTTGAGAAACCACCTGATGAAGTTATCTTTCAGCCAAACCTTTTTGGTGCCAAGGCGGAAATGGGAAGTCGGTCAAAATCAAACATCTATAAGAGCCAAAAGGATGGCGAAATACTTCCCACTGGAATCTTGTTTATAAAGTATGTATTTTCGGTGAATAGGACTCTTTGAGAGTATGGTTTGATGACAGCTCTTAAGAGTATCCAACATTGTGATGGGATACAAAGAAAATTGAGAAACTATATTATTATAATAACTTTGTGTTTTGAAAAAAACCTAATGGACAACTTTACCATTAGCTGAGCAATTGTAAAGAGGTCCAGGATGTCCATTAAGACTGTAGCAATCTGAGACGTTGGGTCCTCCTCCATTTGCAAGAGCCTGACTGATCACTTTCTCAGTATCTGTATTCCACCATTCCCCTACATATACCATACATTTATATATTGAACCCAAAAGTAAGAATCATTTAAGGAAACTCATAGACTTAAGATTTAAAAGTGGAAGTAATTTTTATTTAGAATTATTACCAAGGATAATAGGCACTTCCTTGTGTGGCTTTGGAAATGGGTATGGAACTTTGAGTTTGGGATAGATGATAAAGGCTCCGTATACACTGGCTCTTATCCAAGAAATGTGAGCATGCCACCATAGAGTTCCTCTCTGTCCTGTGACTGTGAAGTTGTAAACATAAGTCATTCCAGTTTGGATTGGGCATTGGGTTATATAAGCAGGTCCATCAGCCCATCCAGATCTCAGCTGCCTAACTCCATGCCTGTAATAACACAATACGATTTATAAAAGCTTACTCATTAATATATCCCTTACCATCTGTAAACTATCAAATGGGTAGAACGTACCAGTGAATTGAGACGTTGTCTTTCACGTGATTATGAACTTTAATAACAACACGATCTCCTTCACGAGTAACAATTGTAGGTCCTGGAGATTTGCCATTCACAGTGATCAATGGTTTTGTCTTGCAGAGTCGAGTAACATTTTTCAGCCTCACCTGCACTCAAATACAAAAAACAAGATAAATGTGGCATTTATAACTAATTAAAAAATATACAATGTTATAAATTCAACCTCATAATGCATTATCCTAATGCATGTAGCCTAATGGCAATGAGATCCTCTTGGGTTCAAATTTACCACTACAATTGTTACCATTGAAGTAAGAGAGAGTATAAAATTATAGTGGATAAATGGATAGAATGTTGTGCTACTGTCATGGAGTACATTCTAGAATGTGGTTTGAAATGAGATTCTTAAAATTAAACAAAATTCTGATCTCACATTGAAAAAGTAATGTCTGATCATTCCTGCAACAAATTGAGGAAGCAGTACACATTCAAGCATGACTAATGTTCCACTGATGATGACGATGGAGTATACAAACTAAAATAAATGAAAAGTTCCACTGATGATGGAATATACATTCCAGAATGACTAATGTTCTCAAATCTTATCAATGTGGTCTGAGATAAGATTTTGGCAAATGAAGAAAAACAAAAGTTCCAAAGGAGTTAATCTCACATTGAATGAGTAAGTCCTGGTCACTGCTGCAACACACTGAGCCAAAAGCAGTACACCAAAAATCTCAATGAGCATCTTTTTGGGGGAGAGCTGAACGGCCACTCTTCTGGCCATTTTTGTTCTTGTTAGTTTTCCACAACAGTAAGCACGCTGAACCAGTGCAGAGATGGATGTGTGAATGCAATGATATGGGGAGACTAGATAAATAGTATAGCAAATGAACGTAGGTTTGGTAGGATGGTGTGTAACTTGACATGTACAAAACGACTCTACATTCTGGTAATGGAGTAGAATGTAAGAAATACTTATCACCAACTTCCTGCCCTGGTCCATTCCATTGTTGTTGACTACTGCAATGTTACATGAAACAAACAAACATTTTGGCTTATTGCAGGTATACCAACTAATTTCTTGCCGTTGATCATAAGCATCTACAGTAATGTTGTCCTAATGTGATTGAGCTGCTAAACTACGGCACCTCAGAGGGGTCTAAATAATTAATGAAATTTCCTTTTTGTGCAAGGGAGTTGGGGAGTTAAAAAGAGTCTTCCAAAGGTGGTTCTGTTGACATTGCTGCCATTCTACGCCGGCCATTGCAGTTCACGTGATGAAGACAGAGATGGAATGTGAGGGTCAAGGTGGCCAATTTTCTTCTCAAATCATTATCCCAGCCTGTATTCTACTATTAAGTTTTCACTTAATTTTCATTAGCATATTTTCAATTAGATTGCATCAGTTGGCATCAAGTTACCATCGCAAACTTCTTCCATGAATAGTTTTCTGAGTGACAAAAGCTCTTAAACTGCTTAGGAGATGTCAGTGAAGGTTCCAGGGGAACGACTTACATAAGTATCAGAAAACGAAGCTTCTGGGGAACTGTGCAGCATTTTTCTTTCAGTTAGTTAGAATTTTTTTTTCGAATATTAGACTTCAAAAACATTCTTCAATATATTATTGTGAATTATATTATTTTATAAGTATTTTCTGGTTGGTAAGTGCAGGGTTTTCAGCCCCATAGTCAGCTGGGCATATCAATGTGTATTTTCCTTCTAACATTTAATTTAATTTTGAATTGTCATTGGGGTGGCATATCTATTTTATGAAGATTTTTTTAATATTATTATTATTGTTTATCTATAAAAAATATGTAAATAAATTTTTTTTAGTGTATTTTAAAATGAAATTCTAATTAATATAAATGTTTTATTTCATATACATATATAATATGTAATTTATAAATTAAGATCTTATTATTAAATGGTAAAATTTACATATTTATGTCAATTTCTATTTAGTTTTCAATAATTTTCAAAAGAATAGCTTAATAAAATTAGATATTAAAAAATGACACAATTTTATGTGAAGTTGGGCTCATTCCCCTCTATATCACCTCTCTCTATTCACACTCGTTCCTATATATTTGATCATTATCTTATCTCTATTTACATAACATAAATGCATCAACTACTTAGTTAGTAGTTCAAACTATGTGAACATTTCCATATCTTAATCAAATCTCATTTGGTAGATGCTCTATTGTTCTTGTTGGTGACCTACGACAATTTCCACCAATACATGACATTATAGTGTATGTTGGATTGTCAATGGAAAAATACTTTGGAGAATATTTCAAGCAATATAGTCACACTAGACACAATCTTTAGACAAATAGGAATGAACCTATCCAAATCAAATTTCATGACCTTCTCAAAATATAAGGAATGCCAAGGACACACAAACAAATAGGCAACTTCTCATGGCATGTATCAATGATAACCTATCAGTAAACAAACAAGATAAATTATATGCATCCACACATTTTCTTACAACAAATGATTTCATTGAAACACGTGAAAAATGAGAATAATCAATGGTCACACATAACACACTATGTTGCTAAGCATAAAAGGGGCACAGTAAGTTCAAATTTAGATGACAAGAAATTATAGACAAAGGTGTTATTGTATATTGGACAACAAGTTATGCTAAATACAAATTATTGTGTTGCAAGTAGACTATCAAGGGTGCACTTTGCAAAGTAATTGATATTGTCTACAAAATTGAATGCAATACCTCGAGTGTATGTGCCTTGTATAAATGTTTGTTTACACCCGGTTTTGTTACTATATTATTTTATGATGTTTGGTATTTCCATTGATGTACTTCATTGGTGATGTTTTCTATTGGCATTTGGTGTCCAACTATGTGTAATGGGATGCATATATGTTGTGAATTTATATGTTGGACTATTGTAGTATTTCAAGTTAAAATTATTTTCAGTATTTTTTATGTGATTGAACTATGCTATATCTAGTTTAGCATCATTTTGTAATGACTATCAATTTATACATTTGTGTTTCTAGATCATGTGATTGTAGGATGTTTTTCACTTGATGTAGTGTATTGATATTATTTCATTTATATGATATCACATTGGATGTATATGTTGTGCTTTAACTATCTTGTATGGTGCAACTATGACTAACGTTTTATAGATTGTGCAAGAATAGGCTTTACCTTGGAATGATGGTTATTTGGAGACATTTGGTTTGGGAAAATATGTTGGATAAATTTTCTCATCTCACTCAATTTTAGTTGTAAGACATATATTATGTATGTAATGAAAAATTCATGATTTGAATAAATGTCAATTTTAGATATATGCACTATGAATAAACCCATGAAATGTGTGTTCTCTTTATGTGTGTTTATTTAAATTAGGTTTTCATGAAATAGTAAAAGGGAATTTTTGTGAAATTGGGAATGAAAAGGAAAGAAAGGGATTTAGTTTAACTCATTCCTCATTGTTGTTATTATTTCTTCCTCCTTTCTTGGTGGTTTTTCTTGCTTGCAAGAGGATTATGCTTCCTTAGTAAGTTTTTATACTTGTGGAGAAGGAAGACCTTGAAGAATTGCTTGTTGTAAGTATGGGATCAAGAAACACTTCTTCAAATTGTGTGTGAATTTGTATTGGGATATAAAATGTATTCCTTCTATTTAATTCTATTTCTAATTTTTTTGTCATTAACCATGCCCACACTAGGTGGTTACATGTAGTGTTCTATTCTTAGGATTGTAATTGAAAATTAAATCTTAGAATAGAAGGATTTTATTTATTTTAAGTTATGCATTTGAAAGTTTCAAAAAAAAAAAAAATTCCCTATAATGATGAAAAAATTTCTACAAACCAATATGTGACGGAAAAAATGTAGTGTTGGGTACCATATAGTCAAAAAGGTAAAATTGAATTTTTAAACTTTAATTTTTGTAAAAATTCAAGCTTTCAACAATGGTGAATGTGAATAGTGTTTTGTGCATGAACTTATGAGTTTATCAATTTATTTATATTTTTCAAGATGAAAAGTCTCATGTTGGATACATAATAACTAACCTTTTTATATGAGTGTTATGTGTGTTGACCCTTTTTTTATGCCTTGTCTTTTTCAAACCAAATTTGATTTTTGGACTTAGGATTGGATACCTTCAATAGGAGTAGATGGGACCCATACTCATCCTTTAAAATTGGGGATGGACCAATAAAAATTTTGCATGGGTAATATTAATGAGATAAAGTGAGTGGAGAATCAAACATCAAAATGTACTTAATCAAAAACTTTTGATTTTCTTACATTGAAGGCCTATATGAAATTATGTAAGATAGGTATATATAGAATCATACAAGAGAGTACTATAAAATGAATTGCATTGAAGACATATATGGAATCATGTAAGACTAGTACTATAGATCTGACATGTTTTGAAGGCCTATATGGAATCATGCAAGATCTAGTACTAATGTCATTACTTGTGTTGAAATCTTATATCAAATTGTGCAAGATAATGATGACACTCTACATCTAGTACATAGTAGTTCATTTCCTATTGTTTTCCAGGATTATTGGTACTTGATGTTTCCTTGTAATTTTCTTACATGAGTTGATGGTGTGTCAAAGTTCGTTATTTTATTTTGGTGGTTGTTAATCCAGCTTCTTGTGTTAATAGTTAGAATCCACAACCATTATCAAATTGATTACAATGTGTGTGGTCTTGGCATGTGTGATGGTATGATTATTGTATCATCATCATCATCCCTTGTATTAAATCATGTGTGTGTATGATTTTTCAATTGATCATCTCTCATCTCAAAGGTGTGGGCCTTAGGTTACATAGATTGGGTGGCGGTGTCCATTATTAGGGCTAGCCAAATGTGTGGATATACTTGGGAGAGCATGCAAATTTTATTACTTGGTTGTGGCATGGTAGACCATTGTACCATTTTGAGAAAGGTGTAATTTTTAGGACCTTCATCACTCATTGGGTCAATTTGTATTGGAGTCATCATTGGACTTTCAATTTGCAGTAAACCATACACTTTTAGGATGGTGGTTTCATTTTACCTTCTTTTAGTTACCATCATATGTTTTGTGTCGATATTATGGTTTGAAATAGAATCTTATCATGCATTCTCATCTCAATGATATGTTATGGATATGTAGTTTTATTTCTATGCTATGATGTTATGATATCGTATTTGTACATTTCTATGATTATGTTGGAATCACGAGTCTCTATTTTATTTTATTTATTGGGAATTGTGTCATTTTTATGGGTTTCTCATTCATACAATAGATGTCCCATTATTTGTGAAAAATAGAGCTTGGTGTTTCAAACTTGTATTTTACAACAAGTTAGAATTTGTAATTCAAACCCCAGAGTCTAAATTTCAAGGGCATAAAATTTTGGAGTTACAAATTTGCATTTTTCAAGTTGCAAACATGTAATTAAACTCTAAATTCAAAATTTCTAGTCAACTAGAGTTCAAAGGTGGTATGGTATTTTACAAGTTGCAAAGTGCAATCAAACTCCAAAGTATGTGTTGCAAGTTTGTGGTTCAAGACTATCAAGGTTCAAATATGGGATTTTATTTTGTAGGATACAAAACATGCATGGGTGAGCCCACAATAGTGATTCCTACTTGTGGGATATCAAAAATTTAGATCAAAATGAGAAAGAAAATTTCCAATCACCTTCACTCAAAGGTTTTTCTTTGAATGAAGGTACCTATGAACAAAGATGACACATGCATCACCTCTATTTAAAGGTCCCTATGACTAAGCAAGAATATTTTATTATTTTCCTTGGTTAAGAAAGTGCCTTCAAACAATTTTAATATTATTTTGGTCAGTGTTAGCACCTTCAAATGAAGGTTATTTGAATGATTCATTAGGAGGTGCTTTGAATGAAGGCCCTTGGATTGCCTTTTCTACCTTAGTTTTCAAATTTTCATCAAATTTTTTTATTTCAAACCTTGGGTTGAACTAGAAAATGGAATCAACATGAAAAGATAATTTGCAAGATTGTAGCACTCAAAATAAGCTTTGCAACAAGTATAATTTTTAATAAATTTTATTTTATTTTCTATTAGTTTGTTAGCATTCATCAAAAGTCTCTATTTTATTTTATTTATTGGGAATTGTGTCATTTTTATGGTTTCTCATTCATACAATAGATGTCCCATTATTTGTGAAAAATAGAACTTGTGTTTCAAACTTTGCAAGTTAGAATTTGTAATTCAAACCCCAGAGTCTAAATTTCAAGGGCATAAAATTTTGGAGTTACAAATTTGCATTTTTCAATTGCAAAATGTAATTAAACTCTAAATTCAAAATTTCTAGTCAACTAGAGTTCAAAGGTGGTATGGTATTTTACAAGTTGCAAAGTGCAATCAAACTCCATATAAGTTTGTGGTTCAAGACTATCAAGGTTCAAATATGGGATTTTATTTTGTAGGATACAAAACATGTGGGTGAGCCCACAATTGATTCACTTGTGGGATATCAAAAATTTAGATCAAAATGAGAAAGAAAATTTCCAATCACAAAAGGTTTTTCAAAAGGTACCTATGAACAAAGATGACACATGCATCACCTTATTTGAAGGTCCCTATGACTAAGTTTTTATTATTTTCCTTGGAAGAAAGTGCAAACAATTTTAATATTATTTTGTCAGTGTTATTCAAATGAAGGTTGATAGATTCATTAGGAGGTGCTTTGAATGAAGGCCCTTGGAACTTAGTTTTCAAATTTTCATCGAATTTTTTTATTTCAAACCTTGGGTTGAACTAGTGGAATCAACATGAAAAGATAATTTGCAAGATTGTAGCACTCAAAATAAGCTTTGCAACAAGTTAATTTTTAATATATTTAATTTTATTTTCTATTTTCTTGTGAACATAGTTTGTTAGCTTCATCAAAAGTGGGAATTGTATTTTTATGGGTTTCTCATTGCCCATTATTTGTGAAAAATAGAGCTTGGTGTTTCAAACTTGTATTTTAAGCAAGTTAGAAAATTCAAACCCCAAAGTCTAAATTTCAAGGGCATAAAATTTTGGAGTTACAAATTTGCATTTTTCAAGTTGCAAACATGTAATTAAACTCTAAATTCCAAATTTCTAGTCAACTAGAGTAAAGGTGGTGGTATTTTACAAGTGCAAAGTCCAATCATCCAAAGTATGGGTTGCAAGTTTGTGGTTCAAGACTAAAGGTTCAAATATGGGATTTTATTTTGTAGAATACAAAACATGCATGGGTGAACAATAATTCCCACTTGTGGGATATCAAAAATTTAGATCAAAATGGGAAAGAAATTTTCCAATCACCTTCACTCAAAGGTTTTTCTTTGAATGAAACCTATGAACAAAGGTGACACGTGCATCAATTTGAAGGTCCCTATGACTAAGCGAGAATATTTTATTATTTTCCTTGGTTAAGAAAGTGCCTTCGAACAATTTTAATATTATTTTGGTCAGTGTTAGCACCTTCAAATGAAGGCATTTAATGAAGGTTATTTGATAGATTCATTCAGAGGTTTTGAATGAAGGCCCTTTTGCCCTTTCTACCTTAGTTTTCAAATTTTCATCGAATTTTTCTATTTCAAACCTTGGGTTGAAAGCAAATGGAATAACAAAAAGATAATTTGCAAGATTGTAGCACTCAAAATAAGTTTTGCAACAAGTATAATTTTTAATATATTTTATTTTATTTTCTATTTTCTTGTGATTTTGTTAGCATTCATCAAGGTCTTTGCACTTTAATAAAATAGATTTTTAAATATCTAAAAATATATATATGCAAGGTATTGGTGTTGAAAATACAACTACAAACAAAGATTGTGGTTGGACAACAAGTTATGTTGAAAACAAATTTGTCATGGTGCACTTAGTGAAGTAATTGCTATTTTCTACAAAATTGAAAGAAAGCTACTAATCTACATATGAAAATAATGTGCATGTAATCATGCATTAAAGAGGTTTATCTCAAAAAAATGCCTACAAAAAATTTTATTTTACATTACTTTGCAATAAAACTTTCTTGATTTTTAGCTCATTTTTTTGTAATAATTTGACAAATTATTACCTTAAGTTAAAAAGATTATTTTACAGCTCTTTGCAATAAGCAATAATTTTTTTCTCATTAATTTAGTTCTTTAATCATTCTTCTACTATTTTACAATAAAAACTATTGCATTAATTCTCATTCTACAAACAATTTACTCAATAAAATACATACATTTAATATCATTTTCAATATAATCAAAAATTTCTCAAAACAATTAATAAAAAAACTTTCAACATATCAATCGAACATATAAATCTAATAGCTAATTTATAAGATTTAATTAATCTACTCCATGATATCCATGATTCTCATTCTACAAACAATTTACTCAATAAAATACATACATTTTATATCATTTTCAATATAATCAAAAATTTCTCAAAAAAATTAATTAAAAAAACTTTCAACATATCAATCGAACATATAAATCTAATAGCTAATTTATAGGATTTAATTAATGTACTCCATGATATCATATTTATGTGAAGCCCTATTTTCACCTACATCATTTTATTTTATTTTTCCTTATATAAAAGGTCTCTAGAAACTTTGAAGGTGAGAGATCATCCTACTAGAATATCCCATGCCACTTAGAGAAATGGCATGATGGCGTAGGTGATATATCTTAGTTGTCACCAAATAGAGTTTGGTACCTTGTCTATTACTACTAATTTTAAAGTTAACATCCTTAGATTCTATGTTCTTGGAATTGAAACCTCCTCTAATTCTACCACTTTGGAGAATATTTGGTAATTGGTCAATGCGACAGATAATCAATTGAAGAACGTCTTTCCTATTTAAAGCACTTTTAGAGGATTGAATACGTCAAAAAGAAAATTATTTATTTCGGGCAAAGATTTTCTTATTGGTTTTCTTTTAGAATTTTTTAACTAAATATTATATTAGTTAATGTAAATTGCTTTAAGTTTTCGTATTAAAGCGATCATCACATGATACATAAATCTACTTTTTTTGCGTTGAATGAATACATCTATATTTTAATGATTCGGTCACACTTTTGTTGATCAATAATTCTCTATTGATAGCTCAACTTTTGTTCCTCATGATAAACTCAATGGCCACACCTCACCTACATGTTGCCATGCAAATAGTCCAAACCTAAAAATTAAGATGTACTTATTATAAGTTAATGAAAAATTATAAGGCCTTAGTACATCCCAGAAGAATCTAGAAGCATTTTTTTTTTTTCGTAAAAAATAATAATAAAAGCATTTACATATAATTATATAATATAAATCAAGTTTGTTTTCCATGGTCTATAAAATTGATTAGAACAAGCTTTTAGATTAAGCTATGTATGATTTTCAATAGAAACGTCAATTGAAAATCATACACAGCTTAATCCAAAAGTTTGCTCTAATCAAATAAATCAAGCTATTAAAAATTGACTGTAGAAGGATCGTTTAGTTTGACATTATGCGATGATATTTCAATAAAATTATATTATTTTTATTTTAAAAAATTAAAGTTTTGATTATCTAGTTTGTCATTTAAATTATACTATTGAAAGGAAGTTAAGATAATAAAATGTTTCTTATGTTAATATATGAGAAGAGATATATAAAAAAATGTGATTAAAATAAATTTTAATAGAAGAAAAATATATACTAAAGTACAATCACATTAAAATATATATTCTAAAAGATCCTTCCAAAGAAAATAGTAGCAAATACGTGGAGTTTTTTATATTATTTAGTAAAAATAAGATTACAATACACTCCAAGAACATCCACCCTCATATATCACCAACTATGCCTGAAGAGTTTCTTGTAGCATATTAGTACTTGCAAATATACTATGAAACCTTCATCTCAAGCAATAACTAAATAAGAGAAGTAATATGTGAAAGCACCAAATGGTAAATAGGAAACTATGAGCTAAAGCCACCCAAAGTATGGCACCCAAATCTCAAGTCAAAGTTCAATTTTTAAATCTCAAGGTGAGTCCACTAGCTAAAATTATCATATGTCTTACACCTATCATAAGCTAACATAGCTTTGTCATAATTCACTCACAAAATTGGGTGCTCTATTTTGTTTGCATTATCTTCATTCAAATATTCTTTATGACATGTCATAACATGTGTCACAAGCTAGCCAATAAATCAAGTCAACAATGTAATCCCCCTATTACATGCTCGTATGTGTGTTTAGAATATTTTACATCTCATACACATTCTTGTAGTGTCATAGATGTTACTACGGATCTTATATATAAGAGATTCTTGTATACATATCATATCAATGCATACACATAGTAAAATGGTCAAGTCATAAGAGGACACCCTTTTCCATGAGGACTCACAAATAATGAATAAATAATTTAAATGCATTAAACATTATAATTTCAAGGCATGTGACACACCTTTCCCAACATTTTCCCACTTGTCTTATACTTTACAAGAGTAAAAGGGAACATTAACACTATCACCTATCTGCTAGGGGTTAAAAGATCCATAGACTCGCCACACCACCTAAATTTCTCTATATTCATAAGATTTTTCAATCCATCTATCATATTCTCCAAAGTCTAAACATCTTCAAGCCTCACTCTCCCATCCTACCTTGGAATTTTTTATCAAGAGACTTAAAGATCTCCCATGAGACCTAGATGCACATTTATTCTTCTTCTTATCTTTCTTCTTTAATTTCTCTTTCAACCATCAACAAAAAATTAAAAATAAAATTCTTAGATTTAGAAGATTTTCACCTCATGGGTCAATGCAGGATCATGATGGACCAAACAGGGCCCTTAAGTGGCAATGAAAATACAAAAAAAACAGACTTAAGCAACTTCACATAAGAATTTGAATAGGTTATTAACATAATTTGGAAAATATGTAGGAATAAAATTTGTAGCAAATTGGATGTAATTTGTAAGCTACTACTAGGATTTTTAATTTTTAAAGAAGTAATTTTAATTAGTGAAAATTTAAAATTTCAATGCAATAGTACTTTAAATTTTGAAAAAAATAAATAGCAAGTGTTTGTTCAACCAACCTAAGTTTGAGAAAAATAAAGTGAAAATTTCAAATCTTTCAATATAAGTATAGGACACATGCCTGGATGTGACGAGTATATTTTTGTAATTTTTTTAAACCTATAAATAATTAGATATGAATTTTTTAGTAGGAATTTTTAAAAATACTAAAAACCATTTGTCTAGCCACCCTAACTTGGTCAAAAAAATTATGAGATTATTTTATTTTTTAAAATTATAGTTTGTGAAGTATGATGTGTGATGCATCTTTCAAATTCAAAAAATGTGTAACCATTTAGAAGTTATAGATATTTTTCAATCAACCTATCAATCAATACTTTACACATACTACATGTAAAAAATCAATAATAATTATCTATTAAATTTAAAATAAAGAATATCTTATATTGGTAGAATGTTGACAATTTACTAAATAAACTCTTTTTGTTTCATCAATAATAATTATCTATTAAGATGTACAATTATTATAAAATTAATGAAAAATTCATGGCCTTAGTTCATCCCAACAAGAATCTAGAAGCATAATTTTCTTTTCATAAAAAAATAATAAAAGCATCTATATATAATTATAAAATATAAAACAAGCTATTAAAAACTGACACTAGAAGGATCATTTAGTTTAACGTTATGCAATGACATTTCAATAAAATTATATTATTTTTATTTATAAAAAAAATTAAGTCTGAATTATCTAGTTTGTCATTTCAATTATACAATTGAAAGGAAGTTAAGATATATAAAAAAAATGTGATTTAAATAAAATTCAATAGAAGAAAAAATATATACTAAAGTACAATCGTGCATTAAAATATATATTCTAAAAGACCATTCCAAAGAAAATAGTAGCAAATGTATTGGTTTTTTTTATATTATTTAGTTACAATAAGATTACAATACAATCTAAGAAAATCCACCCTCCTACATCACCAACTATGCCTAAAGAGTTTCTTGTAGCATATTAGTACTTGCAAATATACTATGAAACCTTCGCCTCAAGCACTAAATAAATAAGAGAAGTAATATGTGAAAGCACCAAATGGTAAATAGGAAACTATGAGCTAAAACACCCAAAGTATGACACACAAATCCCAAGTCAAAATTCAATTTCTAAATCTCAATGTGAGTCCACTAACAAAAATTATCATATTTCTTACACCTACCATAAGCTAACATAACTTTGTCATAATTCACTCACTAACTTGGATGCTCTATTTTTTTGCATTATCTCCATTCAAATATGCTCTATGACATGTCATAACATGTGCGATAGGCTAACCAATAAATTAAGTCAACAATGTAATCCCCCTATTACATGCTCTTATGTGTGTCATAGAATCTTTTACATCTCCTACACATTATTGTATGGTCATAGATGTTAATATGCATCTTATATAATAAGATATTCTTGTATACATATCATATCAATGCATACACATAGTAAAATGGTCAAGTCATAGGAGAGACCCTTTTCCAAAAAGACTCAAAAATAATGAATAAATAATTTAAATAAATTAAACATTAAAATTTCAAGGCATGTGACATGCCTTTCCCCAACATTTTTCCACTTGTCCTATACCTTACAAGAGTAAAAGGGAACATAGATACTATCACCTATCTGCTAGGGGTTAAAAGATCCATAGACTCACCACACCACCTAAAATTCTCTATGTTCATAATTTTTTTTAATGCATCTATCATAGTCTCCAAAGTATGAACATCTTCAAGCCTCACTCTCCCATCCTACCTTGGATTTTTTTTATCAAGAGGCTTAGATCTCCCATGAGACCTAGATTCATGTTTATTCTTCTTATCTTTCTTCTTTAATTTCTTTGTCAACCATCCACAAAAAATAAAAATATTTTTTTAGATTTAGAATCTTTTCACCTCATTATTCAGTGCAGAATAATGATGGGCCAAATAGGGCCCTTAAGTGGAAATGAAAATACATAAAAACATACTTAAGCAACTTCACATAAGAATTTGAATAGGTTATTAATATAATTTGGAAAATATGTAGGAATAGAATTTGTAGCAAATTGAATATAATTTGTAGACTACTAGGATTTTTTTGAAAAATTAATTTTAGTTAGTGAAATTTTGAAATTTCAATGTAGTATTACTTTAAAGTTTGAAAAAAATAAACAAGTGTTTGTTCAACCAACCTAAGTTTGAGCAAAAATTTTAAAAAAAAAAAAAAAATCAAATATTTTAATATAAGTATAGGACACAGCGAATGTGACACATATTTTTTATAAAAATTTTACAAGTAAAAAATTAGTTATGAATTTTCTAGTAAGAATTTTTTAAATATTAAAAACCATTTGTCCGGCCACCCTAACTTGGTCAAAAAAATTATGAAATTATTTTATTTTTTTAAACTATAGTTTGTGAAGTATGGTGTGTGACGCATCTTTCAAATTCAAAAAATGTGAAACCATTAAAAAGTTATAGATGTTTTTCAATTAGCCTATCAATCAAGACTTTACACACGGTGCATGTAAAAAATCAATAAGTTTTTATTTTTTAATTTTAAAATAAATAATATCGTATATTGGTAGAATGTTGAGAATATACTGAATAAACTCTTTTTGTTCATCAAATTTGGATTAAAAAAAGTCATTAGCACAAATGGTGAAATCTTGGAAAGAGGATGAAACCTCTAAACACATTGGGGTAGTTGAATTTTTCAGGTTTGACACCCCCAAGCCAAATCCCAAAGCAATCCCAAGGCAAAAATGGAGGGAAAAAATTATGTGAAAAAAATAGATATTCATTTTGAAAAACAAAGCGGATATCCATTTTTTTAGAAACGGGTGTACCCGATTTTATGTCTTCAAAGCGAATATCCATTTTCAAAAATAAAATGGATATGGGATATCTATTTTGGGCTTATTAAAACGGATATTCATTTTGAAAAATAAAATGGATCATATCCATTTTGAAAAACACAATGGATATTTGTTATTGCAAAACAAATACCCATTTTGAAAACCCCAAAAATCCCTCTTCAGTATAATGGGCATAACTTTTGTGTTTCTTATCCAAAAAAATTATAGTGTTGGAAAGGTGATTCAAAGATCTACGCAATGGACTAGGTAGTGTTTCTAGATTATACACAAAAAAATTAATTATCATGATTTGAAATTTATCTTTCATTTTGAAATATCAAATGCTCACTACTTTTGCATACAAAGTCCCCTTTTCATAATTTTTTATAACAATCATCACAAAAATATTGAAATATTAAAAAAGTAATCAATAATGAAATATTTATATTGTGTAGTAAGGAGATGAAAAATCTTAATATATCATCATATCTCTCTATCCCTTTCTCTACCTCTCTATATTTCACTCTCTCTCCTTGAGCTCTAGACTTATCTCTCCCTCCCTCCATCTCTCTCTCTCTTTCCCTCTTTAGACGTCTCTCTCTTAATCTGTTGAAATTTAGACTTATATATCTACCTCTCCATCCCTCCCTCCTTCCCTTTCTTTTTTCCCTCTTTAGACCTATCTTTCTCAGTCTCTCTCCTTGATCTCTAGACCTATCTCTCTACCTCTCCCTCCCTCCTTCCCTCTCCCTTTATCCCTCTTTAGATCTCTCTTTTTCTCTAGACCTATCTATCTACATCTCCCTCCCTCCATCCTTGCCTCTATACTTAATCTCAACTCTCTCTCCCTATTCCTCTAGTTATCTCTCTATTTCTCTCCCTCTCACCTCTCACTCTCTCTATACCTACCTCTCCCTCCCTCCCTCCCTATCTCTCTCCCAATCTATAGACCCATCTCTCTACCTCTCCCTCAATTTCCTCTCTCTTTGTCCCTCTTTAGGCCTCTTTATATTTTAGTAAATCCTATACAGCCTAGTCTTCTTCTATGGTTTCTGATTCATGTATTATGGTTTCTTAGATCTATACTTATATGATATTTACATCTCAATTTTATATTTGAAACTTTTTTTATGACCAATTCTTCATTGGTATTATATTGTTACATCTTTCTCTATTATCTTGATTATGAAATCAATTTTACTTACCATACCCATCCTTGGCAACCACATTAGGGTTTCATTTTACAATTTGATACATCATTGATATTTCCACTTTTTTAATATATAAGAGTACCTTTTAGATTTATTTTTTCTCTCTACCTCTCCACCTCTCCCTCTTTATATATTTATCTATTTCTCCCTCTCCCTCTCCCTCTCCCTCTCCCTCTCCCTCTCCCTATATCTTTCCCTTTCTCTTCCCTTCTATCTTTCCCAAGTCATATCTATCTCTATATATATCTCCCTCTTTATATCCCTCTATCTTTGTATCGCCCTATCTCCCTCTCTTCCATAAATATTAGAGAGGGACTATGAGAGAGGAAGATAGAGGGAATTAGACAGGGAAGGTAAGAGAGATAGAGAGGAGAGAGAGAGAGAGAGAAGAGATATATAAATAGATAGAGATGTGGAATGAGGGAGGGATGGAGTGACGGGTAGGTAAAGAGAGAGATTGAGAGGGGATATAGTGATAATTAGATAGGGAGTGAGGAAGGGAGAGGTAGAGATAGAGAGGTAGGGTGGGATGGATATAGGAAGAGGTAGGTAGATAGAGAGGAAGATGGAGATGGGAGATAAAGAGAAGTAGATATAGAGAGAGAGAGAGGTAAGGTGGGAGGGATGGAGGGAGAGGTAGGTAGAGAGAGGGACGGTGATGGGATATAAATAGAAGTACAAAGGGAAGGGGAGAGAGATTTAATGTGAGAGGGATAAAGTGGGAGGTAGGTAGAGAGATATATTAAGGGGATATAGAGAGAAGTAGAGAGGGAAGGGGAGATAGAGGTATAGAGAGAGAAATACAAGGAGAGAGAGAGTGGAGGAGGGAGAGAGGGAGGGAGAGGTAGGTAATGAGATAGAGGTAGGGTTGGAGGGATAGAGAGAGAAGTAGTTAGAGATAGGGTGAGTGGAGATAGATAGAAGTAGAGAGGGAAGGTGAGAGAGAGGTAGAGAGGAGAGGGAGGGTGAAGAGACATATAGAGGGATTTCTAAAGGGAGATAGAGGGGGAATGATGGAGGGATGGAGTGAGAGGTAGGTAGAGATAAATGGAGAGAGCATATAGAGATAAGTAGAGAGGGAGGGAGGAAGGGAGAGGCAGAGATAGGGAGATAAGGTGGGAGGGATATAGGAATAGGTAGGTAGATAGAGCGAAAGATGTAGATGGAAGATAAAGAGAAGTAGATATAAAGAGAGAGGTAGGTTGGGAGGGGTAGAGGGATAGGTAGGAATAGAGATGGAGAGTGACCACATTATCTCTCTCTTTGTCTCTACTTCTCTTTATCTCCCATATGTATCTTCCTCTTTATCCACCTACCTCTCCTTATATCCCTCTCGCCCTATCTCTCTATCTCTCTATCTCTACCTCTCCCTTCCTTCCTCCCTCTCTACTTCTCTTTATCTCCCCTCTTTATTTCTCTCTACCTATCTCTCACTCCATCCCTCCCTCATTCCCCATCTCTCCCTTTAGATGTCTCTCTATACCTCTCTTCACCCTCTCTCTGCTCTCTACATCTCTCACCTTTCCTCTACTTCTCTTTATCTCCACTTAACCTCTCTATCCACCTACTTCTCCCTTTATCCCTCCCACTCTACCTCTATATAATTACATACCTCTCACTCCCTCTCTCCCTCCTTCCCTCTCGCTCCTTATCTCCCTCTCTCTACTTATCTCTCTCTTTCTCTCTCTCTATGTACCTCTCTCTCTCCCCAACCCTCTCTACTTCTCCCTATCTCCCCTCACTCTCTCTCTCTCTACCTAACTCTCACTCTACCCCTCTCACCTTACCTCTTTCTACCTTTTCCTCTATAATTCTCTATATATCCCCTCACCCTACCTCTCTCTACCTACCTCTCCCTCCATCCCTCCCACATTAACTCTCTCTCTCTCTCTATCTCTACTTATTTTTATCCTCCATCTTCCTCTCTTTCTACCTACCTCTACCTATATCCCTCCCACCCTACCTATCTATCTCTACCTCTCTCTTCCTTACTCCCTCTCTACTTCTCTCTATCTCCCCTCTATATCTCTCTCTACCAACTGTAGACACCCAAAGTTGTCCATATCATAACATTACCTAGTCGATACATGACCTTGTAAGACATCTTGTAATATTTTACCTTAGGTCATTACATTATCCTACTTATCCCATTTATTCCACTTAATCACCTTCCCAATTAATTAAATAAATCTCATTTATTTAATTAATTCCCCTTCACATGTCTTAAAATAATTCAAATGAAATATTTGAATTAATCCCGCATGTGTTACCACATTGCAACATGTTTCACATGACTACAACTCTTCACATGCACAAATAATTTAAATAATTTTATTATTTAAATTATGAGATTCCCACTCGCATCCTATTTTTAGCCCCATTCATTGTGTGTCATAGGCATCTTTTCTCTCCAAAATAAATAAAAGAATCCCACTTATTTCCTCATATCCTAATTTTAGCCTCATGTCATAACCCACTTAATGTGCATCATAGGCACTAAAATCAACTTTTAATCCTAGCCATACACATCACACATTTGACTTTTAATCTTCTTTGTTGAATCATATTAGCTCTTGCCTATAAATCTAGCCCTTCCCAGGCCATTTGGATTGAATCTTCTTCTGGCATCCTCACTCTGCCAAAATTTATTTCAATCTTCTCATTTGTCTATCTATTTATCTTTTTCTATCATCTTTCATCTCAACATTATGCTGCAAAAATGAGAAATCAACAATCAAACCTTCAAAATATTACATTCTCATGCAGGTGGAGAAGAGAAATGGAGATAAATCAAATCTAACTCGGAGATTGCTTTGCTTTGCTTTCTTGTTTTGATTTTCATGCTAGTTTGTGCTCTATTGTGCTTGTTAGGGTTTCATTATAATTTTTGTATGCATTTTCCCTAAGATTTTCACCCTAACTACATTGGTGAACCCGACGTGAAGAACCCTTGTCTTTTGCAGATCTACTAGCTTGTTTTTTGTAAGTTTCATTAACTCTTTGTTGCAGATCTGCCATTTTTTGGACAAAACCCCAGGTTTTAAAAATTTCATCATATTTTTGAAATGACTATGAATTTCTTTACAATATTTTCACAGAAGCTTGTGCATCATCTCAAGAGGCTACAGTAAAAAGATTGAGGGTTTCTCACCATTTTTGTAAGATTTATTATGATTTTTTTTCATAAAATTGACCTTCTAGATGCATATGAGTGAATTTTCTAGAAATTTTTACATTTCTAGAAATTTGTTGAAATTCTAATGTGGGTCTCTTTTTCACATATTTGATTTTGAGGTCATATAAAGTGTTAAATGATTTTATCTTTATTTTCTATAGGATTTTCATAAATCCGCATTTCTGGGCGCAAAACAAGGAATTTTTCTGACGTCTTTGAATTTTTGGAAAGCTCTCAGAAAATTAGTAGGGGTTTCTTCTTTTATTTTTTATTTTTTAGATTAATAACATCTTCAAATAATCGAATCTAATTCGGTTATGTTAAAAATATGCATCTAAAATTGCAATTTTTTTATGAGCTTATTTTTTTATGGCTGCATTATTATATCATTTTTTATTTTTTAGGTGATCATAAGGAGCTTTAGTTGCAGCAATATCAGTCATACACAATATATTGGAAAACGAAAAACTTCCAGGTGCACTCATTCTATTATCTTTATCTCTCATTTGATCAATCAATCTTGTTTGCAAAACACTTGAATTTGGGGCTTTAAAATGAGCATCTTGTTTGCAATCATACTTTGAAATTGGGCTTAAAAAGAACCATTGTCTTCCATCACACATTTTGGTTTTGGGTTAAAAAGAACAACTGCTTCGATTGTTTTCTTACACACATTTCATTCCTAAGGGTCAATTAACAACTACGAGTGTGAATAGAGTGTGTGTGTGTGATTAAAAACACCTCACTTGGTTTGCTTTTGTCATACCCTTCTTAGGATGCCTGCTTGGATTACACACCCCTCCAAGGGATGACCTCAATCGAAGTGTGAATTGAAAGACAAGCTCCTTTGGGAGTTGAAATCTTGTCACTCTTGGCTAAGCCCCAAAGAACTTTATACCTTTGGGAAGTGAAGGTGAAGGGTGGTTACCCCTTTCTCCCAACTATGTGGTAGGATTTTGCTTTCAAATCATCCTTAGTCAACCTCATACATCCTAGCTGTTATGCCTTGCATAACCACCCCATCTTTTGTCTTGGTCAAAATGGGTCCCCCTTTGTGTTTTTTTCACTTAGTTGTTTTTGGAGCAAAGTTTGGAGTCTAGTTTTGCCAATACTTTGTTTTTCTTTGATTTCTCTGTCGGAATCGGAACCGGAGCTGAATCGGGTTTTGAAAGATCTTTTGAGGTTAATTTTGGTTCTATTCCGACAGTCTTTTCTTTGCCTTTGTTTTTGCTCTTTGGCGGAAGCGGAGCAGGAGTGGGAATTGGGATGGTTCTATTCAAAATTTGCAAAATCAAATTTAATTCCGATCCCGCCTCCGCTCCCTTTTTAATGTTTGTTTGTCTCGGTTTTTTGTGTTTTGTTTTATTAGGTTGGTCTTTTACTTAACTTTTTGTTTTTGTTTTTGTATTGTTTTTAGTTGTTGGACGCGGAGTCGGAATGGGGATAAAGTTTGGAAATTTTATGATTTTAAGATCTTGTTTCCATTTTGGTTCCGCCCCCGCCAATTTTCGTCGTTGACTTTTTGACTGAAGTTGCATGGCAGACCAGTGTTCGTTCTCTTACAGTTCCGACTCCGCCTTTACTGCGTTTTAATGCATTAATGGTGGTTGCCGATGTAGATAGAAATTCACATATTTTTCTTTATTAAGGGTTAAAGCCGATTATTATTGTTATTATTACAAGTCTGAGAGCGCGAAGAGCAATAGCAGAGTTCGTTTGAGCAAATTGATCGAGATAGAGAAGGGATTGTGTGCGAATTGATTCAGAAAGTTAGCGTGGCTTTGTTTGCGTTTGAGGTAGGTCTTTTATCTTTGTTGTTCGTTGTTTTATTTGCGGTTGTGTTCATTGTGTTTTGCTTTGTATCTGTTCGCGTGTTCAATCATTGTGTTTTAAAGCAATTTTATGATCATCGATGTGATTGAATGAGCAGGTTCTTATTTTGGTTTGTTTTAGTTTTGTTTTTATCTTTGTTGTTTTATTTTGTTGTGTCATTTCTTTCTATTTTTGGGCATTGTCGCTTTCACGTCTTAATCTTGATCGCGTCGTGTCGTTTTCGATTTGCAGTAGATTTAGATTAGATTAAAGGTTTCTTATGGCGTGAGTTAGATTAAGAATTTACAGTGAGGTAGGTTAGATATTTTGCAGTGAGTTGAGGTAGATTAGATGTATTGTTTAATTTAGGGTTTCATCGTTTGGTAGAATGGCAGGGTTTTAAAACCCGTGCCCTAGTTTTATTAAGTTTGTTAGATTAGGGTTTCGTCGGTCTCTGCAATTACTTTAAAATAAGTTTTAAATAAATGGCTCTAAAATACAATTGTTCCCCACGGTCATGTGAGGGTAGAGTTTTAAAGCTCCTTTGCTATTTTATGGCGACCTAGGTTTAATCATGAAGTTATGATGAAAATGAATAAATTTGATGATGTCATGATTAGCATAGGCAGAGGCGGGATTGGAATGGGTATTGGCATAAGAGTTTGTTTTTTCCAAAGTTATCAATTCCATTTCTATCTCGTTTTCGATTTCGAGTTCTAAAAAGGTTTTATTGAAGTATGTGAGCGGAGGCGGGATCAGAACTACTCTTAAACTTAAGAATTTTGTTTGTAAAGGTTATCAGTTCTGTTTTTATCCCTTGTCCGGCTCCACATATGCTGGAAAGTCTTTTGTCGAAGTAACGATAACCAAATAGGAGGCGGAGGCGAAATGGAAATAGAATATGAAATGAAAGGAATTTGAAGAAAACCAAATCCCTTTTTCATTCCGATCCCGGTTCTGATAACTTTCCCGACTCCGACTCCGAGCCTGTTTGTTACTAGCTGAAGTTCCTACATTGGTTTTTGCTCCGAGTCTGCCAATCTTGTAAAAGTGATTATTTTGTGTTTCTGTTCGACTCCGACTCCGATGAATATGTAACATGTATGTTTTTAGAACATGTTTTATAATGATTTATTGGAAGGTCTAATTAGAGGTTTGCTTGCAGGAGATTTGAGAGATGTCAGAAACATCAGGAGAGGCTGCTCGAAGGAATCAACCGACGGGAATGTCAAAGCCTGCACCGAAAATCAAGAAGGTAAAACCAGAACAGCTACCTTATACATTAAGGTATGATCATAGGAATCTGGTGGTGAAGGCGAGTAAGGTGGAATCAAACTGGTCAGATATCACAGATACCAATCTGGGCCAATATAGTTTCGAATAATTACATGAAGAGACCTTTGCAGAAAGGGAAAACTTGACAGGGAGAACTCAAAGGATTGTTGACTCCGGTCTGGTACATATCACTGTGTTTCCTTTGTCAGTTCAGTGTCCGGAGTTGATATGTACAGTGGCCAGTACTTATAATCCAGCTACAAGATTATGCATGGATTCACAGAATAATGTGATTATAGATCTTACTCCGCAGATGTTCCAAAGCATATTCAATGTTCCTGATCCCAAGAATTTAGTGCAGTTGACTGAGGTTGAGGCATTGGAGAAATATAGTAAGCATAAAGACTCCAATAAGTCTCATTTAAACAAAAGATGGTTAAGTACCGAGAAGAAGTCTTTGAGCAAACTGGTAGATCAGCCAAAGAGGGCAAACTTCAAGAAGGAGATATCTGATTTAATATTGATGTTGTCCAAAGTGTTTGGGAAGAGGGATGCCTTCCATTTCAAGGAATGGATGTTTCATTTTATTCAAGTGATCTTTCAGGGTGATTATCAATTTGATTGGTCAATGATTATTATTGATGCCATACATGATCAGCTCACAAGGGTCAAACAAACCAAATCTTTCTTCATGACTTCATATGTGGTCTATGCTGCAGCAAGATTGGGGATTTTCCCAGGATTAAACAGAGTAGGTATAATGGGAGTCTTGGATGGACAAAAGAAGGTATGGGAACACTATGATCAATTATCTCTTCAGGTTGCTGAGACTCACTTCGGAAGAGTCAATGATGCATTTTTATATGTGGTTATCAGCCAGTTGAGTGGAGATGCAGGATACAGGTTAAGCCAAGAAGCTATGGCATTCATTTTTGAATGGGGAAGTTGGTACATCCAATACCCTAAATTTACATACTTCAGGTTGTTTGGGTTTGAAGGTCATCCCCATTTACTTCTAAGATGTTGTAGCAATAGGATAGTGCTTATGGAATTTGTATATCAAGCCATTGGAGTTAATGCTAGATTTGGGATGAAGCACAAGACAGGATGCCATAAGTTTCCTATGACACTGGGGGAATATGGCTATCAACACTTAAAGGCAGCTAAGGTGGTTTGTAATGAGTTGATACAATTAAAATTGGGATTGTATACAGCTCGTAAGTATTTTGATCCGAAAAAGAAGATGTATACTTTATTACCTTCAGTATTTACTAGACACTTTAATTTGTTAGAGGATTTTTGGTGTGATAGGCAGGATGAATTTGACTTAAGGAGGAAGAATTATGAGAGATTACCTGTCTCACTTATGGTAGAGCTGGGTATTAAAGATAATATTCCTGACACTTTGGTGGATGATGGAGTGGTATTAGATCCCTCATATGAAGCTTTGACTATTGGCACCAAAAACTTAGATCCAATAGATTGGAGTGAAGAAGAAACGATTGACATTAAGAAATTGGGAAGAACAGTCTTGGATAGAAGTGTGCAATGGTTGATGATGAGGACTCAAGCTCCTCAGGGACCAATCCTCAAGAAAGGTAAAGGGTATAAGAGGATTAAAAGAAAGGCACCTTCCAAGGAACCATTGGAATTCTTTCCTCTGGATGTTGAAGAAACAGAGTTGGAGGTAGTTGATGAAGAAGAAGAGACACCCGAGGGAGATCTTCCAATTGAATCTGTTGTTCCTATGCCCGCATTGGGTGAGTCATCTACACAAGCCCCACTCACAAGGAAGAAAAGTAAAGAAGTTCCGGGAGTGTTGTATGCCATGGCTGAAGCTACTAAAGGAAAAGAAGTGGAGGAAGAGTTGGTAGAAATTGAGACAGACTCGGATGAAACTCTGTCAAAGAAGGACTTGCAAGTAAACATGCCTCTAGATCCTACTATTGAGCAGATTCTTACACAAGAAGAACAATGGAAACAATTTGAAGATGCTACCAGGGAATCTGATGCAAGGGCTGCGACGGAGAAACAAAAGGAGATGGAGGTAAAATTGCAAGCTGATGCTCTACTTCAACAGCAGCAAGTAAAGGTAAAAGAAGTTGAAACAAGGACAGCAGCTGATACAATGGAGGAGCAAATGAGGCAACGAGAGCATGAGATCAAGGTCAAGGCAGAAAATGACAAGCTAGAACTGATACAGAAGATCCATGATCTCGAGGAGGAGAAAGCAAGAAACCGAAGGGAAAAGGAAGCCCTGGTTGCTAGATTGAAGCTTGCAGAGGAGACTCGACAAAAAGAACAAGAGGCTGAAGCTTCAAGAAAAGAAAAAGAGGCTGAAGAGCTAGTAAAGAAATTGCAAGTTGAGAAAGAAAGGGAAAAGGCAGAGAAACTCATAGCCTTGGAAATAGAAAGGATAGAAAGGGAAGAAACTGAAAGGAAGCAAAAAGGAGGAGAGGCCGAAGCTGCAAAACTTAAAGCTTTAGAGGCAGAGCGGTTAGAAAGAGAGGCCTTAGAGAAAGAAAAAGAGAAGGATCAGATGGAAGAGGAAAGATTGAGAAAAGAAGAAGAAGATAGGAGAATACAGGAACAAAGAGATAGGGAAGACGCTGAGAAGTTGGTGCAGATGCATGTGCTGCAGGAGCAACAAGAAAAGGCAAAGGTTGATTCTCAACCTGAGGTAGATATTCAGCCATCCTCTACAGTTGTTGCTTCCTCTTCCATGATGATGACTCCTAGTGCTCCTACTTGGTTGAAATTAGATCTACACAAGAGAGCTAGAACACCTCCTCAATCTCTTAATTGGGAGGACATGATGAAGGAGATTGAACAGGAAAGGCCTAAGAAGAGGGCTAAAGTTTTGCACTCTACCAGACTCACAGATAAAGGAGAGATAGTTGTTGAATGTGTCGTGCCTATGACTAAAAAGGAGGTAGGGGATATGTAGCTCACAGACTATCAATTGACTACAGTTAACTTGGGAAGACCCACTAGAAATCAACAAATGAATTTGATTGATGTGGTGGCTTCAACGACAAAATCAAGAATGATCAAGGACAAACAAAAGAAAGATGAGCTTAAGGCTCACTTAGATCAGTTACATTCATTTTTGAAGAGTGTCTCCTCTCCAAGGTCACAAAAGGTTGCAGCAATTGAGACTCCTATTTTGCTAAGCAAAAAGGAGGTTGATGATTTGGTGCAGGTTAGAGGTAAGGCGGAGATGGTTGACAAATGGATAGACAAAGTGAACCGGGAGGTAGGTGAGGTTTTGGAAAAGGGGTTTGAAACCTATAAGGAGGCGGAAGGAGTAATAAAAGAGATGCATCAATATATTGAGGCCTCCGAGAAGTTAGAAGAAGAGTACAAAGAGTATAGTGAAAAGTTAGAGAAGATAAATACATTGCCTCTAACTACTCTTCTAGAAGAATCTATACTCGAAGATGATAATAAAGATTTTGTAGAAAAGACTTCTCGTATCCTTAAGTTTAGGACTGGCTTTTTGAGCAAGCATAAGGATGAAATTCAGGAAGCAGTTAATAATTTAACTGAGCAGTTGGAAGAGTTGGAAGCGGTTATGGCTATAATAGTAGATGTGAATGTAATGACTAAAGATGGCATGCCGTTAAGTCAGGTTAGAGAGAAATGGAATGAAAGATTCCAAGGACTCATGCAGGATGATGGAGAGGACTTAGTGATAGACCGACTTGTAGAAGTCAAGGAAGAAATAAAAGCTGCAGGAAGAGAGTTGGTCAAGGTAAAAATCATGAAAGAATTTGTTGCAGTTGAGTTGGATCGCATCAATTTTGAAGATGACTGGATTGATGGGCCAGACATGGATATGCTACAACAAGTCTTCACCAGTTATGATGAGTTCATAGCGGATCCAGCATCACTTGCATAAAATCTTGCATGCATAATATTCTTCTTCCTTGCATGATGCATGATGATCTTCTTCCTTGCATGTTGCATGCATGCAGCACTGGCAGTCTCAAGGATGTGTGATCTTCTTTTCTCCTATTTTCTATCTTCTATTGTTAGATCAAACTGAATGTATAATGTAAGAACTCAAGATCGAAATTGATCTGAGTTTCCAAGACAGTTGATTGTTCCTAAAAAGGTGGAAAGCCTAAGATAGAAGTAAAGTTCGAACTTCTTTTTTGTATTCTATAAATACCAGTGGGGTATTACATTGTAAAGGTCGGATAATTGAGAATTGGATTGGCTTACCTAGTGCTAGGAAATAGAATTTTTATAGAGCATTTTTGCAAAGATACATTGTACCAGATCTTGTTTTACAGTTAATAGAATTGCAGGTTTATGAAATATGGAGTTTGCATTGAATTGTGTTGTTTGATAAGGTTAATGAGTTATAATCCACTTGAATGCCAGTGATTGTGCTGAAGCATGATAGTTTCTTATGTGATGAAAGTCATTAGAAGAAACCAGGTTTAAAGATTATCTTGTTAAATTGTCATTGAATTAAGGTTATTAAAGTCTGTTGATCTATAGTTTTAATGATGAATGAATGTGTGTGGTTTTGAGATCTTGGAAATACTTGTGATAGGCGAATAGAGGAATTGAATTAAGCACCTAAGATGTATATGATGGTACAGTTATACTGTGGGTTGTGTCATGCTATGGTTTTTGTGATCGGTTAAGAAAACATTCATTGTTAAAAGTATATGTCTGGATATTAGATAAATTTAATTCATACTTACTGATTTACCCCTTGGATCTATCTTTTTCTTTTATTTTAAACCCCTTGATTTACAGGAACTATTTTGACAAAGAGAGTCATATCTTGAATCCTTTGTTACCAGCATAGGCCCCTTGAATATTACAGTTGCATGAACCAATTAAGTGACATCAGACAGTTGAGAACCAACTACCAGGACCTTGGGAGTTAGGCCACTACATGTAGTCTTTCTTTTTCAAGAGAAATAGAGTAGAAATATTTTGTTTTAATGTTGTTTGTGTTATTTTAACCATCAACACTAGCTTAAGACCTAATTTTCCATACCCACTTGACTAACATTAGGCTTGTTGTTGTGTATTCAAGTGTTTGCTTAATCATAACATTTAATTTTGAAAGAAAAATTTATCGTTGTGTTTGGTGTGTGTGTTCATGCATTTACATGTGAGATCTTGTGTTTGATATTTCCCAAGTCAAACTTTCAATAAAAAATTTCCATATCATCTAATCTTTCCAAGACAAATCATCTTAGTCATTCAAGCAATCACATACTAACCATTTTAAACCATCATCGTAATCTTAATCAAATATTTTCCAAAAGTGACACCATGCCAACATTAGAAGACATAGCACAAAATCTTGTTCACATACTTCACATAGCTCAAACAAGCCAATCACCTTTAAACCAACAAATCATTCAAGGAATCCATGATATGATCCAGAAACTTCAAACAAACCAATTACTTCAAATGTAACAACTCATAGCAGAAGCCCAATACCTCATGGCCATTTGTCAAATCCAACAAGCACAACATCAAATCCAATCACCACATCAAAAAAATTCACATCAATCCTATGTGTCACCTATATCATCATATCAACCTCATCCATCCACATATCATGTTACCCCTTCATCAACCTATCACACCTCTTCCAATGCCAACCCTTATCCATATCAATCCACCTCTCAACAGCCATTATCCTATGCAACCCCTCCATCATTATCACAACAAAAAATCATACCACAACAAGTCCAAACACCATTCCAACCTCAACACATTCAACCACAATCCTATGTGTCACCTTCATCATCATGCCAACCTAACCCATCTACCTATCATATCAATGCCACATCAACATATCCACCAATATCACAACAAGAACATAGGATCCCAAGTCCACGTTGGCAACAAAATAAAAAACCTTTAAGTATTAATGTCACCTTTGACAAGGGGAACACCAATTTAGTTCATGCATCCTAAAATTTTATCATACCAACATCTAGTCAAATTCCTATCCCTAAGCCACCATGTCCTAGTCCTAATCTATTAGCCTCTCCACCTTCTAACCCATCAAACTCTTCATTACCCCCACCATCATTCAATCCTCCATCAATTCCATGCCATAATTTCAAACATTACAAAGGAAAACCCAAATCCACCCATCCACCTACAAAGGATGTGACCCAAGGGATACTAGCAAGGAGTTGGCCATGTCAACCATTTCCCATCCTTGAGCTTACAAAATATTCTTCCAACACCATGCCTAGTCTTCTAATTCCATCATGTCACCCACAACCCCTTGAACCTATTTTGAATCTCCCCCATGAGCCTAAGTCAACCTCCATCATGTCCTCATGAGATTGACCATCAAGAACATGTTGAGCCCCTCCAAGAGCCTTCCCCATCCACCTCCATTCAAGCAAGCCAAGAGATATGTCAAGAGCTTAATCCTAAGCATGTGGAAACATCAATCCCTAGTCCTAATCAAGATAAAATCACTTTCATCCAACCTATCCATAATCTATACATTTTATATGATCAAGATGATATCCATAATGATGAAGAGACTATCCATGAGCAATTTTATCGTATACCCATCCATGAGAAATATATCTCAAATACACCTTCACATAGTTCTATCCATGATCCACAAACATTCACTTGTCATGATGAGACACATGCCTCCCAAGCCAACATAGAAGATCAAAAAAATATCTTGGATCTTAGTGAATGCAATTTTAATCAAAACCCCAATGATCCTTCCATATCCACCATCAACTCAATTTCAAATCCATCATATCCACTTCATATTTCTACCCTCATTCATGAATATTCCTCCTTAGAACCACAACCACCATTATTCACTTCGCCTTCTCCATCCAATAATGAATGCGTGTCTAGTTTTCCACCTACACCTAGTCCCATTGTCCATCGCATACTCCAAAACATGAACTACCAAGGTAAAGGTTTAGGCCTTCATGAACAAGGTATTTTGGATCCCATCCATGTCAAATTCCCTTCACACTCATTTGGCCTTGGATACTCACCCCAAGGAAAACAAGCTAAAGATGTTGGTACTTCCTTCATCCATCCTAAGTCCTCTTTCCACCATAAATCCTATCATACGCCTAAAACATATGTTTCCATCCCTCCTCCATCATCCTACAAATGTCAAAATCATGTGACCATACACCTTCCACCATTTCTTCCAACTCCTAATATCCCTCCATCTAATCTACCTCTATTACTCCTAACACCTAATATCGTCATTATACAAATCCCCTTATCCATCCATCCATAAATCTTCTAAAAATCTTAATCATGACCAATCAAAGCACACATTGTCTAAACATGAAGCTTCCACTCATTCCACCATACCCATGGGATTCAAAAGAAAAAAATTCAATGCCTCTACCTATAAATTAAAAAATCATAAGGGTCCACATGCCTTAGGGCACAAAAGCAAAGAATCAAAGAAAAATTCATCTAAAAAGCTATATAAGCCCATACCTCCAAAAGAAAAGTCTAAAAACAAAATGGTTTGGGTACCTAAGAAAAAAGAAATCAATTCAAATGAGACATCCACATCACAAAAATCCCAACCATCCACTTCCACCTCACATTCCCCCTCTATTCAAAAATCTCATATTCCATCCCACAAGCAAAATAAAAGTCATAAAAATACTAAGTCTATGTGGGTACCTAAAGCACTTCATCACCCATCTCCATTGTTTCCTACCACTCCACATCAAAAGCTTCAACATTTATCATAGTGTGTGCAACCATTGGTCATGGTTCCCTTCCATTTCACAACAATTTCACATACCTCTATCTCCTCACCCTTCACTTATTATCCTACATACCTCCCCTATCACCTCCCTATGGTCCATGCTTTTGGCTAAGCCTCCCCATTCATATTTTGAATAATTCCTATATAATCCATATCATAATCCACCATCTTCCCTACATAATCCACATCATAATCCATTATCTACCTAATCCATCTCACACTCATGCAATTCCTTACCAACATCTATGAGTACATTTGACATGGTCCAGGCGATGACATCCATCTAGTAGGACTATCACCTTTCATGGAACTAGACACTTGAGTCCCTCCTATCCATACTCCCCTTCTCCTATTCAAAAAGGTCAAAAAAATCAAAAAAGAAGAAAATCAAAAAAAAAAGAAAAAAAAGGTCAAAAAAAAAGTAAAGAGAAATCCCTTCGTCCAACGGTGAAAACCTAGTAAATAGGCACCCTGGATAAGTACCATGATGAAAATCGGCCAAACAGGCATCATGTGTAGGTTGATCTTCTATGTCACTTACACTTGGGGGCCCTTAGTCTCATCTGCACTATTTATCCTATCATGTCACTTCTTATCATGTCATTTCCATCCTACCTACCATATTTAGCCATTATACATGCCTATCATATTGATTTGACTCATCCACCCTTCTCCTTTTGATCTTGATGAAGACATAGGGACAAAATTTTGAAACATGTTCTGGGTATCTCTTGAAATACCTCATCCTTTCCAACCAATCATATCATTATCCTATTGTCATATGCTTTGTCAAGAAAAATCCTAAGTATTGTACCTATAATGGGGCGTATTATTCCTATGTGACATAGTCTTTGGAAATCACATCCTTTCTCTCCTATGATACATACATCCATTCCATTCACTATGACCTATCCTTTTTATCCATCCATCTATCATGAGCCTTCTACCCCTTATCCTATCACCTACCCTTTCATCCACCAATCCCATCTATCTCCTTGCACCTAGACTTGGTTTTCCCTTGTCATTGGTATCTAGCACAAAGGCTACCCAAATTGTCATCCATTGACATCTCAAAACATTTCAAAAAAGTCCTGAAAAAATACAGAAAAAAAATTGAAAAAAGGTCCTAGAAAAAATCAAAACATTTCAAAAATCCAAAAAAATCAAAACATTTCCAAATATCCAAAAAATTTAAATATTCATAAAAAATCCAAAAAAAATCAAATAGACAACAAAAATCCAAGCAATAAAATCAAACCAAATCACTTCTTCAAATCAATTCACCACTTCTTCAAATCAATCCTTCAAATCAATTTATTCATCAAATTATCCAATCAAATACATTCTTCTAATAAATCACATCACTTCTAATCAAACTCATTATTCTAATCAATCCAATCATTATCATCAAATCAAATCATTTCTTCATCAATCCAATCAATCAAAATCATTCCAAGCAAATCAATTCCTCAATTCAATTCATCAATCATCATCCAAATCTTCAAATCAAGCATCTTCAATCATTCCAAGCAATAATCCGATTGCAAGTCAATCCTTAATCCATACCAACCAAGCTAATCGATCTTGCAAAATTATCTAATCACATCCTTTAGTCTTGATCCTAATCTTGTTGTAAACCCAATCAATCAATCAATCAACCATCCTTGTGTTGATCTATGGATATATCGTTCCCCACAATGACAACACTATCATCATCAACCAATCAATCAATCAACTAATCATTGGTTTATAGCTTGACAAGGGCAATACCTTGTTTATTTTCGTATCATTTGTGCATGCATGCTTGCTTGTTGGTGTCTGTTATAATTTTTATCTTGCATTTACATCAAATATGAATCACTCCCAGCTAATATTCATATCTTGTATCTAGAGAAGGTTGTATTATGCTGGGGCATGAGACACATCATCACCTTGGTCCTTATACCTTGGTGCATAACATCTAGTGCTATATCAAACATATGATTGCTCACTTTATTGTAGTATAGCGTGTCATTCGTCTTTTCCATTCACTTCATATCTTGTATCATTCATCTTATCCCTCCTTTATCATTTCATTCATTTCAAGAGCATATCTATGTTTGTCCAACCCGCCTATCCTCTCGAGGGGGCATCATCATCATTATCATATCCTACATCATCATCCCATTTCTTCACATCTTTTGCATCATCATATATTCTTCTATCATCCATTTCCTTCATTCATCTTACTCCTCACTTCCTCAAGTGGTCAGGGCATCATCTTTTTTTTCCTCTGTCCATATCTTAGCTTCTTTGAAATGATGTTACTCGACATAAATTTCATCATCTCAAACATCATCTCAAAGAGGGGAAAAATGTAGACACCCAAAATTGTCCATATCATAACATTATCTAGTCAATACATGACCTTGTAAGACATCTTGTAAAATTTTACCTTAGGTCATTACATTATCCCATTTATTCCACTTAATCACCTTCCCAATTAATTAATTAAATCTCATTTATTTAATTAATTCCCCTTCACATGTCTTAAAATAATTCAAATTAAATATTTGAATTAATCCCTCACTTATTACCACATTGCAACATGTGTCACATGACTACAACTCTTCACATGCACAAATAATTTAAATAATTTTATTAAAATTATTTAAATTATGAGATTCCCACTCACATCCTATTTTTATCCCCATTCATTTTGTGTCATTAGTATCTTTTCTCTCCAAAATAAATAAAAGAATCCCACTTATTTCCTCATATCCTAATTTTAGCCTTATGTTATAACCCACTTAATGTGCATCATAGGCACTAAAATCAACTTTTAACCATACACATCACACATTTGAATTTTAATCTTGGTTGTTGAATCATATCAGCTCTTGCCTATAAATCTAGCCCTTCACAAGCCATTTGGATCAAATCTTCTTCTAGCATCCTCACTCTGCCAAAATTTCTTTCAATCTTCTCATCTATCTATCTATTTTTCCTCTATCATCTCCATCTTATCGTTATGCTACAAAAATGAGAAATCAATAATCAAACCTTTAAAATCTTGCATTCTCATGCAGGTGGAGAAGAGCAATGGAGATAAATCAAATCTAGCTTGGAGATGGGTTTGCTTTGCTTTCTTGTTTTGATTTTCATGCTAGTTTATGCTCTATTGTTCTTGTTAAGGTTTCATTATAATTTTTTATGCATTTTCCCTAAGATTTTCACCCTAACTCTACCAACCTCTCACTCCATCACTCCCTCTGTCCCCATCTCTCTCCATTTAGATATCTCTCTTCCCTCTCCTCTCTACCTCTCTAACCTTCCCTCTCTATTTATCTCTATCTCCACTCACCCTCTCTCTATAGAAAGGTAGAGATGAAGATAGAGGGAGAGGGATAGAATAGGTATATAGATAAAGAGAGGTAAATAAAGAGATATAGATATAGAGAGATAGGTGGTTAGGAATAGAGAGAGAGAGAGAGAGAGAGAGAGAGAGAGAGAGAGAGAGAGAGAGAGAGAGAGAGAGAGAGAGAGAGAGAGAGAGAGATGGTGAGATAGAGTGATAGAGAGATAAATAGAGAAAGAGAGGGAGATACAAATAGGTAGGGAGAAAGAGGGAGAGATATAAAGGGGGGAGATAGAGGATGGTGGGAGAGTGGGGGATAGATAAAGATATAGAGGTATAGAAAGGAGAGAGATAGGTAGAGAGGTAGAGAGAGAAGAAGAGGGGGAGAGATAGATCAATATATAGAGGGAGAGGGAGAGGGGTAAATAATGATATTTAGGGAGATATAGAGAGATAGAGAGATAGGGAGATAGAGTTAGAGATAGATATGGATAGAAAGGGATAGAGAGAGAATGAATAAAAGAGGTAGAGATAATGAGATATAGATAAAGAGAAATAAATATAGATAAAGAGATATAGATAGATGGGGAAAGAGAGAGATAAAGGAAGCAATAGAGATAAGTAATAGGGAGAGGTATAGAGAGATAGGGAGAGAGAAATAGAGAGAGGGAGATAGATAGAGAGATGGAGATAGGGAGGGAGGAATAGGGTGTGTGTGTTTATATGAGTGAGAGATAGATATGGAGATAACTTGATGGAGAGGGGGATTATATAAATAGATAGAGGGAGGGAGAGGGAGGGAGATAAATATATAGAGAGAGAAAGAGATATATATATAAAAAGAGGGAGTGATACAGATAGAGGGGGATAGGGAGATATAGAGATAGAAAGAAGGAGATATATAACCTAGGAAAGAGGGGAAGAGAAAGGGAGAGAACTAGATAGAGAGGGGGAGAGAGAGAGAGAGGAGAGATATAGATAGAGGTATAGAGTATGGGAAAAGTGGAGAGATAGGTAGACAGGGAGAATGAAGGAGAGGAGGAGAGAGGGAGAGACAGTTAAATAGATAGAGGGAGAGAGGGAGAGAGAGAGAGAGAGACATGTTCTAAATACCATGGTAAAGCAATATGAACCTTACTAAATAATAGCATGGATGAGTTAATAAGGTTGGAATCAAATTTGTAAAATTTCAATAAGGAAGCAAGGGCTATTTTAGATGCAAAATATATTGCACATGTGAATAAGGTAGTAAAATTTCTTGAGTTCAAGTGGCCTTCAAAATAAATTTATGCTTCATGGGTTGACAAATATAAAGAATAAATCCTCTTTCCAGGTCAGCATAGTCAGCAAAATTTTGTCTTCATCAAGTTTCCAGAGATCACATGAAGCTACCAAGATGTACTATTTTGTCTTCATCAACAACTTGGATCAATTTTTTTCTTCAACAACTTCAAAAATATTCTTTTTTTCTCTGTTGTAAAAGGAATCAATTTGTGAATGAGTTTTGCACCACCTAGTTGTAACAAAATTTTGGTTGTCATTAATGAAAAGTTTCATTTTTATCCTTAATCCTATGTGATTATCTTTTTCTATTTAAGATGATCTTGTATTCTTGTAAAGGGTTTGGGAATCGTAAACTGGGTCAATTCTTTTACTTTGTAAAGTTTTTTGGGGGTTTTTGTTGTCAAGGTCTATAAGAAAATTTTCTATAACAAAAATGTATCTTTGATTGAGGAATATATGAATACATGATCTTAATATGTAATCCTCTCCATCTTTGTAAGGAAATGTATTTCATGAATAAAATAATCAATCATTATTGATTTCTTCAAAGAAAATTTCTTGCATCATGTATTTTTATTGATAGCTTTTGTTCAAGGAATAGAATAATTTATCTCATAAAAATGCATAAGATATTGTAATTGCGAATGTAATGTTATGTAAGATCATGTTGTACAACTTTAGTTGGTCTTGATATTATAAAATAATAACAATTAAATGTTGATTATCAAAGCATCTTAAATTAATGTAAGGAAAGGCTTATAATATTATAAGACTCTATAACCCTAGATAGGCACTAATCAAACTAATATAATCCTCTCAAATCCTAGAACAGATCTAAAATGATAGATCCTAAGACAATTGTAATTTATTTATAATTATTGTAGCATCTCATATAGGCTTTCACATATTTGCAAGGATATCAGAGGTTTTCAGGTATTGTGTTGTGTGAATCCTTGTTACATGTGAATGAGAATTGTTCTGGTAGATATCATTTTTATTATAGTGCATATCTTTAATTAAATCATAAGGTTTTACAAAGCCTAAATTTTAATTCATTGGAGAATGTTCTAATACCCTTAAGCATGAGACATGGCTAATCTTTAGAAGTTATTAACAGTTAGAAACATCAACAGGGTGAAGGGTCATAAATTTATATCAAGGGTAGTACATGGAGGTTTCATGGGTGATGTAGACCCATGTGCTTAGGTTTATAGTTTTAGAAACCATTTATACTTCATTTTATCTATCTTTCATATAAATAAGATGATTGGGGTAATGATTTGATATAGTTTTATTTTAAAGAACAAGTGTGCTACCAGAATTCTACTAAATTTGGAGCATATAGTGGTGGACACTTAATTCAACTTTCTTATTGTGTTGTAGTCATGTTTTATTGATAATATAGTGATTGAAACTTGTTTATCCTAGTTTTTTCCCAAAATAATTTTCTCAAGGTAAATATGATTTTTTTTATTATAAGAAAACAAGTTTTGAAGGGGCACCGAAACCCTTTACAAGATAAGTCACTGCTTCATCATATAATCAAAAATAGAACAAGCAGCCAAAAAGCAACCAAAATCTAGCACACCAATAGCCACAAAAAGGCACAAAAACATAAACAAACTAGAGATTTTTAAGAATATTTCTTGCTTCAAGATCACTATCAATAATTTTCTGGTGGACATTCATGACTTCTACCACTTCATCAATAGGAATACCAACCTTTTCATTAATTTTGGTCTTGTTGCGTGTACGAGTAGAAGGCCCAGTATCACTAGTCATCTTATGTTGCACACTACCATCAGCCACCATCTCTTTCATTCCAGAGCTCTCCCCCAGCCACTTCCTAGCCTTCTTATTCATTAAACACAATCCCTCAACCTCATTTCACATTGCATGTTTACTGACCTCCACAACCTTTTCCAACTTACCATCAATAGCAGCAAACTTTTTCTCATAGGCATTCTTCATATTGAGCATTTCATCAGCTACCATCTTGAGAGTATCAAAAATTTGATTGACCTCTAACTGCACCTTGTTGATTTGAGCCTGCATCTTTGGCCCTTTAGAAAAGGAAGCCTCATCACCACTGTTACACAGAACTCTCACCCAAACATTAGTGGAATTCATCTCATGAAAAACCCACTTAAAAAGCTTGAACAAGGAGAGAGAACTCTCTTTAACTAGACCAAGATAATCAGGCATAATCTCCCTCCTAAAATTAAAACCATCTTTGTCCACAACATAATATTCTTCGGAGTCACTGCTAGTTGAAGCATTCTTCATGGTCGCCTTCCCTTTTTGAGTAGAGACCGTAACATCTTTATCCAGATTCTGCTCCACCACCTGGTTCTCAACATCCGAAAAATTACCAACAAGATCCTACTAGTCATCCCTTTCCAAATTCACAAGAGATTTTTTTTCTCTACTTCCCCTCTTTATTCTTCACATTAGGAATAGGATACCCCCAACTAACCCTTTTTAACCAAATCATCCTTGCACAAATTGTCTAATCCAGAGGATTTTTTGTCAAATTTTGAAATTCTCCATTTTTCTCCAGTTTCGATATCATTAAGAAGTGCTCGGGATCTTGACTCCAACGCAAATCGAACAGAGTCAATCAAAGTCCCGAAGCTCAAGATATTTACGGTCAAACTTTTGGTCAACTCCCAGACCCAAGCCAAAAGAAGGGAAAAAATCAAAGTCATCAAAATCGATCAAAGTCAACACCATTTCGTAGTGCTCATAATCACGATTTTGACAGAGTTCGTTTCACGAAAAATGGAGTTTGTATGGCGAAGTTATGGAAGGTCAAAGATTGGGTCAAAATTGTCCTGATGACGTCAGCACCCAGTCAGCTCAACAACCAATCAGCCCCTGACACATGGCAATATTATAGTTGAATAATATTAACAATAAAAAAAAAGATGCAAAATATATATATATAAATTATATATAAAAATGCATAATGGGTCCCACCCATCCAAGGGGGGTGGTCCACATTAAGTGGGAACCACCCATGGTATGGGGGGCGACTCACATTAAGTGGGGCACCACTCATGCTATGGGGGGTAACCCACATAAAGTGGGATGCCACCCATGGTATGGGGGGTGGCCCACTTAAATAGGGATGCCTCCCTTACCATGTGGAAGGAGATAAGAAGGAAAAGAGGGTGGTGGGACCACCACCCACCATCCTCTCAAAATTCGTTTTTTTCAAATTTCTTTTTCAAAGCCTAGGAATAAGGCCATATCCCATAAATTAAGGGGCCTAATCAATCCCTTTTTCCTAGAGGTCTAAATTATCCCATATTTTTAGAGGCCTAGAATATTTTCCTTTACACGGAAATATTAGGAATATTATTCCTAAATTAAGGGGTCAAGTAAAACCTTACATAAAATATCTCCTAAATAATAGAGAATAAATCCATTTGTAACTATTCAAATGGAAATGAAATTATTTTGAGGGGATATTATACTTCTAGAAATTATTAAAGGAGGATATTATTGAATTTTTTTCTATGTAAGGGAGATTGGGTAGTTGATTGGTTTTACACCAATTTTGGCATAAAATGTAATATAAAAAGGGGTAGAATGGGGGGTGTAAAGTAAGTGATTTTGGAAGAAATTTGCAAGTATGAGAGTTGCTTTCCCTGGAGAAATTATTGTATTTCCGTGCTTTTGGAGAAGCTTGTATCCACGCACTTTAGAAGTGCATTTGAGAATTTCTTTGTAAACCAAGAGGAGGTTTTGTCGACGAATGTAACCGAATTTCTGGAGGAATAATTGGATCGGTCTACTCATTGGAGAGGGGCCCAGAGACGTAGTCATTTTAAACAGCGAACTTCGTTATCAATTTCGTTTGCACTCTCTTTCTCTCTCTTTCCATTCTTTCTTTAATCTCTTTGTAATTTCATTAATTTAATTTTGTTAAGAATTAAATTTTAATTACGCACTTTCAAATTATAATTAATAATTCAAAGCATCTATCATAGATTCGTTAAATCAGATCAAATTTGGTATCAGAGCCGTGTTTGGCTAAGATTGCAGGTTTGAATGCTAACACGCTCCAAGCTTTAGAAAGGCGAAGGAGAGCTTGAAGAATATAATCCTGAGATCGGTAAAAGAAGAACCTTTCCAAAGATCGAAGGAACCGAAGTTGGGAAAAGCACTGAGCATGAGCTTGATGATAAGTCTTTTCATAAATCCTTCCCTGAGATGAGGGCAATGGTTGGAGATCTTTTAACAGATAAGAAGAAGCATGAGCAGAAGAAAGGAGATTCTTCAAAGAAGGAAGATTCTAAAGATCGTAAAGACAAGAAGAAGCAGTCTGAAGATGGTGAACAGATTCTAGTTTATCCTCCATCTACCTTGTCTTCCTCTTCTTCCTCCTCTTCTTCTCCCTCTTCTTCTTCTCCCACTAATAATCCATTTAAGAGCAAGTCGAAGCTTGTTATTAAACTGGGTGTAAAATTTGAATTGCCTAAGTACGATGGTGAGTTAAATACTGAAAAAGTTAGATGATTGGATCCAGCAAGTACAATTGTATTGTAGGATTCAAGGCCTAACAAAAGATGCTTCTATGATCCAGTTAGCCACTCTCCGATTGGGAGGTACAACTCTCACTTGGTGGGAGAGTAGAACTCAGGAGGAAATTTCTCGCCATGGTAAGGTTAATATGACTTGGATGGAATTTATTTATGACCTTAAAAAACAATTTTATCCTTTATGTTATATGCAAAAATTAACAATGAATTGGCAAACCTTTAGGCAAGGTAAGGCTCAGTCTATCCAAGATTACACCCATGAGATTAGAAAATGGGCTATTGTTTTAAGTGTTCCTTTGTATACTCAGGATACATTACTTAAGTACATAGGTGGTTTGCATTCTTACCTAGGACATACCATTCTAATGTTGAGTCCTAATAATTTGGATGAAGTATCAGTCCAAGCCACTCATTTAGAGTCAAGGGGTAAGAGCACTTCCAGTGATAATTTCTCAAATAAACCATCTAAGTCTGAGGGGAAGTTTAAGGGTAAAGGTAAAGACAAAGATAAAGGCAAAGGGAAAAAGACAGCTACAGTTAAGAAGGAGGGTGATAAGCCCACATTCTCCCATTGTAAGAAAGAGGGGCATGATGATTCGAAGTGTTGGAAGCTACACCCGGAACTAAGGTTGAAAAGATACAGAGGAAATAAAGGCAAGCAAAAGACTGTTGCAATGATTCAACAGGATCTTGGATCTGACTCCGGAGATGAGACAAAGATTGCTGCTACCGGGATCCAAGGTAAAGTTAAAAGTATAACTCTCTCTACTGATACAAGTATTTCTAATGCAAGTGCAAGTACAAGTAAAGTATCCACTCCTCCTAAAGTTGAAAAACAACGGAATGAACTGTTTCATATTCGAGTTGTATCTAAGCACACTAAGATTGACACACTGTTTGATACGGGTCCTCAAGTCAACTTAATATCTGAAGAGGTGGTAAAGAAACTCCATTTAACTACAACACCTCATCCAAAGCCATATATGCTTGGATGGGTTTGCAATGATGCCCAGCTGCAAGTAACGAAACAATATAAACTAAAAAAATTTATCACTGCAAACTTTGTTGATGAGGTAGAAGTAGATGTCATCCCTTTGGATATTTGAGGACTTGTGTTAGGGAGTCCTTATGTGTATGACAGAAAAGCAATCTTCTACAGGGGGGAGTATAAATATCATCTTTTTAAGGATGGAATAGAATACATTATTATACACACAAAGTTAAGACTAATCTTGCACTAGTCAAAGCTAGTCAAATGAAAAGGTTGATCAATTTTAGTAAGAACTTTGTATTAATGCTCGTAAAATCTCAAGAGGATGAAAAAGATGAAGCATTTAAGGGGTGTGATCCAAAGCATAAAACTGAGATGGTCAAAATAGTTTCTACTTATGAAGACTTATTTCAGGAACCAAAGCGGTTGCCACCTAAGAGACAGATACAACATGAAATCCATTTACAGCAGGATGTGCCTCTTCCAAACATCGACATGTACCGTTTGTCAGTTTTACAGAATGAGGAAATCAAAAAGCAAGTTCGGGAGTTGGTGGAAAAGGGAGTCATACGTCCTAGTACATCTCCTTGTGGTTCTCCAATTGTGTCGGTTCCAAAGAAGGATGGGTCTTGGATAATGTGCATCGACTATCAAGCCCTAAACAAGATAACGGTAAAGAACATGTATCCTCTTCCCCATATTGATGATTTCCTTGATCAGTTAAAACATGCAATTTATTTCTCTAAGTTAGACTTGCGTAGCAGATATCATCAGATAAGAATTGCAGAAGATGACATTTGGAAAACTGCATTTAAGACAAAACAAGGACTATTCGAGTGGTTGGTCATGCTCTTCGGGCTTTGCAATGCACAAGCTACATTTACGAGAGTCATGAATGATGTCTTTCATCCTTTTATTGATGATTTTTTCATAGTGTATTTAGATGACATTCTTGTATTCAGTCAAACTTGGGAAGATCATGTAAGTAATGTAAAAAAAAAATTGATGTAGTGAGAAAAGAAAAACTCTTTGTAAAGATGTCTAAATGCGAATTCCCTAAGACATCCTTAGTGTACTTAGGCTATGTTGTAGGAGGTGGTCAATTGAAAGTAGACCCTGCAAAAGTCGAAGTTATTGTCAAATGGCCTAAGCCAAGTGCAATTACTAAAGTCGGAAGTTTCTTAGGTGCAGTCCAGTACTGGAGAAAGTTCATTGCAAACTTCTCTTACATTGCATCACCATTGCACTCATTGACCAGTACGAAGACAACTTTTCAATGGGGAGGTCCACAATAGAAGGCCTTCAACACTTTGAAGGAGAAGTTAAGTACAACACCAGTTCTAGCTTTACCAGATTTAAACCAACTGTTTGAAATCGAAACAGATGCAAGTGGATTTTCCATGGGAGCAGTGCTAATGCAAGGAGGTAAGCCAATCTGCTATCACTCTGAAACCTTTTCAAGTGCAGTCATTAACTATCCTACTTATGATAAGGAACTTTATGCATTAGTTCAGAGTGTAAAAAAATGGAAACACTACTTAATGGGGAAGGAAATAGTAATCCATACCGATCACCAGCCATTGCAATATTTGCATTCACAAACTAAGTTGCAGAAAAGTAGGCACTTTAGGTGGATGGGTTTTCTTGAACAATTTCACTTAGTGATTAAGTACAAGAAAGGTGCCCATAATAAAGTAGCATACATGCTCTCTAGACCTCCAGTCTCCAATTCTTTGATAATCCTTAAAAATAGTTCTATGATGCATGCAAGTTTTGAAGAACAATATGCTACTAATGAAAATTTTAAGGATATTTATGCAGCTCTAATTTAAGGCAAACAAGTAGAAGTAAAGGATTACTATTTACATGATAAACTCTTATATCACTTAGGGAAATTATGCATTCCAAAGAATGAACAAGCACATGTAATCAAAGAGGCACACACATCGCTAATTGTAGGACATTTTAGGGTTAGTAAAACTTTGGCACAGCTACAAAAATATTGCTACTAGCCTCGAATGCAGGAAATTGTAACAAAATATATAAAGGGATGTGTGATGTGTGCAACTAGAAAACCAAGTAACAGGAAATTGGGGTTGTACACACCTTTACCTGTACTGTCCCATCCATGGGAAAGTGTTTCTATGGATTTTGTTGGGGGCTACCTATGTCTAGGAAAGGGCATGACCATTTGTATGTAGTAGTTGATCAGTTCAGCAAGATGTGTATTCTTATGCCATGTAAAAAGCAAGTCGTTGTTGAACTGACAGCTCATATGTATTTTTAGTTTGTATGGGTTCACTTTGGGTTACCCACTTCCATTGTATCGGATTGAGATTCTCAATTCCTTGGGGAGTTTTGATCAATCTTAGGGGGACTTATGGATACAATTGAAAAAGAGTACAGCCTTCCATCCGCAGACTGATGGACAGACAGAGGTAGTCAACAGGACAGTTGTGCATCTGCTCAGAGGATATTGCAGCAAACATCCTAAGTTGTGGGATGAAAGTCTTCATTATGTGAAACATGCCTACAACCATGCAGCTCATTCTTCTACAAAGAGGTCTCCTTTTGAGACTTATTTCGGATACGTTCCCAAAACACCGATGGATTTTTCTTTTGGCAAGGACGATGTTGAAGATGGACACCGTGATTCAGAGAAGGCTTTGAAGTTCATCCAGAAAGTCCAAGTAATTCATCAAGCAGTAGAAGCATAGTTGGAAAAGAGCCAAGCCAAATACAAGGCTCGGCATGATAAACATCGCACCGACCACCATTTCCAATTCGGTGACCGTGTTTGATTACATATAAGCAAGGAAAGAATGCAAGATGAAGGAAGGAAGCTCAAGCCAATCAAATATGGTCCATTCAAGATTCTGGAAAACATTGGCACCAATGCCTTTCGCCTTAATCTTCCTCCATACATGCAAATTTACTCAATAGTCAACATTGAGAACTTGAAGTTGTACAAACTTCCGATGATACTAGACAAGGAGGCTGAAGTGCAAGTTCCATCTGTTGACGACCTTTCACCAGAGTACATGTCAAAGTTGCCTAAAGACGTCATCCTCGACAAGAACACCAGGACTTCACGAAGAGGAGCAGTTGAATACCTCTGAGTGGTGCTAAAGGGGATGCATCCAAGCAAGGCAAAGTGGATGGAGATTGGTAAAGTGAGGGAAATTTACCCTCACTTACTTTCTGAGGAACCAGCTTTCGAAGGTCCAAAAGCTCTCCAATGGGGAGGACTGATCCAGAGGATTTTTTGTCAAATTTTGAAATTCTCCATTTTTCTCTAGTTTCGATAATATTAAGAAGTTCTCGGGATCCTGACTCCAACGCAACTCAAACGGAGTCAATCGGAGTCCCAGAGCTCAATATATTTATGGTCAAAATTTTGGTCAACTCTCAGACCCAAGCCAAAAAAAGGGCAAAAATCAAAGTCATCAAAACTGGTCAAAGTCAACACCATTCGTAGTGCTCATCGTCATGATTTCGACAGAGTTCATTTCACGAAAAATGGAGTTTGTATGGCGAAGTTATGGAAGGTCAAAGATTGGGTCAAAATTGCCCCGATGACGTCAACGCCAAATCAGCTCAACAACCAATTAGCCCCTGACACATGGCATTACATGGCAATATTATTGTTGAATAATATTAACAATAAAAAAAAGAGATGCAAAAATATATATATATATATATAAATGCATAATGGGTCCCACCCACCCAAGGGGGGTGGCCCACACTAAGTGGGCACCACCCATCCAAGGGGGGCGACCCACATTAAGTGGGGCACTACCCATGCTATGGGGGGCGACCCACATTAAGTGGGGCGCTACCCATGCTATGGGGGGTAACCCACATTAAGTGGGATGCCACCCATGGTATGGGAGGCGGCCCACTTAAATAGGGATACCTCCCTTACCATGTGGAAGGAGATAAGAAGGAAAATAGGGTGGTGGGACCACCACCCACCATCCTCTCAAAATTGGATTTTTTTTAAATTGATTTTTCAAAGCCTAGGGATAAGGCCATATCCCATAAATTAAGGGGCCTAATCAATCCCTTTTTTCCTAGAGGCCTAAATTATCTCATATTTTTAGAGGCCCAGAATATTTTCCTTTACACGGAAATATTAGGAATATTATTCCTAAATTAAGGGGTCAAATAAAACCTTACATAAAATATCTCCTAAATAATAGAGAATAAATTCATTCGTAACCATTCAAAAGGAAATGAAATTATTTTGAGGGGATATTGTCCTTCCAAAAATTATTAAAGGAGGATATTATTGAATTTTTTTCTATGTAAGGGAGATTGGGTAGTTAATTGGTTTTACACCAATTTTGGCATATAATGTAATATAAAAAGGGGTAGAATGGAGGGGGTGAAGTAAGTGATTTTGGAAGAACTTTGCAAGTGTGAGAGTTGCTTTCCTTGGAGAAATTATTGTATTTTTGTGCTTTTGGAGAAGCTTGTTTCCACGCACTTTGGAAGTGCATTTGAGAATTTCTTTGTAAACCAAGAGGAGGTTCTGCCGACGAATGTAATCGAATTTCTGGAGGAATAATTGGATCGGTCTACTCATTGGAGAGGGGCCCGGAGACGTACTTGTTTTAAATGACGAACTTTGTTATCAATTTCGTTTGCACTCTCTTTCTCTCTCTTTCCATTCTTTCTTTAATCTCTTTTTAATTTGATTAATTTAATTTTGTTAAGAATTAAATTTTAATTAAGCACTTTCGGATTATAATTAAGCATTCAAAGCATCTATCATAGATCTGTTAAATCGAATCATTGTCCATAGCAGTCCCCTTAATATTTTTGCCACCTGACCCCTTCACAAGGTTAGATTTCAGGTTGGGCCGATCCACCTCAACCTCATCTCTCGTTTCATACTCATCAGCCTTTGAGGAGACTGGAGTTTGATTCTACTTTCATTTCTTTCCTTCAGCCTTCTGCTTTTTGCCACCTAACCCCTTCACAGATTTTCACTTCTAGCAGGACCGCACAATCTCTTCCTCGTCGCCAGTGATATATTCATCATCCCTAGAGGAAACAGGGGATTTATTCTTTTTTCTCTTCTTACCATATGAAGTGGCAAGAGAATCCAACTCACCCTCCAAGGATGCATCAAACCTAGGGGAGTAGTCTTCATCCTCGAAATCCTCCTCAGACCCCGTCACATACTCAAGATTCTTCTTTTTTCTCCCAAAAAATATGGAAATATTAGGTTGAGTAGGGAGAATAAGAGCCATGACATACTCATAAATCAACACAATAAGACCTTCATGGAGGATAGGTTTTTTGGGTTTGCGTCTATGATCCCTTATACCAGTTTCCAGGGAGACCAATAAATATTAAGGGAACAAAACTCTCTTCTTATACCTAAAATGGTTCAGCAAGACAAAATGATGCCCAGAAATAATAGAAAAGTGGTTGTCCAATGTAAAATACCTCATAATCTCCTCAACATCTCTCCAAAATGCCTTGAGAGAAGAACGAAGATAGCAGCCGCACTTTTCCTTTTCCAACTTCCTCCGCTCGTTGTCTTTGAAGAAAGCATCCATAGCTAGACCAGACTCATTCTTATCTCTATAAAAAAAATCCCCATTAGTCGATAAGCCTATAATTTCAGCAATGAGGTCCTCAGTGATATTAAACTCCTTTCCCCCAATTTCTAGCACCCTGTTATACCAAGCCTCAAGAAAATCCTATGAGGTCTTCACATTGAACCCATGCAAATTTTCCATTTACGAGGTGACTCCCTCATCTTCCAATAATTCCCACTTTCTTGTTAGCCTTCACAATGTCGCAATACTTGGGCTTCATTCTATTTCGGCTACCCCCCACAGTTGAAACAGATAAGAACCCCAACAAAAGGAATAATTTGCATAAGAGACAAAGAAACTTAGAAAGATTTCAAAGGAAAAAAGGAAACCTCGAGAACAAAAAGGAAAACTAGATACCCATAATCTATGTGGATTGGACAAGATGGCAGAGAGGAATGATGATAAAAGAAGGCCTAGTCATTCGCACCACCCCACCATACCACTCGGCCTTTCCTCTAAACAGAGAACAAGCTACCACATAAGGAACATGTGACAACACACCATCATTAAAAGAGCGCTCCTCTCAGCACCTTTGAGATTCATATTGAATAATTGAGTGAGCCTCTGGGGGAAGAAGGTCATGTTCTCCCCATTCCAAAGAATCATTCACCCCATAATTGGCGAAAAAATTAGCCAGCTTATTGCCTTCTCTATAAACATGAGAGATATGACATTGATCAAAGAATTCCAAAATATTTATAGCATCATTAATGAGTGCCTCCATCGTCCATGAAGGATGAGACAACTTCCCAAGGTTATTAATGATGTTGAGAGAATCGCCCTCTAGCCACACCTTATCATATCCTCTTGATTGAGCTAACTTCAAAGCATGATAGGTTGCAGATGCTTCCATAAAATGGTTTGTCTGGGTTCCCAAAGGGAGCGCCACCACGAAAATAAACCTACCATTATAATATCTTAACACTCTCCCGCAACTGACAGGACCTAGATTACCTTTAGCAGCTCCATCTATGTTAACTTTCACCCACCCATCCGGAGGAGCCTTCTACACCACATCCTCCCTAGAAGCTTTACCTTTAGTGAGAGGCTGAGAAATATCACAAGACAAATTCCACTTTCGAACAACCTCATTATCCCCTTGTGAAATCACCAACTTCGGGTCATCCTAAAAAGAGGTTTGAGAAAAGAAATTTTCTTTAATCGCAACACAAATCTTATGAGCCAATCTGAAAGACAGAAGAGCGGAGTCCCTAAAGATCTTGTTGTTTCTTTCCAACCATATTCCCCAAGCCATATGAGGAAGGATGAGGGACCAAAGAGCAGCCAAAGAAGGATTATGTGAGGGATCCTTCCATTGTGACATTAAATCACTGAGAGAGGATAGGAAAACCTAGCACAATCCCCACAAAGAGAGTACGTGAGCCCAGATATCACGCACAAACCTGCACCCAATCAAAAGATGACCAGGATTATGTGAACACTATGTGTGATTAATTCTATTTTCATTGTTGTTTATTTTCTTACATATTTTATATTTATGGTCATTATAATTATGGTGTTGATCTAATATGAAATAGAATTTAATCCTAGATTATATTATCCAATTATTTTTCTCGGCACTAGCTTTGGTGATTATTTTGTATCACTTTCTTGAGCATTACATTTCTCTCTCATAAGCTTGTTTAGATCCCCTTTATTATGTTTACATTTAATCAATCCTTTTTCTTATTTTTATCCTTTATTTTATCTTTGGAGGAATATAGGAGTATCAATGTCACTTCCATTATCGCCTAGTAGTTATACAAATAAATGTAGATTAGATAATCATCACAATAGTTACATTTGTAACCTATGTAGTCATTTCTTGCAAACTAACATTGATGTTAGGAAAGGTGTATTGTACACCTTAAAAAAATTAATCATAATGTTATGTATTTTGGCCCTTCATAGAATGGGATTCCACACTTGTAGGATTCTTAAAGATTCCTTGTATGACACATATTTCCACTTAGATTCCATCCTATGACATTTATAAGAGGAGAATTAATATTTTGGGTTATAAGAATATTGGGTGGAGCATCTTTGATTTTCTAAAAATAGTCACGTGTAAGATTGTGTAAGATCAATTGATTGCTTCAATTTAGAGTGCTTGGATTGACTAGATAAAACTTCTTGTTCTAGAGGCTAATATTCTCATGGAGTGAGTTACTATTCTAGTATGTGCATTCATGGGGTGGGGCACATGAGTCTAATTGGATTAATTTGACCCATGGATTGGAGCTCATGGTTTTGGAAACCATTCTTGATCTCTTTCTTTATCCGTACATATAAATTGAGTGCTTAGGCATTGATTTTAGTATGACTATAATTGACATGTACATACTATTGGAATTCCTCCATACATACGATTGAAGTCTTAATTAAGAATTGATTCAAAATCTATGCATTGTGATCTCTTATTTAGATAATATATTAGAGTGGCTTCATGTTTTCGTGGGATTTTTCTCATAAGGATTTCCCAAGGTAAACCTTGTGTTCAAATGTGAGATATTATTGTTACTTTATTGAAATTATTTAGATTTTATAACATAAATAACATAGTTTTGTACAATATCAGTTATATTTCCTTTCACTTGGTGTAAGTGTTATTTTTCTTGTTAAATCCTTGAGAGGAATGTATTTTGGCATTCTAATGATTTTTGTTTGAGTGGGATCAATGCATAAAAAAATCTAGTCTTTCAATTATAGAACACTATAAGCACTTTTTGTATCAAGATTAAGAAGTTCAATATATATATATATCTTTGAACTTTAGAAGTGTTGGTTGAAAGATTTATCTTCTTAAAAATTAACTTAATGACTCTTTATTGCCTAGAATAAAGATAAATAAGCAACGAACAATTGGAGAGATCGTCATTTTATTGGTGATCTTCCTCTAAATTTTTATTAAGGTACAACTCCCTTGTAAGATGAAATTTAAGTTTTTTAAAATTTAATGTATGGGTATACTTTTAACCAAAAAGCAATAAAGGCAATACTAACATTTGTTCATAACAATGATACAAATATGATTAGGATAAACTTCAAAACTATCAACTTGATTATATAGGTCATAATACTTTAATGACGAAGATTACCAATACTTCCAATACAAAGATTGAGGTAAAAAAAATTGATAAACAATTGTTCATATTTCAAATTCACTCTATTCCAAAAAACATGAATATAAAGCAATAGAATACCACATTTGTAAATAAAATTAATATTCAAATATTTATCTAAGCTCACAAGCTTATTCATAAAAACTAAGCATCACACTCAAATTTCATATGTACATAGACAATGAATTTCTTCATAAACAAGAAAAAATGCACTGATCCTTCTTTGATTGATTCTCACTCTTACATCAAAGTGTAATGGGAATCAAAAATTTGAACCCTTCAAATGTCCTTCAATTTCATATTTATACTCTCTTTCTTGAGTTGTTTCGGTTTTTGTAACTACCATCTTTAAAGTGGGAGTTTTATAAATCTTACCAAATTCCTAATGAACTTCCTTAAGTACCTTATGATTCTCTTTCAAAACATTATAATTACATGATATATATATCAATTTCAATTGGACGAGCTAACATAGCGTCATTGTATTTAGTTCCTAAGGAATTAAGAATGAATGAATGATTTTAATGATGTCCACGAGACTAAACAGTCTATGACACCGAGACAAACAACCTAGAATGTATACATGTAAATTTAATGGCTCTTCGTACATCTGGAGACCTCCAACTCATAGTCCTTGCATTCAATTACACATTTGTTGTGACATCATGTGTGGGAGAGGATTGAATAAAGTATTTTCCACCAATTTCGATGTCTGTTTGACAAGAGATTTGGCAGCTTCATCACATCATTTGTCATTTTGTCTTAATTAAAACATTTTGGCGGCGTCCTCATCTGTTAACTTCTAATGAATGAATCTCCTCCAAGCTTATCCTCATAGAACTATAGTCGGCACCTATTTCGTTATATCCAAAGGGATTGCATTTTGCTCTTCACATTTTAATCTTATATTCAACATATCGAGCAACTCGAGTTATGCAACTTCGAAAGGGGACTTTCTCACCATTGAGGGCCTGGATTGGAGACGTGTGCAATAGTTGGTGGCTAACCAGTTGAAAGAGATTTTTATTATCAAGAATGACATCGAGGAAGGAGTGATTAGGAAGATCGTAGGAGAGAACTTTTTGTCTCAAGTCCATGTTCATCTACAACATAGTCCAAACTTTTGGCAACTTTGAGTGGGGTGCTAAAGCCATTGAGACACTTGTGAAGCCTATGTATAGAGCCAGTGTTCAGAATGCCTTGGGACATTTAACCGAAAATCTATAGGAAGGTTTGGTTGGAGATGCCATACGTATTGCCACTACCCTCAAGAAGGAAGAAGTTAAGCAAGCTTTTACCCTACTGGCGAGGGGCTTGTGAAAAATGTAATGGAAAATTTTGTATATTATATAGAATTTTATGAGAATCTATTTTATCTTGTGCAGATTGAGAAAATTTACGAGGTCGTGGAAGGGATCTACATACTGATTTTCTCTCTGTGTGTGTAAAAAGTTTGTATATGTGTCTCCCCAGTTAATATAATATACCTATTTTTATGTTTAACTACTTCCTGTAATATGGCAAATTTTGGTTTTCATTTGATAATTTTTGGCTTTACTTGATGTTCTTTATGTAACACATTATTTCCATTTTTTTTACCACTTTCTTTTTAGTAGAAATCTTTTAACATAAAGGTGACGAACTTGAAAATAAGTTGTGAAACAAGAGGTTTCGAGAACCTCATCGAAATCCGACAAGGTTTAGAAAATCTTATCTTTCCTCTTACCCATTTCTTCATTCGTTTTCTTTCTTTAAGACCCACTTCTCAGGAATTTTAAAGGTTCTAGAATCTTGGCAATCTCCAAAAGGGTTCTTGAAACCATTTGAAATGTTGCTCCTTAAGAAAAGTCACTCAAAGTCAGAAGTGGAATGGGTTGTGGAAACCCTGTCAGGGAACGACGTGGTTGTGAAAACCGTGTGGGAACTCGATGATGGTTTTAAAACTTATTCAAAGGTCAAGTTTTAGAAAAATGGCTAAGTACAAAGGAAACTTAGGAAATCAAGTAGTGCAAAGGGTCAATATAGGAAAATTTTAGGACCTTTAGACTTAAGCAAAGAGGATGAGGGAAACCAATTTGCACTTTTTGGGTATCATGTACCATTTTTCAAGGCAATGGGAAACTTGTAATGGAGGTCTCATGGTGGATCATTATCAATGGATTGTTATTACTAGTTTTAATACCCAAAAATAGATCTTGATGAGTACATAAAAATTGGTAGAAAAGAAAGAAGCACCATTTATATTTTTATCTTTCATTTAGTGCTTCTAAATATACTAGGTGAAAATATCATGAAGAAACTATGAAAGAAGTTATGGAATTTATATTAGACGGTGTTATTATAAATACATTTTTTCAATGAAAGAAGTATTCCATAATAATTAATCATGGTGATTTTATGATAAAGAACTTGAATTCCTATTATTATGCTTGTGCTTTAGCATGTTTCAAAACCTACTTGATAGATACATGATATACGTGGTTTTATATAATGGATTAACAATGGTGATCAATTACGATGCTAACCTTAATTATTACAATTAGTCATATATTTTTGAACTATATTTGTGCTTTAATTGAGATCCATGCTTGGCTATTATTATTCCATATGAAATGCTTAAGTGAGAAGGATTATATGATTATTCATATTATATTATGAGAATAATTATAATTATTTTATTGAGATCAGAGATAACTTAAATTACTAAGATTTTATATGGTGTGATTGATCATGTCATGATTCATAGTGTGGCTATTTATTAAGTTACTCTTTTGTGATGCCACACATGACTTTAATTCCATGTTTATAAGCATGTGTACATATATTGACCTAACCTATTATTTATTATGTTATAATTTACAAGATGAGGTTTGATGTGTGCATTATGTTTAGGGATTTAATAGGTATTGACCAACATAAGGTATGTGGAGAAGGTATAGCCATGGTCACCCTTTTGTATCATCTCATTCCTCCTAGTGGAAGAATAATATCCTTACCATGCTTATTAATTTTCCCTTGTCATTTGGTCGTGAGGAACATAAGGACTCTTGTAAGCACTTGTGGTTTTATCTCTATAGCTAAAAATGTTTTATTTGGTGTTGTGATGAATTTCACACTTCTTAAAATGTGTTGGAATTCACGTGTATTGTTTTAATTCAATTTAATTAAATTTTGAAATTGAATTCCCTTTATTGATTTTAATTGATCTTGTATTAGGGGAGAGGGGCCCATAGTAGGGCGGGAGCCTATACTGGGGACAGAAGTAGTCCCGCGTGGGCCCCACACTAGACCGCCTTAATATGCAATTGTAAAACACTTTTCACCCACAAAGTCAACAAAGGTACACGTATCATTGTACCTTATATAGAAGTGTGTTATTCAATTTAATTTAAAGATTCTTTGAGCATCTTGAGATCCTTAAAAAATGAGCTTAAGTGGGTTTTAAATTACTCAATATAATTTGGACATTTGAATTACTCCACATTTGTTAAATATATCTTATGTTTGTTCCCATCACTTATTTGAGATATTTATTAAATTTGTTATTTTATTAATCTACTTGTTGGGTTGGATTTTTCTTGTTGAATATAATGTTAATTATCTTATTTATTTTATTTATGATTGCACTCTTTTGAGAGTTGCTTTTTGATTACCTTTTTGGCTTGGGTTTGTTGAGGGACAATAGATACATATCACTGATTGATTGGTGGCAATGTGAGAGCTTGGGGATATGTTTATTCAATCCAATGCTTGGGTTTATGTATGGGTTTCCATGTTTTATAATTATTATTCCATTTTAGGACTGAAATTTTGGTAGAATAACCTTGAGAAGAGCTTTAGTGATTTTTTTTAATGGTTTGAGAAATGATAGAGTTTAGAAACCATTTTTCTTTTGTGAGATTTTGTATCAAAATTATTGGATCAATTGCAATGCGGAAGTGCTCCCCTTGTGCTTATTGGAGCTCTCATAAGTGTTTTAGTGGATGCTTTCATATTTGGTATTTCTTGAGAGTTTGAAGAGCCTTTGAAAAAATTTATTCCTTTAATCTCTTATCCATTTCTTACAAAGGAAGATGTTCCTCGTTTAAATGTTTTTTATTTATGTTAACTTTTCATAGAAAAATGTGAAATGAATAGATTATTTGTATTCCTTTATTTATAGCTTGATTTAATTTATGTAAAGATATATTGTAGATATCCATGCACCCTTTTCTTAAAATTAAGATGTGTTTTGGATTTTTTTAGCTCTATGCTTTGGATGCAAAATTGTGTACCTTGAAATATCTTATTATAGGTTTGTTTGATGTAAATTCGTTTGCCTCCAACAATCTATCCCTTATTTAATTTTGTGGTTTTGGTTAAAACATTTTACATGTATTTATCTAGCTTATGTTAGAATATTTTTGTTCTTTTTAAAAGGATAACCCCATTAATGGAGAGCTTGTATGCCTCTTAAAAATTGAAACCTATCATTTTTCTTTGGAACTTGTTAAATTATAAATTTCTTGGTTGTGACAAATCTTATGTGATACTTCAATGTACCTTGAGACTGCTTTTATTTATGTATTTTGGTGTGGATTTTGTGTACTTATTGGATGATCAAAAGAATCTATGTGTGGTTTGTGTAAAATATTTATGAAATTATTGAGATAAACTTGAGCATTGTAGATTCAAGGCTCTTCTCTTTTAGCTAGGTAGTTGATAGAGTTGCATGGATATTCGTTTGTTCCTAACCATATTAATATGGTAGGAGGTATCTCTCTTTTCATTGGAATTCTTTAGTGAATTATTGCATGGAACTCATTAAAGGTATAGAAATAAATTGTTTGTTAACTACATTCAAATTTTATCAAAAAGTATCAAAAATTGTATTCAATGTAATTGTAATAGATTTTGTAAACTATTTCATGTTATTTATTTTTGGAAAAAATAAATAATAAATGTGTTTTCGATGGGGAAAAGCAAGTTTTGATGGGACCCGAAACCCATTACAAGCCGGTTTTGAAGGGACCTGAAACCCTTTCCAAGTGAATCAAGCTACAACAAAAAAAAATCACAAACCAACAGTAGCCCAACAACAACAGCACCAAAGGCTGCACAAAGGGTTTGAAGGGACCTAGAACCCTTTAACAACCAGGTTTAAAATGGCCTAGAACTCAAAGGTTTTGAAGGGACCTTACACCCATTACAACCAAGTTTTAAGGGACCTTGAACCCTTAACAACCTGATTCATCCAAGCAACAATCAACCTAAATAAATCAACAAAAAATTGCACAGCATCAGCATTCCAACAACATCCCTCAGCCAACATACAAACAACTTGATTCATCCGGGCAACAATCAACCCAACAATTGAATACTGTAAACCAACAGCATTCCCACAACATCCCTCCACTATCTTATAAAATAGCACCAAACACTAAAGATCATTAGACTTCATACAACACCAACCAATTTGAAGCATCAGCCCAACGTCCACCTCGATAGGAGAGGGATCCCCTCTATAAGAAAATATGACAATTAGACCATAGCTATAGAAAATCAAACTTCCTTCTAGATCCCCAACACCCCTCTCCACCTCCATAGAAGATGGCTCCACCTCAGAAGGAGCAATCTCCACCTCCATAGAATACCTCAACTAAAGAAGTCAAAGATAGCAGCAACATCCCAAGCAACGAAAAACATGTCATCCTTTGGCATAGCAGTAGACTGAAACACAGAAAAATAACACTCCTTAGCCAACAACCAAGAGAGAAGAGATCTTTGAGCCATAAACAAAGTCCAACGAGGAAGCTCATCCGTTTGGAAGAACACAACCCCATCCTACAAAACAAGCTTTAAAAGCTCAAAAGGGGGAAGAAAAACCTCACCTGAAAACAACTCTGAGAGCCATCATCAACACCCACCAAAAAGGAAACAGAGTAAACTCATCATGGAGAAAGGAATCCACAGTAATAGATGAATCCAAAAGAGAGCATGCAACCAGATGAGGACACCAGCAGTAGAGACATCAATGCCATAAAAATAAAACAAACCCCTCAGAAAAAACCAGGAGGGATACACAACAGCTCCCAACAAGAGCCTAGGAGCCAGGAAAAGCACAGGGGAAAGAGGAGATCCTCTAGCACCCAACATAACACCAAGGCCAAAGACCAACCCAAGGAAACATAGCAAAAGAGACCCCCATCCACAAGATAGCAGCAGCACGCAGCCAGGGGAAAAAACAAAGCATATAGGATGTAGGAGAACACCCGCTCCCAAAAAAACTACCACCAAAGAGTGAAACACCAAGGTCCCAATTTGAGCCCTCATAGCACCCAAGGAAGGAACACAAGGAATATTTCCCCACCCGAGCCACACAAGCAGACTGAAACAGAGGCAACAACCCCACAGAGGCTCCAAGCAAAAAGATGAAACAGTAAAGACCCACTTGGAAGCCACGAACAGGCCAAAATCGGAAGCACCAAGGTAGGAAAACTTCACAAAAGGAACAAGAGAGAACAAGGGGACAATAGAGCCCACCGTAGGGGAGAGCCAAAGCCATGGCCCTTGCCCAGAATGTCGACCCCAGCGAACTCCCTCAAAGACCATCATGCTGCAAGAGAAACAGACCTCCCGCAACATCCGGATGCGAACACCTAGTCACCAGGCAACCCGACCATGACAGGAAGAAGATCTTCCAGCAGAACCAGAGCGCCACTAGGGTCATCGTCATCCTTTGCATTCCCTTCACCCTCTAAAACACCTTCTCTCGAGTTCAAACTCTGGTTCCCACCTCTCCTGCTCATCGCCGCTTGAATTTTTGAATTATAAATGTGTTAATATAAGATCCTTACGCATATGTGTCTTAGCTCGGTACTTGTTTTGTTTAGATTATGTTACCACACTTTTTGATGATATTTTGTATTTCTATTGAGATATTTATCTATGCATTTTGAATTCTTATGCTATCAATTTTTATATGTTTTTATTATTATATATAATATTGATTATTGTTAATTTCTATATATTGATATCTAGATCATGATAGTCGTAAATGATTTCTAATTAGATGTGATGATTTAATATTATGTGATGGGTTATATCATGTTGAGTGTTTTAGGCTATGCTTCGACTATCTTTATATTGTGCAAGTGTGTCTAATGTTTCACTCGAGTGTGAAAGCACAAATTTTCCCAACAATGGTCATTTAGATAATATCAACTTGGATAAAAACATGTTTTCTTAGCCTCCATCTCATTCAATTTAAGTTGCTAGACAAGTCTTGTGAATCCACATGTATAACTTAGATCCAAATTGGTGTTAAGTTTAGAATTTTTGTGTTGTGAATAAACCTATGAAGTGAATGGTCCCTATGTGTGTGATTGTTTTATCTTGGATGGAATTGCAATTAAATTAGTTTTCAAAATATGTCTTTGTCATGTTTGCATGATATTCCTTTTGCATGTCAAAATTATTATTATTGCATTCCTTAGTGAAAAAGGTCATATGCATTATTTTATTGTATGTTAAGAGAAATCAAAATGAGTTTATAGTTGATTTATAGAAATAATATGTGATAGATATTCAAAATTAGAATAATAAAAATATCAATTGAAACATGTTAGTTATTATTTATTTAAAGGAATAAATTTATGAAATAATTGAGAAAATTTATTTTATAGATATCTTTTGTTGCAAATAGTCATTTTAAAATAGCGTGTTCAAATGTGAAAGGATGAAGAAGTAAAAGAAAGGGGTTTAGGTATTTTCAAACAAAATAAAAATCAAAAGGATTTTTAGAGACATTGTTCATTTTTTTTTAAGAAAAGATAAAAAACCATCTCTTCTCCTTTGTAATGAAAAATATTATTTTTCCAAAGAATTTGCTTGGAATTGTTATGCTTCAAGCTTACTTGGATCTTGAAGAAAATTAATGAGAGGTGTGTCTTACCTTCAAGATTTTCATATTCTCCATTGTTGTAACTTAAAATATACAGTGGTATTTTTTCTTTGTCTTATTATATATAATTTAATAAATGAATCCCTTTATTAGCCATGCCCATAATAGGTGGACGCATATGGATCTCATTGCATAGGGTTTTTTTTGGAGTTGAATTCATAGAATAGTTGTTGAGTAAATTCCATTGTTGTAGGTTTCTTTTAGTTTTGAAAAATTATATAAAAATGTGCTCGAGTTATGGAACTTTTTCTTGGATTTGTATGTGAGTTGAAAAGTGTGTATACCTTTCTTTATGTTTCGAAGGTTATTCTTGAATTATTTATATTTTGTGTATTAATCATTTTAGGAAATTGAAGGTAACATAGAAATTCATTAATGATAGATTTAGGAATTTGCATTGGGCTTGATTATTTAGAAAAAAAAAATTGAAATAAAACCATGTTAGATCATTATGCTTTGTGGTATGTATAGTATTCATATGGAATTGTGCTTATGCATAATTGGACCTTGTGTCATGATTATTTGAATTTATTTTCATGTCACAACCAGTTATATTTTTTTTATGTTGGGAACTTGGGATTGAGTTATAAGGAGTAACCTTCTACTACTCACCATGGTTTTAAATGAACCTATGGAAAAGACAAGAGTGGGTGTTAAAATTTTATAAAGGAAATAAATGGGGATCAAAATGAATCATACATGTAATCAAAATTGATTTACACCAAGTATTGAATGTATTAAGAGGATTCAGGGATTGGTAGTAAAGGAAATTTCACAGCCCATTGGGGTTGACTTAATATTATTGGGTACCCCTATCATAGATAGGAATAATACTCAACACCCTACATGGTTGTCATTCTACAACAATAACACTCATTGGTTTGCATCTTGTACTCTCTTCATATTGATCCATCAAATTTCTTATTTGATATTTGTTGAGAATTCTTTATATATGCATTGATGGTGTTGCAAAACCCTCATGTATGTATGTGTGTTTGGTAACCTTGTATGTTCATGATTGGTGTGTGTTGTCATATATTCATTATTTTGCATGTTTGTGTTTGGTACCTAATTTTTTATTTTCGAATAAAAAGGGGTGGGCCTATAGGTTCCACATGGCTGGGTGGTGTTAAAAGACCATTAGGGCTAGATAGGTCTAGAGGATGTTCATTGAAGGGCATGTTGGACTCTCATATTCATGTCATCAAGATACTTGTATCTCTACATTGTCGAGTTCTTGGAAACATTGTAATTCAAGTTCTTACAACCATTATAATGAGTTCTTATTTATAAATCATTAAAATTTCTTATGTTGTTAATGATATATCCATGTTTGGGATGAGATTTATTTATTAAAATGATCCTATTGCATTTTTATGGTTTATTTTTTTATAAGAATTCACAAGCATGCATTTTTGTATATTGATTTAATGAGGATATATATACATGGTGAATCCATTGTCATATTTAACATAGTTTTTTAATTTTCTAACAACAAGCTATTATTGGAATTCACGGTATCCATCTACTAAGATATTCATGTGCACATGGAATAACTCTAGCACCCTTCTTATTCCATCAAGCTCTTTACAAGGATAGGTAGAATAAAAACACTTGATTAACATGTTTAATAGTTCATAAAAATACAAGGTAAGAGTAAGGACATATACATCTACTCATGGCAAATAATAGTGGAACTCACCTCACTATGCTTATTCAATAGGAATAATTATACTAGACTTTTGTTAAAGGTTAGAGACAAACACATCTACCCATGAAACCAAGGATAAGGCCAACTACTTCCATTCAAGGTCATACAAAAAATTTGGATAGGAACAAACACATCTATCTATTATCAATTATGAGTAGAGACACACATTTATGCTCAGAATAATTTTGATAGGGGACAAACATATTCAATCATAATCACCTAACAAATGTGATTGGAGACAAAAAAAAACATCCAACCATAAATAACTAAGAATTATGAATGGGAAGAAACACATATAATCACAAATACAACATAAAAAGTTTGAGGACTAAGTCCTCATTTTCACATATGCAACCATTTTATAAGTCACTACCACTTTGATCACAAATGATATAAGATGGTTACTATTGTTGGTCTAGGAACCAATGTGTTCTTTAGTCATTTTGGCATTAATAATTTTGTTACTAATTATTTTCATAATCTAATTGTTAGTGAGTAATGAGAGGACATTGCTTGTCCTCTAGCATGAACAATCTCTTCTACCTGTGGAACATTAATTCCTTCATGTGTCATAGTAATCACTATCAAAAACTGCTATTTACAGCTTCATTAACAAAGTCTTGTAGATTAGGTACACTAGTGGGTGTCTAACATGGGGGGTAGTTGTCGATCAAATCTTGGGAGGGGACACAACAAGTCTTCATATTGAACTGACTTCCTTTGCTAACTGCTCCTCAAATAATATTCAGATCAAGGATGAAAATAACACATCTTGTGTTAAATCAAGACACACTCCAATGTTTAATCCGATATTAGCAGAATCGACGAAGAGAGGATTGTTATAGTGGCCAAAAAAAATTAAAAAATAAAGCTCTGATTCTTTGCTTTCCACTATATTTTCTAATTCCTTGCATTGATTCTTTGTTTATAGACTAAAGTTAGCTAGCCAAGAAAATTTGCTTTAATACCATATAAGAATTCCTAAGCATGCATTTTTGTACATTTATTTGATATGGGTATATATGGCATCATTGTACATTGATTTGATATGTGTATATATGGTATCGAGTAAATTCACCGTCAATCAATTCATCTCCAATAATTCATCGCCAATAATTCATCATCATGACAAATTCACCGCCAGCAATATGAAAAAAAGAGGGGTTAAAATTTATTCAAACAAGAAGAAATACAAAGCAAGGGCATCAAATAGCCCTATCAATTTCCACTAAGTGATCTAACTGTTGAGACAATCCCAAAGGTAATTGACCCTTATCCACAATATTCCAGTTTTGCATTTGATCAAAAGCCCATTTGGCCAGACAATCCGCAACACCGTTCCACTTCCTAGGGATATGAGTGAAAGTAACAAAATCCAACGAAGCACACAAACTAAGAATCTGGTTAACAACCAACACTAACTACCAACTAACAGCCTCATAATGTTGTCGGGTCAACAAATGCACCACCACCTGGGAATTAGACTCACAAATGAGCCTACTCCATCCAAAAGCACAAGCACACTCCACAACATATAAAATAGCAAGAGCCTCCATCAAATTATTAGTATGATGACCTTTATAAACAGAAAAAATAAACTGAACAGTCCCCAAGCTATCTCTACCAACTCCACTAATTCTAGCAGGACCGAGATTTCCCCGACAAGACCTGTTCGTGTTGATTTTCAGAAAGCCCTGCAGTGGAGGACTCCACCTCCCCACCCTATTTATCTTTCGAAGAGGATGTCTACATCTATTCCTCATGAGTTGGCCATGTGGAGGAGGAATATGGAGATGGTTGTAGCAAATAACATCACCAAGATCCACAACCTCCATCAAGTCACATTTTGCTGAAATAGTTTCTCCCAAAGAGTGGAAAATTTTCCATCACAAGTGGTGGGCCCCCAACAACACATCTTGAAAGATCTGACGATTCCTCTCCAACCAAATATGCAAATAATAAAAGAAGAGCCAAGAGTCCAGGCAATTTGAAGAAAACAGGTTTTAACAGGGGCCTTGCCCCATCGAGCAAAAAACTCAGCCAAAGAAGAGACATTCCAACAAGCTTGATTCCACACATCCCACCAAAAGTGCCAAATATGTCTAGTGAAGGAACATTAGAAAAGGAGATGAGAAACACTCTCTTCACATTACGACATAGCACACACATCGAGGGGCCTTGAAAACCACACTTGCATAAATTATCCCAAGTAAAACACCGGTTGTGGACCACCAACCACATGAAAAAATTGCACTTGGGCCATGAGAACTTGTACTAAACTTGCTTCCACCAAGGAACCTATCCATCCCCAAAAGTTTGCTGCACCAGCTCAACATAACCTATAGAAACAAAAAAATTTCCAGACAAATCACTGCTTTCCCAAGCCAAAACATCATTCCTAACCAAGTTAGTTTACTCACGAGACTCCCGAATTTATGCCAGCTCTTCCCTATCTTCCTTAGAACCTCCTAGAGGCCATTCAGAAGGATGTTTCTAGCGAAAATGAACAACCAGCCCACAATTATGGGAAATCTTATAATGGTAAATAGTGTCCAAGCTAACAGCGGTAAAAGTATCACAAAGGGGTTGAAGGTGAGGATGAGAAGAAAGAATAGAAGGATGACCATCCCAAGAATCCAGCCAAAAAAGAGCTTGAGATCCCGAATGACTGATCCAAAAGAGACCATTCTTTACCAAGCGATCCCCCAGCTTCAAAGTATTCCAGATCATAGAACCACTTCCTACCAAAGGAAAGCGGGGGACAATCGCCAACAATATGATATGAATTGTTGGTAGTGAATTTTCCATGAGATGAATTTGTCATGGCGGTGAATAGTTGGAGATGAATTTGTTGGCGGTGAATTGGAGTTGAATTTTTCTAGAGCCGAGTATATATACATAGTGAATTATGTTGACACATAATATATTTTGTTTTTATTCTCTAACAAAAATCTATTCTTTGAACTCACATGATCCATCTACCAAGCAATCCATCTATATGTGGAATAATTCCAACCTTTTCATATCGCCTTGTAAAGGTGTTAAGCATTATTTGTTAAGTCTTAAAACTAAGATGCTTAGATCTAGTTTACTTTAGTGACTGACATGGAGCTTGTGATATTCTATTTTTAGATGTTAATTTAAGTGTATTAAATTTGTGGAATGAATGATATGCTCAACCTTATGGTTTAGTTGTAATGAATTTTTATTCATATTTTATGTTATGAAGGAATTGAACAATTGTTCTTGATTAAGGGCCTTATGGATTAAAATAATTTTATTGAGTTTATGGTTTCTAAACATATCAAAGAAAGGATAAATCCTAAATAAATTCGTTGGTGAAATTTGATTTTAACAACACTATTATTGAGGTAGATATGTCTTGTTTATGTTTATCTTTTAATAGTCTCATTTAGACCTAGTCCTTCTTTACCTTGAATCTTGTGCCCTTATTTTCATGTGTTGTAAGGTTAAATCATAGAGTTTAGGATTAATCAAAGTTATAGATGTGGAAAGAATCCTTTGGTTGACTTAAAAAACTAATTTGGAGCTTTCTAGACCCCTTAGACCAAAAACTAGCCTATTCCATGTTACACCCAATTTTCCACAAGTGAGTTGAACTGGTATAATTGGGAACCTAGGGTTCACTCAAACAAGTTTCTTTGGCATAAATAGGAACCTCAAGTCACCTAATCTACTATTGATGACATTATGGATGACTTTCCCTATGTTGGGTGACTAGGACTAGTGGGTGATCTGATAGATATATTCAACAACCCTTGGACAACAAGTACTTTGTGATTTTTTTGAAAAAAAATTCTTAATTAATTTTGTTTCCCTTGGTCTACCTTTCCTAAGTATCATCTCATTTTTTAGATGTATATGATGCTTTATAAAATATCCAATCCTTTGTGTTGTATTGTGCGCCTTTGTGTGTAAATGACTAAGTGAGTTTGATTGATTAAGGCCTTGTATCTACCAATTGACCTACCCCTAGAGGAGGTACTCCTATTGCTTGTATTTCATTTACATATCCTCTTATATGTTGTTTGTACCATATTGGGGTATGTAATGAAGTGTGTCACTCTCATTTTAATCCTTATGTTTGCGAGAGAATGAGATCATATACTAGTGTTTGATCTTAGTCATAGAGGAAACTATATCCTCTCATATGATAACATGGTGAATTTTTCACATGACATGGTTAATTCATATACTTGTGTAGTCATGTACATGCATTGGGTATGGGCTTGATGCTTATTGTATTATTGTTTCATGTGACATCTTGGAGTGTATTGATGCACTTGCAACATGTAAGTATTGTAATTGTAATTTAAAAAAAATATTAATTTTATTTTCTATCCATTATGTATTGAATGAAATATTAGGGAATTACATTTGGTATCAAATACCTGGGATACAACACCAAGATCTCAAGCTTATGTGTGACGTGTATTTTTTTTGTGTATTGAGACTTTTATGTATGTTCTAATCTATGTATAATGTTTGGGAAGGACAATGCCTAGGTCCTATTACACACGTTAGGGGGGCAAGGTAACTCTAACTGAGAGTCTCCTAAAATTTAGAGAGATATTTCCCTTGTTTTGGGAAGAGTTTAGCCAAAATAAGCAATTTACTTTCTATAGGTATTAGGGTTGCTACAAGAACTATTGGTGAGGTTTCTAATAGGAAAGATGAAATGAAAGTAGGTAGTTCTTTTGTTTTGTAGGCAAAGGAATAGACTTAATTTAAAGAAGGTGAAAGATATCACTCTAGGAGATCATGTCTATCTAGATTAGAGAAAGGGTTCATGAAGGAATAGGCTTAGCACGGAGTTAGGGAGGTAGTGGATGATCACAATGTGTTTATTGCTTATATGAGAGATCTATAGGAACATCCATTAATTTTTGAGGGTTAGACAAAGGAACAAAGGTTAAGGATTGGTTGTTGGACCTTGATTGTTGTTTTTCATCCATGTGGTAGTAATACTAGGGCTTGGAATGACATCATAAAATTATATTGGTTTTCTTCCACTTGGTGACATTAGGAGGAGCAAAGGCATCACCTCGATATTGTTATAGTTTCTTGGGAAATGCTCTTGAAGAGGTTTTATTCATATTACCTTTTAGATTATTTTAAGTAGTGTCATGATAATCATATGATAGTTGATTGATATGAAAACTACTTTTTTGAACTAAATTAGTATGTGAGTTCAATTGAGGATGATAATTTACTTGTTCATAGGTTGGTGAGAGCTTTGAAATCTCATACTATTTATGGTTTTTAGAAAAAAAATTTAGACTGAAGGAATCAAGTAGCATGACCCCCTATAAACTGCAATGCACCTAGTAAACTTTTTAACGTGATTGGAAGCACTAGCACGACACGCCCTTTGGTACCATGGGGGTGGGGGAGACTGGACCTCGTGACCAACCTCCTACAATAGGAAAGGTTTAGCCAAACGAGCTAGGGCCCCCACCCATGGTTTTTAGATGTTGAAACCTAAGAATTTGGAAATTACCATTGAGAAGGAAATGTTGATAGGAGAGAATTTGTCAAGAGGTCATGGAGGGTTTGTTGGGAATTCATGTTGTGGTTACTTAAAGTAGGGTCTAAGGTTCAAGGATTTTATCCCCAACCTAAGGAAACTTGTATGACATATTCAACACCTCCCAATACTCCCTAATATAAGTACAGGTAGTATCAACTTGAAAAACACCCCAAAGTGATCATATGGCTATTAGTTCTTCTTACATGAAATAGAGTAAGTAGTGTTGGAAGGAATTCACTTCTCCACAATAGGATAGAAGTTGATAACCTAACCCTATCCATTTGAGATTCCATTTGTTGAGTATAGTAAAATCATCCCTCTCTCAAATAGTTGGAATATGGTATACCTATGGATAGGAGGACCATTTAGTGAGATCTTTCTTGCAAGGATTACTTGTGAGGATTACATGGTGTTAGAGCCAATAGTTAGAGATGTAAGTATGTCTCATAGGGTTTTAAGTGGTAGATAACTACCTAGAAAATCATTAAGGTTTAGCTATTGAGTCCATAAGCATGCCTGATGGAATACGAATTTGTATTTTGTTTGATGTTGGAGTTGTAGACTTCTTTATTTTATCATCCTTAGTTGAGCATTGTAAGCTAGTGATAGCAAGGAAAATCAGAAATGAAAATTTGAGTTAGCCATAGGTGCTAAGGGAGTAGTAGAGTCACTTGTGTATGGTTGCACATTTGATCATGGAATATTCACCACCACCAACAATTTGCATGTACTACCACAACGACTTACAAGATAATCCTTGGTGTTGAGTAGTTTAATGTTTATTAAGAAAGCATAAACTATTGCCAAAAAGGTATTCAAGTGTATAGATGATCTTGGTAATTGTGTTGTGTTATCTAGGGGGTAGGGACTCATATCTCTTTGCATGATTTTATTCATGTAGCTAAAATAGATCATGTAGAAGGGTAATTAGATGTTTTCCATCACTATGAGTGATCTCTCTAAGAGTGAATGTCTCAATGATCACCCCATCTTGAGGGATTTTTTTGATGTATTTCTAGGTGTCATTCTAGGTATGCTTCCAAAGAAGTATTTGGACTTCAAAATTGATATAATTTTGGGAGCAAACCCCATCTCATGTGAACCATATAGAATGGCCATATAAAATCTCAGTGAGCTTTGTTTGGAGTTTGAATATTTGTCATTAGAAGAGATATATTCATCCTAGTGCATCTTCTTGGGTGCACCTATCATCTTCATAAAAATAAGGACAGATCTGTTTAATTTTGTATTGATTACTAATAAACAAGGTGATAATGAAGAATTGAATTCCATACCAATTATTAAAGAATTATTTAATCAAATGAAGGAATATGAGGTGTTCTCTAGCATAGAACTTGATTCTAGGTATCACTAGCTTCACATTAAAACATATATATTAATTGGAAATAATTTTGCACTTGTTATGAACACTAAAATTTTATCATAGTTCGATCTATGTTGATGAATTCTCTAACAATATTCATGCCTAGGAATCCTAAGGGTGTCCTGAATCTATATTACATTTGGAAAGATAAGAATGTGAGGTAAATTATGTGTTTGAAAAATACTTGATAGCCAGTAATAAGAAAACGTGGATACATTTCACCATATTAGGCAGTTAAGTGATGTAATTTAATGGTAGTTTATGTGTCATTGTTTGGTCTTTTGGTATGATTTGTATGTGTTGTATTCTATGGTTTAGTGAATGAGTGTCTATAGATTAATAAAGGTGTTCAGTTGGACTTTTTGTGATTCGCAAAAGATTATTTTTGGTTTGTACAAAAGGGTATATATTCTAGAAGGATGAATGGATTGATAGGAAGGTGTGTGATGAAATATGTGGAGATTATCCACCATTGGACTTTTGAAATTTATTTTTTTGTTATTATAGGTCAATGATATGTTTCATTGTGATTTTTTATTATATATTTCAATTTTACTTGATGAATACTCCATTAATATTAATGCAAGGGTGTATTAAGGGTGTCATGGGTGATCCCACAATACTATGTCCCACTTTTAGGCCAAACTGGGACATTAAAATCAATATTTTTAACAAAAATTTCACTTTTATCATCCATAGCAACCAAACCATTAAGGATTTGAAGATAATTTGAACTAGTAATTTTTGAGATTTTATGTGTAGATTCTAATATTTTTTAATAATTAAAAATTATTTGTAAGAAAATTCACCATAAGTTTTAGTAACTTGTTTTTATAGCTGAAATTTATTCCATTTCACATAACTCTTTACCAAAAAAGATTAAATTATAAATTTATACATAGATTCGTAACACCAATATCTAATTCACATATATTTTTTAATTTTTTGTTGCTTTTTTTATTAATTTTTGAAGTGAGATTGATTATAATTTAGACATAGGTGTGGATGATGGAAATGTGGATCACAAATATCAATGCAAAACTCACTCTCACAATCACACAATGAAGTTCAAGATCTTGGCTCAGAATATGAAATTTAGATAACAAGTAAAGTCATCATAGCTAAGATCTTGATTTACTCCATTGTTGGTTGCTCTTTAAAGCAACAAACTATGTTTAATGGTGTGAATTTCTAGGGCTCAAATTCCCCGTTTAATTTCCCTTACCTTATTAAATATAAATTTGATGATGTAAACTCCACCGCTGACACCTTGTCCCGTCCACCTAGTCACATATTTTTGCGTTAGTGAAAGGTTTTTTTGTCGTGGATGTGAATGCCACGCAGACATCTGTGTGTCGTGTTGTCATCCTGACAAGATTCCTACCCCTAGGATCTTTAGGAATGTTATGTTTTCAATTGGCTGCAAAGAGTAACGTTCCCTACCTCCCTTGGCCAACGAAATTCAACCTCCTACCTCCATTTTTTCCATTCAAACTCAATTCATTCCACTTCTTCACTTTGGCTTCATTCTTGCATGCTTTTCCTCACATTCTAACACTTAATTCTCTCATTCTCACACTCTTGCTTCACTCCACCATTGTTCTTCTTGTTGCAAGCTCCTCATTTGGCTCCAACAATGTACTCTCATTGCAATATCATCAAGCTTCAACGTCTCTACATGGTGGTGTTACTCTATTCCTTCCGCTATTGGCCTTGAGAGCCTGTAATTGGTAAGGTATCCATTTGTTTTCCTATTTGGTTGCATTATTGTGCTTATTGGATGGCACTTTAGTTGTCTTTGATTTCTATCCACTTGTACTACTTCCTTTCTATTTTCTTTATTTATTTCCATATCTTGTGGCATCTTGGCTATCCGTGGAGGTGGGAACACCAAAACGGGGGTTTGATTAAGAAATACCTCAAACATATCCCAACATTTTCATTATTTTTATGTGTGTAAGAACGTTCGAGTGGAATTAATTAAAGAATCAAGTTGTGGGAAGCGTGATACCCTTTTCTATCTTCTCTTTGTCATTTATACAATAGTTTATTTCAAATAGTTTCCTTTCAAGTACTTTTCTTTCTAAATGTTCTTAGTAATTTTTGTCAAACTACAAAACAAAATCAATCAGGTAGCTAGTAGGCTTGTAGTTTTTTTTTTTTTCTTTCTAGACCTATGTCTATATAGGATGCCAATGCATCCCTAAGATTCCAGCACGTCACACTAGAGTATGAGATCTACGTCGCCATCCTCAAGTAGTGAGCTATGTAGGTAGTAGATTGAAACCTCTGTAGTTGGCTATTCTAATTTTGTAAACTCCTAGTATAGTAGAAGGAAATTGGTGTGTTACTTGGCCTTCCTTTTCAACCTCAATCTTTCATCCTTTCAAACCTGTGTATTTAACCCGTGGTAGTTTAGGGCAGTATGTTCTCTAAGACTCTTTTGTGACCTAGAGTCTCAAGGGTGACGGATCCCACTACTCTATATTTTTGGTGAAATCAATGTGAAGATATTTGTTTTGTTTCTTAGTATCGAAGAACCTTCTCTCATGTCCTAAGCATGTTTAGATTCACATGTTCCAGGGTGTGTATCCTTGTGACCCAATCTATGACCCCTAGTTACGCAGGTAGAAGGACTCTTTGATATTTGGAAGTGGAATTCAGATAGGTCACTATCTAATTTCTCAATCCTCTAAGTCATCTAAGTTTATGCCATAAGGATATGTGAATATGGTCTCATTCTCATGTATTCCTCCTACCCAGTCTACGAGCACATCACCTGACATAACATTTACCTCGTAGTACTTTCCTTTGAATAAGGAGCCTTCTCCCTTATACATTCTCGCTCGAATAAATGGAAGCATTATGACTAGTGTCCTAGTTGACCCTACAAGCCGATTGAATGTTATAACTGAAGAAGCTCTATTTATAAAAACTTTGCACAAGGAGAATACGAAGAATCAAAGGCTACTATTTATACACATGATGGACTTTTGGTCCCTTCTCTTGGCTCTATTTCTCTTTTGGTCTTGGTAGGACCCAAGGCCGTTGGTACTTTCTTTATCATATTCTAAAGTCGAACCTATTCGGAGTGAGGCTAGGCATCCCCTATCTAGTCTCCATGAATGGTGTCGCTTCGATGGTTCATAAGTGTCTCAAATTCTTACATGAGGTCTATGTAAACGTAGTGCATGACACCAGTTATAAACCGCTAGTGTCGTGTGGGGGATTTTCATTGGATCATTTCTAGCCCAATCCAGTCATACCTCTCCCTCCTAGGGGAGACTTGTTGTATTGTTCTTATGTTAAGTATAAGATTGGGGGCAAGGCACCAAAAATAAACTATCCAGTGTCTCTCTATGTTATCTCTATGAAAGGCTCCATGATTGCGCAACAACAAGTTGCCTCCTCCCAGCAAAAGGGGAAGGGGAATCTTACTTATACCCAAGGGCCTTCCTCTTATATGTCATCTACTTCATGTGATCTTACTTCCTACCCTATTGCAATGCCTTCAGCTCCCGCTCTCACGCCTCGCTTGGGAATCCCGATGGTGCCCGCTTGGCAAAAATCCAAGCGTTAGGTTTTTTAACTTCCTATCTTGCCCAGGGTTCTTAGACCCGTTGTCTACGGTAAGGGAAAAGGTCCTTGTGGGGATGATCCTATGTCTCATCCTCCATGGCCTCCTACCACCCTTCCTCTTGCCCCTTTGGTGGTGAGTGGGAAGAGGCCCACTATCAAGGCACTTGTGTCTGCTTCTCCACCTATTGTTGTCTCTGCTCTTGTGCTCCCTGCTCCTGCTCCTATCCAAAATTTTGTCCTTCTACTGGCCACGGTTGTAGAGGACACTCCTATAGTAGAAAAAGAACCTCCTGCCTCTTCTCAGGTTGCAACTTCTAGTGCCTAGAGCCGATGCAATCAGCTTGTGCATGAGTGCAAGCATAGGAGAAAAGATCTAGCCATAGAACAAGCTACCTCATAGAAGATAGAGGGGGAGCCAGTAGCTCCTATTTTTGCATCTTCTTATGATGTGTCTCTTCCTTGTAATCATTCTGCCTTAGTTCTAATCGCCTTCGTTCTACTTTTGGCTCCCTCGATGAGTGTTGATGATCCTCACCCTAAAATGGTGTAGGTCTTCATCGCTCCTTCTGTGGAGCCTCCTCTTTTGATGTCCCTCTCGAACATCCCTCCCTTTTCACAACCTATAGACATGTCAAACACAACGGTGGTGTCTGTCACAACTTTGTCTTCTCCCTCCTCTACCTTCGCTTCTTTCATGGGGATCCAACATCCTTTGCTAAAGCACAAGACGTAGGATGACCTCACTTTGATTGATGGTCAAAATAAGGGTTCACCTTCTTTGAGAGATAGCATTGTTTTATCTTGCATCATCCTTGTGATGGAGGTAGACCTTGAGACCCCTGAGTTTTTCACTACCCCTCTTGATAATGTCAGTAGTGGATCTCGAGCACCTCCTTCTTTTCCCACCTGGTTAACACATGGCACTCTAGTGAAGTGCATGTTTAACTTGGTGGATGATGTATTGGCTTTGTCTGCAATCTCTGTGAGATCAATTACCTTCACCTCACAAGAGATTAGTGAAGAAGACCTTGAGGGGTAGTCTTCCCTAGCCCTTGTTGCAAGAGAGTCAGAGGGTATTTCCCTCACTATCCCACCCTTGCATACCCATCCTCCCTCCCCTATAATGATCTATATTTGGAGAAGGATGAACTCCTAGTTGATGAGGAGTAGGGTGGTACATCTTCTTTATCTGTAGATTAGATTTGTGTGGGCGTATGTGTTCCCCCGTGCTTGTTTTTATGTGTTTTTTATCCTACCTAGAGGACCCTTTCTACCCTTGTAGGTGCTTAGATACAGGCTTGGAAAATATGTCATAAAATTATTCTATGTGTATCATCATCCTTCTATATGTTGTAAATTTTATTTTTGACAATTGGGGACAATGCAAAGCGTTGGAGGCATTTAGGCCCTCTTCCATGTTGACCAATTTTTAAATTTTTTTTGTCTTCATGTGCTCTTCTTCATGATCTAGAAACTTTGGGGATTGATGATAATTCATTCATACATCATGTTCTACCTATTTATATATATGAATAGATCTGACCCCGAAATCCCAAATCCCCTTGTGTCTTGATTTCTTCATTTTACTTGTCTCTCATTTTCTTTGTCTTTATTTGTCTCTCTCTATCTACTTAGTGATGTGGTGATTATGTGTTGTCCCTCACGTACATGACAATATTCCACATTTATATCTCACTATGTCTCATGGGCCATAGCATATTTGCCTCTCCTCTCTCTCCTTAGGATGCTACGCACTCCTCTATGTAGCATGCACCATCCTAACGGGGGGCTACCATGTTTTACTAATTTTTGATAAGGTGAATTCTATGGCCAAAGAGTCCCTTACTAAAAAAAAATCCTTTTCCAAAAATACATCTTTCAACAAGGACACCGTTAGTGAAAAAAAATTCTTTCAAAAATGAATTTGTAGTGATAGAATCTGAAAACTTTCCTTTTAAAAAGGAGTAATTTTTCTGATGAAGAAGTCTGAAAATTTTCCTCTGAAAAGGAGCATTCTTTCCATTGGATTCTTGGATGAAAGAGATCTTTCAAAAGGATTCCTTGATGACAAAATCATTTGCAGAAAATTCCATGTCTTTCAAATCAAAGTATCTCTTTGAGTGGGTCCCCTTGTTGCCTTGAAGGGTTCTCGAAGGGACCCCCTTTGAAAACTTCTTCTTCAATTGCCTGCTCTGTGATGATTCTATCCTTTTTAGCTTTTCCACCTAACATGTTTTGTCTATATCTTAACATGTTTCTTTGGAGGACCAAGAACTTGTAAAGCTCCTTTACAATCAAGCTTCCCTAGCAGAACTGAGCACCTTGTTAAGCTTGCTTTATAGGATCGAGAACATGTAAGGATCTTTCATATCAAATTATATAGGACCAAGAACCTATAGAAGCATTTCATATCAAGCCCTATAGGACCGAGAACTTGTAAAGCTTATGTCAAACTCCATATAAGTGAGTACCTGTGGAGCCATCTCTCTCTAATTCATGTCAAGGTTGCCCTGTAGGACTGAGAACATGTGGAGTTGCCTCCTTTATGTCCAGGGGCATCAGATTGAATATCTTCTTTCTTGATGATTAAGGTGTATTCTCTTAAATTTCTTTCTACTTTACCTCAAATTTGCACTGACACGTATGCTCGCAAAAGTGGCGGAAAAATGTAATGGCACAAATTTGCACCCTAGGAAAATTCCCCATTTAATTTCCCCTACCTTAGAAAATATAAACTCGATGATGTAAATACCACCGCCGCCACCTTGTCCCTTCCACCTGGTCGTGTCTTTTTACATCAATGGAGGAATATTTGTCAGGGATATGTGCATGTCGCATGGACATGTGTGTGTTGGGCTATCGTCCTGCCAAGATTCCTACCCCTAGGATCTGCAAGAATGTTAAGTTTTCCATTAGCTACAAAGAGTAACGTTCCCTACCTCCCTTGACCAATGAAATTTGACCTCTTGCCTCCATTTTTTCCATTCAAACTCAATTCATTCCACTTCTTCACTCTAGCTTCATTCTTGCATGTTTTCCCTCACACTCTAACACTTCATTCGCTCATTCTCACTCTCTTGATTCACTCTACACTATTGTTCTTCTTATCGCAAGCTCCTCATTTGGCTCCAACAACATAATCTCATTCCAAAATCACTCTCATTGCAAGATCATCAAGCTTCAACTTCTCTACATGGTGGTTTCACTCTATTCCTTCTACTATTGGCCTTGAGAGCTCGTAGTTGGGAAGGTATCCTTATGTCTTTCTATTTTGTTGCATCATTGTGCTTATTGGATAGAATTTTAGTTGTATTTTCTTTCTATCTAGTTGTACTAATTCATTTCTACTTTCTTTATTGATTTCCATATCTTGTGGCATCTTGGTTGTTTGTGGAGGTGGGAACACCAAAACAAGGGTCTGACTAAGACGGACCTCAAACACATCTCAACATTGTTCTCATTTCTATGTGTGTAGGCACATCTGAGTGGAGCTAATTGAAGAATCAAGTCGTGGGAAGCACGACACCCTTTTATGTCTTCTCTTCGTTATTTATAAAATAGTTTATTTCGAATAGTTTCCTTTCAAGTACTTTATTTTATGTATTCTGAGTAGTTTTTGTCAAACTACAAAACATAACCAATCAAGTAGTTAGGAGGCTCGTATTGTTTTATTTTTGCTTTCTGGACCTCTGTTCGTACAGGATGCCAGTGCATCCCTAAGATGCCAACACACCGCATTGGAGTCCAAGATTTGTATCATCGTCCTCGGGAACTGAGATGTCTGGGTAGCAAACTGAAACCTCTACAATCGACTCTTTTGATTCTATAAACACTTGGTCTAGCAGAAGGAAAGTGGTGCATAGCTTGCCCTTCCTTTTCATCCTCGGTCTTTCATTATTTCAAACCTGTCTAGTCAACCTGAGGTAGTTTAGAGCGGTGAATTCCTGGTAGGACTCTTTTGTGACCTGGAGTCCCATAGGTGACGGATCCCCCTACTCTACACTATGAAAGAACAATAATGATATGATGTAATGATAATGATAAATGCTCAAAGATAAATGATAATGATAATGCTTGAAAATATTTAAATGCTTGAATGCTTGATAGATCTTGATCATAAAATTGCTAGAGAGATCTTGACAATAAAAGTGCTAGGACATTTCAATGAAATGAAAGCTTCTTATTTATATGCTTCACTTAGCATTTGATCAATGGTGGAGATTGGTTTGCAAGATCAATGGATAAGAAAATTAAGGGAAGACCTAAATTTTTTAAATTAAATGGAGGAATTCGAATAAATAAAATTTATTCATTTCAAATGATAGCTTGGAGAAATCAATAAATATTAATTTTAGAAGAAAATATTTAATTTATTAAAAAAAGGGGTGTTAGCTAATAAATAGTTTTTAAAAAATATTTAATCTAAATAAATTATTTTTAATTTATTTAAAAGAGGAGAGTTAGCTAATCAAAAAAAATTAAAAACTATTTAATTATAGAGGATCAAAGATAATTTTAATTAATATTGGAGAGAAAATGATAAGAGATGAATTAATTAAATAATTAAAGTTTATTCAATTAATATAGATATGATAAAAGGATTGAGATAATTAAATAACTAAAACTGTTTAATTATTGTTGATGCCAAAAATTGACAAGGTAACATCCCTTTGTGGGAAACTCAATTAAAGGGGGGACCTATTGCACTAAACTGAGTAACCTCCGGATTTTAAAGAAGTCGATTTCTTCTATAACTAGGGTTTTGAATGGGAAAAGGAAGCAAATATAAAAATAAAAGGATCTAACTAGGGCTATGCGCCAAGATTTAGATGTAAGGCACAATATATCTATCTTGTAGATGCGATCTAAGGGCCCGTTCAACAATCTGCTGTCCTAGAATGACAGAAAGTAAAGATAGAATTCTGAATGATTCACCCAATGACATAAAATAATATTCATGCACATTTACTGAAAAGAGGAGTCAAAGACATTATCTAAACCAGCAAACTTGCATTAAATTTATAGAAGTTCTGCAAATGAAACGTCCAGTACCATGATGACACAGTAAAAATTTATTAAAAATCTTTAAGAAAACATAAAGGCCGAACAATGGCACAGTCTTTACAATGATTTAAAAGCAGTAAAGGCTTGGTTCTTTTACCAATTTTTTTATCAAATTTTGAACTCTTGCTTCGAAAGAAGAAGCGGTATTTATAATAAAACCCTAGCCCGGTGAGCTAGTAACAGAAAATATCCTTCGATCGTGAGCAATGATGTATTAGCAATGATTTCTCCTGGTTGTTGCAATGGAAAAAGATTCGAGCCATGAATGAGGACGCCTCAGAGTCAGATGCATCCCCTATGAATGATGGCAGTGGTCCCAGTAGATCACAGTGTCGACATGTTTCATCCACTCATGACGGTAGTTACAAAATGTGGCAACTATTGTGAGGTTGTCGCTTGCTTTGTCCCTCTGCGCGATGAAGTCCTTAGAAGATCTACTTGGCAAGCGGTCGGGGGCCAATGTTCATCCTTCTCCTTGTGCAATGAAAACTTGCACTGTGAAGACACATGGAGGTCTCCCCAGCATACTGCGTTGAAGGTGGGGGTTGCCAAGGAATGTGCGAAGATCGATGCTACATGGCATGTGATCCGGGCTCAAAAGAGGAGCGATGAAAAGAAGCACTAAAGAGTGTGAACTGTCGACACGTGGAAGCATGGTGGTGTATTTTGAAAAGTGAGAGAAAGGAACCTTGTGAGGAGCGCCCAGATGACAAGTGGTAGCATTCACATAAAGTCTTGTGAAAGGAGATCGATATTGTTTTTAATTAGGAAGGTGTGGCCGGTACTTAAGAAAAAATAAAATAACCCGAAGGGAGCTTGCGAAATTTATATTCATAGCTTTTGGCAACTTATCAAGGGAATTTCGCCTACAAAATGAGGAACCCAAAAAAATTCGGTTTGCAAACCAGAGCTCTATCCATTGGGCGGCACGATCAGAGCTTAGAGAGGGCAGTTTGTAGAGGCAGCCATTCAGCATCAGATGGAGTCAATATGTTGTGCATACTTTCTTGCACTCCATGCAGATCAATCATTTCTTTATAAGGCAGCGTCATCGATATACCGGCCTAAGACTTGAGTTGGAAAATAAGTCGTGCAATCGGATGAGTGACACTCTTAATATCTCCTGCAGTAAGGGGCTAACTGAAACTCTAAAAAGTAGATGCATCCCATTGTTTCTCCTCGATCTTTGCTGCAATATGCTCCATCATGGCCACCAATTCATCTTTAAGAAATGGGGATGGTAAGCCCATCTGAGTTAGGTGGGAGAACCTAGCCCACATGTTATTCATAGTCTGATCCAATTTGGTGGTACACTCGCTAGCATGAAGGATGGTTGTGTGGCAATGGATGAACCTGTTAGTTGTTTTAACAACGGCCTTTCGGTCTTCAAACCCTGCACTTGCCAAGACTTCGTCTATGACCATATATAGCCTATACAATAATCTCCTAGCTTCAAAACTCTCTCTGTGATGGACTGAGGGAACTGCTTGATCGCTTCACAAATCCCTCTGCCCAAACTTGTTGCTTCTGCCATAAATTGGAGCATTGGTTGTAGAGTTAGGCGAAAGGCCTTCACTCTTTCCAAGTATGAAACATATAATTGTTGGGCTATCTGAAGAAGGTTTGATTGAACGACAGGAGGTTAGGCAGAGTTCTTTAATAGGATTATCTTTGCATCCCTTAATTCTATATCATGTGCAAGCTCTACAATCTTTTGGTTTGCCATGGTGATTTGTCCCTGTAGGATATTTGATTATGTGACCCATCTAGCCTCGGCTCGTTCCTTGTTTGTTGTTTCCTTCTCTAAGGAAGACTTTATTTCTGAAATCTCATTCTCTAATTAGGCCTGATGGATTTCGAAACCTGCCTCTTTTTGTTGCATCTGTTAGTCTAGTTGAGCATGTTGGCGATGAAACTCCTCATCCTTTTGTCGCACTTGTTGCCCCAACCGTTCCAACTGGTCTTGATATTCCCGGTTCTTCTGTTGCAACTCAACGACCAAGTTAGGATCAAGGGATTGGAACCTCGCAAGTTCCTGTCGGAGCTTCACTTGCTCCACCTCCTTTTTTGGGATAAGCACTTAAATTCAACATCCCTAGATTTTTCCTTTATGAGCAAGACCTCGACCCTATCCTTTACGTTTTTCATCTCTTCTTCCCTCTTCTTTAGCTGACGATCAGAATTAAGAAAGTCGATGGTTATCACTCATTTTGTTTCCTCCATGAGCTCCACCTTGTCTTAAGGTCAGGCTATGCTTAAATCAATCCCCACTGCGTACATGTGTTAGTCGTTTGGCTACATTTATCCTTGCGGTTTGCTGACAATCAAGTACATAGTCACAAAATGTAGCAACTGTTGAGCCTCATTAAAAATAGTATGTACTTTTGGCTCTGCCGACATCTTAGCATCTTTAGCTCTTTACTTTTGGGCTTTGATCGCTCGTGTCTGCTTAGTTTTATTGCCTTTTGATAAGAATTATGAGGAAGACCTGATGAGTCCGCCTATGAAAGGTGCACCCGGAGGAAGGGCGAAAGGGAATGAAAGGGTAGTGGTCTCGAGTGACTTTTTCTTTGGAATACTAACTATTTGAGGTGAGAAAGGAGGTATATTCCAATACCCAAATTGTGAACCAGGAGGAGGACTCGAAGGAAGTGGAGTCATGGCAGTTTCTATATGTTGGGAAGATTGAATTTGGGCCGACATGGCAATCGCGGGAGATGTATCAATGAAGGCAGCAAAGGCAGAGTGTGAGACACTTTGGGACACGAAATGGGCCAAGGCAAATGGTGTAAGGATTCACGAAGGAGTAAGGGAAAATGGGGTCACATGACAGAACTGTGCGAAACCCTTTGTGACCATTGAAGCAGAGGCCGAAAGGCAAGGGTGCATGAAATGAAAGGTGTTGTGGTCACAACAGGGGCAACTAAGGTTTGTGAAACAAGAGAAGAGGGAGTGAAAGATACCTGGGGTGCGGATAATTACAATCCTTGGCCCGTTGTTGGCTCTTTACTTGCCTCAGGGTCCTGCGAACACTCTCTAGAAGATGCCTCGGTGCGCTGCCACTTTGTTGGTGGCACGTCTTCTATCGCTTTGCTTTTAGATTGTTGTGGTTGGGTTGCCTTGGTCCTCCTTGTGGTCCAGGTGCGAGTCAGTGAAGACCTCACAAATGATATGTTTACCCATACATTAGAATAAACCTTGCTAGGTCATTTCACGGCTTAGCCTCCTTGTTGCCCCGAGGCATTTTATGTTTTTGTGTCTAGTTCTGCTCCTTCATCTGATTGCGCTTCGGCCTCCTTTGAGCTGGAGTCCTTCTCATCACTCTCGTTGGAATCTGGATGCTTGTCATTCCATTATTTGTCGAACTTGTCATCCATCTCCTCCCTATCATAAGGGGCCTCAGGATGTCGAGTCTCATGACGATATATCCAAAAATCATTAATTTTCTCTTCCTTCCAGTTGTAATTTCTTATCAGATTGTTGCGAAGAGTAGTCCCCATATGCTTTGTTTTATCAAACTTCCCAGTCGGGTAGTAGAATCTGAGCCAAGGAGGCTGACCACCTTCGGTAGGGATATGATCTAGGTCGACTATAAATTCATCCACATCTGACATTGGATTTTGACGCTTCTTCTAGTAAGTTTGGGGGTTGTGTGTTACCCTGACATACTCATTCGGAAATTCATTATCGGGGTTGTAATTCCACTTATTGTAAATCCATACCAACCCCAGATGAGCCAGCTTTGCTTCCAGTGAGTCGCGAGCCTTCCTTTTGGCCATGATTATGGTCTTGAAGCTTATTGGACAGCTGAAAAATCCCTTCTTCTTTGATTTTCCACTACAAAAGGTGACGTTGATAATTGATACCTAGCGGAACACTTCACGTGCTAGTATATAATCTATAAGACATGCCAAAAGCTGGAAAGGCTCTCCAGTGAAGTCGCACAATCAGATGAATGTGAATTCCTTGCCCAGAAACCAATCACACTTTGGAGTGAAGCTCTGAATGAACTCAATTTGGTCTGAGTTTAATAGTAAGACGGTGTTATCTCCTCTTAAACCTTGCAAAATCGGATTTAAGAAATAATCTAAAAATGTGTAATAATCATATGTTACAGAGAGGAGGGGAGTCCACGTGGAAACTAGCTTCTTCCTCTAGTTTTCATCAAAAATGGATAGCCCTAGATGCTTCTAGAAGAAGTTAGGATTCTGATGCAAAAATATGTGAGCGAGGAAAGATGGAAACCTGAACCTCTGTTGAAGTTGGTACTCTGCTATCTAGCCGAGCATCTCCTACACAAGAAATTCTATGAAATCGTACCAAAAGAGAGAATGTTGCTTACGCAATTGAAAAGCCAAACCTAGTTGAAACTCCTAGACCTCTTTGTCGGTGTCCAAGCTGTAAATAAATGCCATCATTGAGAAGTCATCCTTCATATCATCTTTGAAGCTCTTATGTGTTGTTGGAATCTACATTGGCTTTCTCTGAGCTTCTTTGGATCTTTGTGCCTCAACGTTATAAAAGTTCAGTGCAAGGTCTCTAGTCCTCCAATAGGTCTCCCCTTTTGTCGGAGTGAATGAATCTATTTGAGGAACTTTGGAGCTTCGCTCCAGGATACACAGCATATCCGAGATAGCCTTCTTGCAGATAACAACACTCACCTATTGGCCCTCAATGGTGTTGGTACCCGGATTGAAGTGTTTAATGGCCTCGTCGACCAATTCAGGGCAGTAGTGTACGAATGGGGCCATATATTGTGGAAGCTCGCTGAACCAACATTTCTACACCAAGGAATCTGGGTCGCTATTCCTTTTTATTATTTCACAGGCCACCTCCCTAAGTGTCTTAGGGTTCCTTGCAAGGACGGGGTCATGAATATTATCCCATTCTTCTTTATTTCATTTATGATCTCTACGAGGACTCTTCTTTTCTGTAACCCGACTATTTACCCATGTTGGATTTTCTGGTATTCCAGGCGAAGCGTAAGAGATATCCTCAAAGACATAGACACTTGTTGTTGCGTGCATGATATTAAACAAACTTTGGGTCATTCCTTCTTGCATTTCTGTTTGAGAACTATGATCAGTCACCATCCTTTGCAAACCTTCTGCCCAAAAATCACACTGAAGTGGTATGAATGGAACCTAGAACACAATGCAAGGCTTTGAGCTCAAAACCAAATAGCCTTTTGTTTCAGGTTTAATCCACACCGTGGCAATTAATTTTCTGCAATTACCTCTGCATTCAGCTCCTTTGTTGCTAGATGTGCCACACCTGGTTCTCTTAAGAATTATGTTCTTCTAGTTCCCTTTGCATACTCAAGAATTTTTATGCTTTGTCTTTGCCTGAGACACTTAGCTTTTTCCTTTGATTTCTTGCCTTCAACCGGTAGACAACGATTTCCTTTTTGCATTTAATTCAGCATGTACTGCCAGCTCCTTCGTCCATGCGAAATGAACTACTTGCCTCTTTTGAAAAGACAAGAATTCATAATTACATTAGTGATAACGTCCCTTCAGCACGATTTTCATGGGAAATTGAGTTGTTGGTGAAATTATTGCCATCTTCTCGCACGCCTTTGCCATTAATATCCCTGAAAGCATAATTAAGTTGAAGCCGCAATGTGTACTTTAGAAAGATTCACACTCATTCTTGGAGATATAAATGGCTTGCATCATGAAACCTTAGCACCTATCTGTATGAGCCATCACCTGAGCTTGCCACCAATTTATACTAATTGATTGCCACTCCTTAATCTTGCACACAAAAATTCATACCTGCGGATGCAACTGGGTTGGAAAATCGAGCTGGCCTTTTGGTGGGATTTTTAAGTTAAACTCGATTATCACCATGCTTGAGAAGCAGGCTACCTTGGATATTTCTATAAATGGGTCCTAATACAGTAGTGGAATCACACTTAGTGATTAGAAAAAAGTAGCATTGGGTAATTAGATAGGATTATTATTTAGGCAGTTGAGTAGGCTTTAAATTTGCATAGAGCTTTAGATTCGGGTAATTGAGCAGAGGTTGATATAATGAATACTCCAATCAGAATAGTGAGCAACAAGTCCCAAATAGCTTTTCTGGGAGAGATCTCCAATAGGCACCTAAAATGTATGACCAAAAATAAGCACTCACTGGCTATTATAGCCATGAAATGGGTTTTGGGCAGGGATTGTATTGAGTATGAGGATAAATATTAGGTGAACACCGATATATGCTCCCATTTTTTTGCCTCATTGCTTGATGTCCAAGCTCCAAAATCCATGATTCTTCGCTTGATGCTCCAAATGTTTCCAAAGAGGTACCTCAGAGGCCTTGGCGAAGCAGTGACCAATGCAATGTATGGTATGGGCCTTCCTGTAGCTAGTGACCTACGGAGGCATATCAAAGAAGATGCAGTGGTACCATGGGTGCCATTCCTGAGCGGGTTTTGGCTCCATTTTCTCATTAAGCACCGTGAGAGAGCCACCTGTGCGTGCCACTTTCTACTACACTGCTATAATGTAGTGCTATTCTATGATGTGGATTGGTACACTGACTTCAAGAACCTTGTGTTCCCTTCGCCGCTCGTTCTGGGTGTTGATGTTGTTGCTCCAGGTCCCTTTACTGTTGGTGCCTCCTGCTACTTCTAACAATGTTCCTGCTGATGGAGAAAATGCTCATGCTGATGAAGGCAAGATTCATGTTCTAGCTACCTGAAGTTTAACATACTTTTTTCCCTTTTATACATATATGCCTAAAAGAGGGCTTGCGTATACATATATAGAAGGAAGCTGTTATATAGTCATACTTTTGAGCACATGGCCGCAAAGCCATTTTGATAATGTTTCCATCAAATTATATATATATAACGAATATACTTGCTTATCTTCAACTCTTTGTCTTCATTCTTGTGTTTTTCGCAACATGGATTGAATTCCTCGCATATGAACTTAATTTTTGCAACATGAGTAGTATAATCTTTCTTTGTTCTTGTAATAATGAGTCTCATGAATTTTCTTGCTTCCTGTATCTGAAAATATTGAAAAGACCGACTGACAAAACACAGAAGGGAAAATAATTACATTAATCACATTTTTACAACTATATGAAGTAACTAAAGCTTAATTGAAGAACTTTAAGTGAGTCTTGTTAACCATAATTCCTAGTGCTTCTTGTTCCATGTTCTCTAGTTCGAATGCATTATTTTGTTTGCACTGAATTATTTTGAAAGGACCCTCCCAAAGTTTGTCGAATTTTCCATGTTGGCTAGGGTTTGCGGCCCTTTTGTTGAACTTTAGTACCAGGTCTCTGCATTTTAGACCTTGGTCTAAAGATTTCTTGTTGAACCACTTCTTAACCACCTGTTGGCGGTTAGACATGGTTATTAGGGATTTCTCCCTTTTTTCTTGTACCTCCAACAATTCGGCCAACCGAACCTCCATAGCTGTGTTCTCTTCAATTTCTAGAGACTTGAGTAGCTGTAACGCATGTATCTCTATAGAGATAGGTAACAAGGCCTCTTTCCCATACACTAGCTCATATGGTGAAGTCTTCAGCGATTGCTTAGGAGTTATGTGGTCTACCCATAACGTTGTCTGAAGATTCTTGTATCATTCCTTCTCCTCATCAGACCCGATCCTTTTAATGAGTCAATCTAGATTCTTGTTAGTTGACTCAGCCAGGGCGTTTCCTTGTGGGTAGTAGTTTGATGATGTTTTCAAGAATATTTCATGCTCAAATGTGAACTGACATACCTTGGAGCCTAAGAAAGCTTTGGCATTATCTGAGATGATATTCTTTGGCGCACTGATTCTCGTTACCAGCTCCTCGAGAAAGTCCATAATTTTTGCCTCTGTCACATTTTTCAGGGGTAGGGCTTCAACCCACCTTGTGAAGTAGTCTATGGTTGTGAGGATCCACTTGTGATCGATGTTGGAGGCAAGGTTGATCATCCCAATGAAATATATCCCCCATTGCGAAAATGGTTCGTTCATTACTATCGGATTGAGAGCCATAGCACAATTTTTCCTTCTTCCTCCATAGAATTGGCATTCTTTGCAAGATTTTATCATTTTGTAGGAGTCGTTGAATAATGTAGGCTAGAAGTACCTAGCGCACAAAATTTTGATGGCAGTGGTCTTTATAGAGAAGTGTCTGCCTTCTGGGCTACTGTGGAAGGTGTCAAGAATTTTCTTTGCTTGATCTGTGGTGACGCATCGCAGTAAGACGTCATTGAAATTCCTCTTAAAAAGGATCCCTTCAATAAGTGAGTACCCATTGTTTTGTAGTTGGTAGAATCTTCTTCTTTGAGAAATAATTCCTAATGGATACTTGTCAATGTGCATAAATCTTACCCTATCCGCTAGCTAGCAGCCTTCAGGTTCGGAGTCATTCATTAGGACTATCTTTTCTTACTCTTCCTCAATTTCCATTTCTTCGTTCTGCCCCAAATATTAGTACAACCCTCTTCCTTTGACAGTCTTTGTAGGCTTGACCTCAATGTCATATTCTAGGATCTTAGTGATCCATTTGGCCCTTTTTTCGATGATTTCTCCTTCCATGATGTACTCGCACACACTAGAATGTGCGACATAAACAATCACCTTTGTGCAAGCTATAAGATGTCAAAACTTCTTGAGTCCCTTTAGAATTGTGAACACTTACCTTTTGACAAAGTTATAGTTCATCTCATACTCATTCAAGGTCTAGGAATGAAATGCTATAGGATGTTCTCCCTTTCCTTCATCATCCTTCTGATTCAAAATAGTGGTGATGCTTGTCTTGCTACTAAAAACATACATTATGAAGTCTTTTGACAAGTTCGGATTTACCAACATAGGGGTTGAAGAAATAGCACCCTTCACCCTCTCAAAGGCTTCTCTCGCTTCTTTTGTCCATTTGAACGATTGGTCCTTTTTTAGCATCAGGGTGATCGGTCTAATTATTCCTGTGAAATCAGAAAGAAGCTTGCTCACAAAGTTGACCTTTCCCAAAAAGTATTGGACTCCTTTCTTGTTTACTGGAAGGGGAGGTTCTCTAATTGCTTTTACCATTTTAGGATCAATAGTGATTCCTTCTTGGGACACTACATGCCCCAACAATTTGCCTTGTGGTACTCCGAAAACACATTTTTTCGGATTTAGGGATACCCTGAACTCTTGCCATTTTTTTAAAACCATTTCTAGATGATCAAAATGGTCATCTTTGGACTTGGAAAATACAGTCAGATCATCTAAATAGATGAGGATGATTTTGTTGATCAGTTTGTTGAAGGCGATGTCCATGGCCCACTGGAAGGTGGCCCCCACATTTGATAGGCTGAAAGGAATTTTGGCATATGCAAATTTTCCCCACTTGGTGGTGAACGTGGTCTTATGTTGATCTTCTTCTTTAACCTGAACCTGATTGTAGCATGAGAAGCCATCTAATAGATAAAACATCTTTGAACCTGCTACAGTCTACAAGATTGATTCCATGGAAGGCAGTGGGTAATGATCCCTCAGTGATGCTCTATTTAGGTCATGGAAGTCAACATAGAGACAAATTTCTCCATTTTTCTTTCAGATCGGAATGAGGTTAGATACCCATGTACTGTGCTTGATTGGAAAGACAATCTTGGACTGGATCAGCTTCTCTAGCTCTTGTGCCATTAAGGCTTCAATCTTTGGATTGACAGGCCTCTATTTTTGTTGGACAAGCGTAGCACCTTTTGTTAGTTCGATGGTGTGTTGGATGATGTTAGGATCATATCCCTCGAGGTCATCATAAGACTAGGCCACAACCCCCTCGTATTTTTCACAGAAGTGTATAAGCCTATCTTTGTCACGCTGCGGGACTTCTTTCCTGACCTTCAATTTTCTTTCATTTCTAACCTCAAGGTCAGCATAGTTTTCCTGGTTTGCTACAAATTTCCTCCTATCATTCCTTGTGTCATCACAGTTGAACAGATTTTTGAGAGTGACCAACCCTTTCAGAATTTCGTTTGATTTCAACTAGATGATCTGCCCTTTGTATGCTTCTTTAATTTTTGGTTGAAACTGATCGGTGAACTCTCTCGACTATTGAATGAACGAAGCGATGTGTTCGTCACTTTCAAATACGTTTCATCTCTGATCATTATCAAGAATGGAGGGTTGAATGATCACTCACACAGAGTGTAAATTCTTAATCAAGTTGGAGATAGGATTGAATTGAGATCCTATCATTTCCATGTGATTTGCATATGAATTATGCTCTCTTGGCACCACATGGATGTTAAAAGCTTCAAAAAATTTGATGAGGTCCATACCCTATGCCTATAAGACCATGTACGAACTTTTTTTGCAGTGGAGATGTTTCTGACTTGATTGATTATGAGTTCAGAATCTCTGAACACCACTATTTTTTTGATACCCATGCGCTCTATGAGGCTTAGTCCTTGCACAAGACCCTCATATTCGACTTCATTATTTGAGCAAGTGAACTAGAAGCGGAAAGATCTAAGAATTTTCTCATTGGATGGAGATGTTAGGCATATCTCGGCACCTATGCCAACTTGCATCTTGCACCGTCGAAGTGCAATGTCCAGAGCTCTAAGGCTTGTTTGGTCATGGAATCCTTCAATACCCTCGGGAACTCTTGATCCTCATCATAGATGACATAGGTTCCTAACCCAATAGCATGAGAATTTTTGAAATGATTAGCACCTAAATACTCTGTCAAGAAGACTTCTTCTCAATCAACTTTGTCTTTGGTTACCTTCTCATCTCCTAGTAGCCTAGTACCACTGGCTTCTTCTTTGGTGAAAGAAGTATGAGTGTCTTCAAAGTTGATCATGGCTTCATCAGCTACATGTTCTACATGCAGAGTTTCTAATATTATCTTCATTTTAGCCCCGTGCTTAGTTTTGAGAATTAGGTGGGACCAATCCAAAGAAAGGTATCTTCCTATCTTTGAGGTGAATTCCCGAGATAGGCAGAGTTTGAACATGGGAGGGATGTCAATGGTCATGGTGTCTTGTGGTACTGTGATGCTAGGACATGAAAACAAAGTCAAGGGGAGGTCTTTAATGAGGCCTACAATTTCGACCTTGTTCCCATCCAGCTACATAACTCCTCTCTTTAAGGGCTCGTAGCTAAGCCCTAAGGCTTCAGCTATCTGCTTGGGCATGATTGCGGTGCTGGCAACGGAGTCAATCATGGAATTATGCAATAGTTTATTCCCCATAATGAGGGTCAATAAAAAGGGTTTAGGTTTCGGTTTCTCCTCTTTGACTTTGGTCGAAGCCTCCTCTATAGCATTTGCAAGAACTTTGGCTAGAGGTAATGAGTCAATAGCCCTTTCGAAAGCTTGTTCTACTGACTGCACAGTCGTATCTTTTTGTAGGGCCTTCTATAGTAATGACTTTTGCTCTGGAATGGCTAAGATATCCCAAAGGGATACATTATCAGAAGATTTCTTCAATTGTTCCACCAGGTTGAAGGGTGGAAGATTTGGAGGCTTATGTTCCTTAGACTTGGTGATGACAATATCCTTGCACAACTATGGCTCTAGAGCAATTGTGGAAGGGCCAGGATGTTGGACCAAGACACTTCTGGGTTGTGGAGTGATCGGTTGGCCTATGAATCTCCTTTTTGATCGAGTGTTGTATTTAGACTGTACTTACAGGGTTGCCAATGTGGATGAGTCATAAGTGAACATTTCTTCCTCCCCTTCCATCCATGAGAGGAGGGTATGGTCAGGAGCTATGTCATTTTCATATTCCAGGTATATTCCCTACATCTATGTGGTAACAATCACATTCTCCATTTGGGGAGACGCGCATGTATATCCTCCTGAATTTGTCGCCACACCTTGGCTGAGTTGTTCTAAAATCTTTTGCTGCAAATTGCCACACGAACAATTTTGAGGCATATGCACATCACTGCAAGGATAGCACCAGGGATTAAAATCCTTGGTGAGATTGTTATATCTTGCAATCAGCTCTCTGCTTATACTTGTTTGAGCAACTCCCAGCGGAGTCGGTACTGATACTATCTGGTTATTTGTTTGATTCAACGGATTTGTATGCGCGGCTCCTTGATATTGGTTTTGTTGGTAGGAGGGTCTGCCACCTTGATAAATTTGGGTGGATGGTCTCAGAGGAGCAACCTAGTTGCGCTTGATAGTGGTTACTTCATTTGTTAAGTTTCGTAACATCTCCCTTATGTCGCTCATCTTGTCCTTCGAAGCATTAGATGTAGAAGTAGCATTTTGTCGCACATTTGGATATGTGTGCATAGATGGAGGTGGAAAGGGTGTGCTAGTAGATGGAATCTCCTGGGTAGAAGTTGATATTTCAAGGAATATCGGCATAATGGGCTGAGAAGGCAACTTCCCGGCGTCGATCAGGTTGTTCTCTGCCTTAATTACTATGTTGTATGCATCCGGTAATGTGGTTTCGCCAAGTGACTGGATCATTGTGGAGATGTCAGCATTGATGGACTTTAAGTAGAACATAAATGCTAACTCGGTTGGTGGCCAGATGGAATTATGGATTCTCTACCAGGTTGTATGGAACTGGGCATTGAAATTGGTCATGGCTTCAGATGGGGCCCACTTTATTGTTGATAGATGATGATATAGTGAAGACCTATCTCCGTCATTAGAGAATCTTTTATAAAAAGGATCCCTGAGATGATCCCAAGTATCGATAGTTTAGCCAACAGAGTGTGATACCAATCTAGTGATCTTCCTTTGAAAGAAGTCGTAAGCAATCTCAGCGCTATGTTATGATCTGTAACTTCGTGTACCAAACACACATCTGCAACATCTTGCAGATGTTCGGATGGTGTTCTTGAGTCATCTCCAGTAAACTTTGGAATAGCTTTAAGAGTAGAGACTAGGATAGGGGCCCAAATGGCAGGTGCGACTGGGGCTACAAGGGGACTTTTGGTGTCCCAAGCCACATAATTTCGGTTTGTGAGTTGCATAATGGCTGGGATCTAAAAGTTCTATTGGTTAAGTTTGGATATGTGTTGTTACTAGTGAAGGCACTAACAAGCCAGGATTATTTGTGGTTTGTAACCTAGTAACAAGTCGATGGCTTATACACCCTCTAGATTTGGTATATTTAAGCATTCCCACCGGGTGTGCCAAGAAAAAGAAAAAATTGTTGATGCCAAAAATTGACAAAGTAACAGCCCTTTGTGGGAAACTCAGTTAAAGGGGGGACCTATTGCACTAAATCGAGTAACCTTCAAATTTTAAAGAAGTCGACTTCTTCTATAACTGGGGTTTTGAATGGGAAAAGGAAGAAAATATAAAAATAAAAGGATCTAACTAGGGTGATGCGCCAAGATTTAGATGTAAGGCACGAGAGATCTATCTTGTAGATGTGATCTAAGGGCCCATTCAACAATCTGCTATGTCCTAGAATGATAGAAAGTAAAGATAGAAGTCTGAATGATTCACCCAATGACATAAAATAATATTCATACACATTTACTGAAAAGAGAAGTCAAAGACATGATCTAAACCAACAAACTTGCATTAAATTTATAAAAAAATTGCAAATGAAACGTTCAGTACCATGATGGCACAGTAAAACTTTATTAAAAATATTTAAGAAAATAGAAAGGCTGAACAATGACACAGTCTGTAAGTCTTTACAATGATTTAAAAGTGGTAAAGGCTTGGTTCTTTTACCAATTTTTCTATCAAACTCTAAACTCTTGCTTCGAAAGAAGAAGCAGTATTTATAATAAAATCCCAGCCCAATGAGCTAGTAACAAAAAATATCCTTCGATCATGAGCAATGATGTATTAGCAATGATTTCCCCTGGTTGTTGCAATGGAAAAATATTTCAGCCATGAATGAGGACGCCTCAGAGTTAGATGCATCCCCTGTGAATTATGGTAGTGGTCCCAACAGACCAAAGTGTCGACATGTGTCATCCACTCATGATGACAATTACAAAACATGGCAACTATTGTTAGGTTGTCTCTTGCTTTGTCTCTCTACACGTTGAAGTCCTTAGAAGATCTACGTGGCAGACAGTCGGGGGCCGATGTTCATCCTTCTCCTTGTGCGATGAAAACTTGCGTTGTGAAGACACGTGGAGATCTCCCCAGTATACTACACTGAAGGTGGGGGGCACCAAGGAATGTGTGAGGATCGATGCTATGTGGCATGCGGTTGGGGCCCGAAAGAGGAGCGATGGAAAGAAGCACTGAAGAGTGCGAACTATCGACATGTGGAAGCATGGTGGTGACTTTTGAAAAGTGAGAGAAAGGAATCTTGCAAGGAGCGCTCGGCTGTCAAGTGGCAGCATTCACGTAAAGCCTTGCAAAAGGAGCCCGATATTGCTTTTAATTAGGAGGGTGTGGCCCATACTTAAGAAAAAAAAAAATAACTTGAAGGGAGCTTGGGAAATTTATATTCACAATTTTTATGGATGAAAAGAAAAAAATGTTAACTTAATTAAACAATAAAAAAATATTTAGTTAATATAGATAGAAGAAATGATAAGGATAATTATGAAATGATAAGATGAAAATACATTAGCCATTTTAGGTTTCTATATTTTTTAGACATAGGTTTATTCCATATCATGTCGAATTTTTTAATATATATGCAAATTAACTTCTTCCTTTTTTGAAATAAGGCCATCAATACCTAGTGCACGGATATTTTTTTAGAATTTCTTATCTTTCTCTTAATTTTTTTCATATGTGTAGAACAAAGGCCTCAATGTTTGATGAGAATATACATTCAGTAGAAAATATAATAATAAATTAAATATATTCAAAATTATACTTTTTAGAAAGTCAAAACTAAGGGCTACATACAAAATAGAATTTATAAATGACTTCATTTGATCCCTCAAAAGGTTAAGAAATTTTGGTTTTTTGTTAATATTTTGTTAGGTGTGGAAGAGACACCATCAAGGGTTTAATTTAAGACTAGGGGGTTCTTGTTGGAGAATGAAAAGATCAAGAGCATGAAACAAAATTCCACAAGTGAACAAAATAAGGACAATTGAATGTCTATCAATATACAATGAAGAGTGTGTAAATACAATGATCAAGCCTTGCATATATAGGAAAGGATGAGGAGGTGAGAAGGTAGGAGTGAAACTTTTACTACCCCTCAAAATATGGGATACTTGTTAGCTCACTTGAAAAGTGTGTGATAAAGTGTCAATAGGTGTCTCAAGTCATGAGGACACATGTCTCAACCATATGAAGTGAGACAAAATTAAAAGAAACCTGTAAACTTAAACTAGGTGTGAATAGGTCAATCCTAGAAAGGTGATTAGCTAACTAGGTATGATAATAAATCTATTTACAATAACACCCCCCTTAAGTGCAACTTAGGGATTAATGTATGAACTAATAATGAGTCTCAACTATGAGGCCATGTTAGGTACTCGTCTACAAATATGTCATAAAGTGGAGTAAAGGAGAAAAACCCAGTGGGAAATTAAAACCCTTCTCCAAATGAGAAATGATGCAATAAAATGAAATGTACAAGTGAAGAATATAAGTGATATATGGAGGACTCTTAATGACCCCCCAAGGACTAATTCTAGCACAAAGTACAATGGATGTTCTTCCCATAGGAGAGAAAAGAGAGAAGTTAATGTGACCCCCAAAAAATGTGAAGTGATGAATTCCGTGTGAGGAAATTCTTCCTCCCAAAACTAATAGTAGAGGAGAAACCATGTAACCTCCCCTCAAAATGATACTTGTAGTGTTGGTAGATGCTCGACATTGGATGTTGAAGATGATCCATGAGTGTTGAACATTACTCCCCTTGGGAAGAAACAACACCACACATGTGTACAAGATGACTTCCCATTCTGGATAGGAATATGTAGGAAGTAAGGTGAATGTCTTTGAATGATACACATGATCCAAAGATTGAAAATATGTCAATGATTCCTTCAAATTATTCTCAAAGATCTCCAAGACAATTTTGATGTGTGATGGATTCTAATAAGATGGATCAAGTACCATATGTGATTATGGAATAAGGACCATAGATGTATGGTGATATCTAGATCGATGTGAATTTGATACTGTTGTAAATGATGATAACTGAGTTGGATAGGTTAATTCATGAATATATACACATTCTATCATGATAGAAGCCAATGTAGGTGAGGAAAGAGCAATATCTAAAGATGGAAATGGTGATGCAACTTCATCAAAGCTAACATCAAATAGAAGATGAATATCCTCAATAGTGTCTTCAAATCTACAAGGTTGGATTATTCAAACAAATATGTGATGTCTGGTAGATATGCATCCCAATGTGGTGGATAGAATGATGATAGCAATAACCTAATGTAAACATTCATAAGAAATCAAGAATGAGTCAACATTAGATTCAGATGCAGCAATAGGTGATATGGGAGATGAGATCTCAATGCAAGTCATTTGACTATATTGTTCATCCCCAAATGATGGTATCTCACAAGATGTCTAAGTGATATTGGATGATGTTTCTACATGTTGTGAAACTAGAGGATCAAGTAAGGTAATACCATAACTAAGAATAATTTTCTCTGTTTCCTCAATTATACAAAATGAACATTCTTTTGTTATATGCCTTTTCTTTCCATAATATCCATACTTGATTTTTGTATTTATTAGGAGGATTATGAAGAATACTCAAATGGAAGGGATTTAGTGTGAGAGACATGATTGTGCATGAACCAATAAACTAAAAAATAGAAACACCTAGATTTCCCCCTTGATTTAGAGAGCTCCCCTAATAATGATTAGTGTTGATTGTAGCCCCCAAAAACAATGTGCAAGAAAAATTTACAAGTTATGAAGATTGGATGCCAAAATATTCCATTTTTAAATCATAGAGATTTTTATAATTTTCTAAAAAAATGGAAATCTAGATCTAAAAAAATGCAGCAAAAACAACAAAAAATAAAAAAATGTCTCAATGCTAAAATGTTAGCACCATAGCCAACTTTCCAATGACTATTTACAATTGAAAACCCCCCTTGTTTTTAAGTTATGCAAAAATGAAAAAAAAACCTTTTGCAACACTTAAAGGAAAAAATTGAACCTCCCTTTATAAAAATTTGACAATTAACTACCAAAAATAAATACCACTATCCAAATTAATGGACTAGATGGATTGAGGGAGACTTGGTTGCTTGCATCAAATTTGATCAAGTCTTTTATTCCAAGTATGACGAGGAATGACTCATTGACCAAGTTGAGAAAGAAAATATAGGGGTACAATAAGAGAACTAAACAACCCTTTATCTCCACAAAAAATTGGCATGTGAAGGAATGTCTAGGTCAAATTCTAGAATGTTGGAGTTGTTGTGTTGAGTCACTTGGAGGGTGGGGAGAGTTAGAAGACTTTGCCTAATGTCATACACAATGGTGATGCAAGTTACATGGGGTATGAAGTTAGGCATGAAGGGAAGTCTTTGAATTGTTGAAAGTGACGTAGGTGAACTATGACTCTATATGCCTTCAATGAAATTATAGGTTTTTTTCGATGGAATTCCCTTTGCAATGATGGGTGAATAAAATGCAATGGGGCCAAAAACATACACCTCACAACCTCTAAAGAATGAATACAATGGTAGATGGGGTTAGAAATGACTTTAACCAATATAGATCTACCTTAATTATGCTCACGGGTTTTCCAAAATTCTTGACCTTCCCTATGAATGAAGGTTTTTGTGTAGTTTAAAATGTAGGTCACCAGCTACATGTGTAACTTACAATGCTTACAATTCACAAAGAAAACAACAATACTTCCAATACCCTCAATTTATATGATGTATGCCAAAACTCAGATCAAAAGCCAATAAAGCCATGAGCAGGTTGGAATGTGGATTGAGCTTGGAGGAGTATGCACATATAAGTGTGTGAGAGGTACATGACTCTACATAAAGAGGTGCAAATCTAATTCAAATTCTTTTTACTAGAGTCATTTAAACAATAATCTTAATGTTTCCAATTTGCCTGCATAGGAATGATTGGTGTAACCTACGAATGAAGATTGTAGACTCCTAAAAAATAGACAAATAATTTCCTTCACAAAATATAGAGGTCGATGCAAACCATTGGAGGTACATGCGTTGAGAATAAGGTCAATGGAGCTAAGGGCAAGGTCATGGGCGAACTTCAAATATTTTTTGTTTGAAAAAATAAATTAAAGGGTGTAGACTATGAGGAGGGCCATGTGGAATCATCCAACGTGCTCACCTCTCACCCTTGTATTGTGTGAGACCAGATAACACCTTTGCAAAATAAATTTGGACTCTAACCTGCAAAAACCTTTACAAAATATGGCACCCAAAAAATTTCTCTCACAACCTATAAAACTATGATTTTTCAAAAAAATTGCCTCTAAATAGGCCAAAATTGTCCTAGAATATCTTTTACCAGAACATGAAACTTATGCAAATAAAGAAATAATTCTAAAAATAAGCCAAATAGGCCAAGAAATTATAACAATATTTCTTGCAACAATAGGCCGGATAGGCCAAAAATCTGCACAACAGGCCAAAATTGCCAAAAAAGTATGTAGAATGTAAATTCCACCCTAACGAGCAAATGGGCAAAGGGTAGATTGGCTCTTTGCTAAAAAAAATGATTTTACAACTTTTTGTAAATTATGCATAGAGGCCCAAAAAATATAAATTACCAAAATTACCAAAATTGACGAAATGAAAGGCATTTTTCGTTTCCTAAGCCTTTAGAAGCAATGGCAGTGTCTGTTTGGATCTATGACACTCCGTTGATAGGGCCATGTGCAGGAGTCATCTTGATGTGGGAAATTAAGTGCTCTCCTGGCTCTAATACCATGTTGGAGAATTCCAAGATCAATAGCATGAAACAAACTTCCACAAGTGAACAAAATAAGCACAATAGTATGTCTATCAATATATAATGAAGAGTATGTAAATACAATGATCAATCCTTCCATATATAGGCAAGGATGAGGAGGTGAGAAAGTAGGGGTGAAAATTTGACTACCGCTCTAAAGATGGGACACTTGTGAGCTCACTTTACAAGTGTGTGAACAAGTGTCAATATGTGTCTCAAGTCATGAGAACACATGTATCAACCGCATGAAGTCAGACAAAAGAAAAAGAAACCTAGGTAAATTTAAGTTAGGTGTGAATAGGTCAATCCTAGAAAGGTGATTAGCTAACTATATATGATAAAAAAATCTATTTACACTAACAGTTCTATCCAAGGGGGTTTAATATAAGGGGGTGTGATCTAACCCTCTTCAATTAAACTCCTTTAGAAGGAATCCTTGAAGGCTTAAATCTTTATTTTTTTTCTAAGAATTATGTGATTTAAGGTAAAAATTAGGATGTCTCTTAAGTGGAATACACTATTTAAGAATTTGAGGTAAATTATGTGTTTGAAAAATACTTGATAGCCAATGATAAGAAAAAGTGGATAAATTTCACCATATTAGGTAATTAAGTGTTTTAGTTTTAATGATAGTTTTATGTGTCATTAATTGTTCTTCTAGTATATTTTGGGATTATTTGGATGTGTTTTGTTCTATGGTTTAGTGAATGAGTACTTATAAGTTAACAAAGATGTTTAATTGGAATTGATGTTGTTTTCAAAAGTTTATTTTGGGTTTGTGCCAAAAGATAGAAATTGCAAAAGGATGAATGGATTGATGGGAAGGTGTATGATGAATTGTGTGGAGATTATCCACCATTGGAATATTGAAATTTGTTTTTTAATATATTTCAATGACACATTTCATGTGGTTTTGTGCTTTACACCATCTTGAGATTGACACGGATCATTTGGGAAACTAGAGAAAGGTGTAAATATGAAAATTTAAGATAATTGGAGGTAAGTGAAGGAAAAATAAAATAGTGGAGTAGTAGGTAAGTAAAATAGTAACAAGGGAGTGAGGACTGACAAGTGGGTGAGGAAAAAGAGAGTAAGATGTGGAGTATCAGTGAGTGATTCATGTAAGGATCTAGCAGTATTATGTTATAGCCTATGTGAGGAATCTCGAAGTGGTATTTCCAAGTCATGTGTTAATGTGTGTGGGATATTGTAATTGTGTTTATGAACTAATAAAATATAAATATTTTGGAGGCTAGGTTTTTCCCTTGCTAAGGGTTTTCCCAAGTTAAATCTATTAGTATTTGTGGTATTTTCTTCTTCCTCTAAACATGAGTACATCAAATGGTATCAAAGAAATGTTGATCTAAGATTTGGGTTGTTGTGGGTGTGAGTGCGCCTAGTTGATGTGGTTTTTCAAAATGACTTTTTTAAATAAGGAGAAGTGGTTAATCTAAATTAGGTATGAGTAGAATATGAGGAAATGTTAATTTCTAAGAGTTAGTTGTGGATAGAGCATTGATCAAGAGAAATTATTGAGAAGCCACTAAAGGGAGGGAAAATTCTAAATGATGCAAGAATGATGTGAGAGATTAATGAGATGATGAAGGTGACGTAAAACTAAAAAAATTGTTGGAACAATATTGTCAAAGGAAACCTAATCCTAAGGCCAAGGAGAATGATGATGAGGAATTGGAAGTGGGTCCCATGGAATTAGTTGGAAGTGAAGAAGATAAGGAGGAGAGGATGGTGAAGGCCATTTTTAGCATTAGCAAGAGGGAAATAGTGGACTGCTTTAGAAATCTAGATCATAATGATTTGATAGATTCTATCATAGATCTAGAGAAATATTTTATATATGAGGATATTGCATATCAAGATTGGGTAAAATTTGTAAAGACGAATTGCAAGGCCATATGATTATATGATGGAAGGAGGTTTAGTTGGAAATAAATAAAATTGGGAATCTGAAAGTGGGACCAAATGGTGTAAATTTTAAATTTGATTTGTATTATGGCTAGTAACTAGTTGGAGTTGTTGAAAGAGTTGCACAAACTATGACAAGAAGGGATGACAATGAAAGAGTACATTGAGTATTACAAGGTACCAATTAGTTCGAGTTGCCATGATAAATGGATTAATAAGGTAGAAAAGTTTGTCAATAGATTGAAGTAATAAATCTAGGAGGAGTTGGGTATGTGGATTATTTGCATAGTAGAGGGGGCCTACTAATTAACTCTAACCATAGAGAAAAAGATAAAATAAAAGAGGATAGGTGGAGCCACTAAAGGGGAATAAAGGAGAAGAACCAAAGAAACTAGATGAGATTGGAAACAAGGGAGAAAGCCCAAAAGGTTAAGGAATGGTTAAGCAATAACATAAAGAGAAATAAGATGATGTGAGCTATCATGATAATAAGGGAGATTATTGTAATAGCTACCATAAAGATGGAGATGGTGATGGAAGTTGTCACAAACATGAGAGTAGAAGACACCTACTACAAAGAGGGTTAATAAGATCATGGAGGATATTTTTATAGGGATATAAGAGGACATGAGAGGAAAAGGAAAAAATATATTTAGAGTAACTTATTTTAGGTATGGAACTAAAGGAGATAGAGCATTGGAATGATAATAACAACAAGCACACAAAAGTGTGAGCTATATTCAATTATACGATGTCACATAATTTAAAGAGGGACCCTGAGGATGGGAATTTCTTAACTTTTTAGAGGGCTTTAATGTACCAAAAAATGGGTAACTAGCACAAAGGAGGATTTTTCTCAAAACCTCATGTAGGGTAAGTGGTAAATATTATCATTCGGTAGAAAATAGTGGTAGCACAAATTTCCTAGTGTTTGTGGAAATGGTTGACAAGTTTGGGCTAAGGAGAATGAGATATCCACACTCATACTAACTTTGCTAGTTGCAACAAGGGGATTGGATTCTTGTGGAGGAAGAGTTCTAGGTAAAGTTCAACATTGGAGCATACCATAAGAATTTGTTGTGTAATATTATACCAATGGATGTATACCATTTTTTTTGGGGAGGCCATGGTCATTTAATAAAGATGCAATTTATGATGAGAAATCTAAAAAATATATACCATGTGGAAGGACAACCAAACGATTAAGTTGATGCCACTAATAGCAAGTGAGGTATATTTTTATAATATTTGTGAGGCATTTCTAATGTTCAATCAACTTGGTGTTTATGAGTGGACACACAATTCAAAGGATAGGTTCCTAACTGAATAGTTCACCGAACCCTCACAAAGGCTTCATTTAATTATCAACTAGGAATTTGTAATATTTTGATGATTTTGATGTTGTATGTGCATTCATGGACTCTACATGATCTATATCAATGAGTATAGGTGGTTTACTCTTGTACAAAAAACAGTAAAGGCTAGAAAAGGAAAATAAAGCATTAAATTGCAAAACAAAGGAAATAACATAATTTGTTGCTTATTGTATGAGTATCTTCGATTTAATACTGTAATTGCTAACTACTAAGACTGAACCTTACAAATAACTGATACCACTAACCTTTGACTTCTAACTGTTTAACTTCTCTGGAGATTGACTCAATGTGTTGTCATAGAATATAATTCATGCTACAGAATATCATTTATGGAATTCACATACATACAAGTGAGAATTTAAATAAATAGATACAACAATGAACATCTAATCTAGTATAGAAAATAAGATGTGTTGACAGTACCTAAATTGGCCCTTGCTTGAGTTGTTGTGCCCACAAGAAATATCAATGCACTACTGATCAATAAATCATACAGTAAATTGAAAATTCTTTATTACATAAAAACTAAACTTCTCACTGTCTAACAATAATCTTCAAAATATTTCCCATTCAAAAGTACATATCCATTACAACTAAATAATAGAAAACTAACAACAATGAAGTATTGTCTGCTAAAACAAAAACTAGAATTAGCAACTATATCTTGAACTAGATTTGCTCCTCAACCGCCGATTACAATATATAGGTGCAGGAGGAGTTTTATTCACACAAAGATTGAAAATAGAATTTAAATGCATATTTCCACTCTCCCTTAAGAATAGGGAGAGGACTGGTCTTTGAAACCAAAAACCATAATTGAAAAAGATAGAATAAGAGAAGTAAAACTAAACTCTACCCTAACGGTTTGACGGAGATGTGCTCCCTAAAAATTGTCACATTATGGATTTCCTTATCAAAGTAGACTCCTTCTTCCTCCTATCAACTTATTCAATGATTTGGTGACTCATGGTTGACCATTTCAATAGTCATCTTCATTATTTCCTAGAACTATCACATTTTTAATATTCTCGATTGTCCCCTGCAACTGCATGCAATCCCTTTGTTGCAGGCTGAAAACTCAATTATTGTAGGCTACAGTTCTAGCTGTAAGAGGTTAGCTTCATCTAAAGTATACACATCATTAACAACCATGAATTAAGAATAGAATCATACTAACTTTCATAAACATTCACACATTCATGCATACAAGTACCATCATACCATATTATATTTTCACATACTAAAGTCTAGTTTAAGATACATGGAAGACATAAAATATGTATAAGGTTCAAGATTGTCTATGAACTTAGTAGATTGAAATGTTAAAATACATAAACTAAATGGAAGAAAACTAGCTATTAAATAGACCCATCATTTCCCCCCAACTAAAGTATTTGCTTGTCCTCAAGAAAATTTTAAGGCCAAAGGTTATGTTGCAGAGCTATTTCCCTAAAATTTGCTACAATATCAACTCCCTTTGTTTGTCTTGGATAGTAGCCTCAGTAACATGAAAGCTTTTTCAATCTCATATTCTTTGTCGCTTCCTCTTCTTCATGTTTCTTCCATGTCCAATGTGGTACTAAAAAAGGAGAATAGGTGGATGAAAGGTGAGTGGAAACCATCTAAGTCCATTATCCCTAGAAATATCTATATACTTATGAGATATTCAGACAATGGCTACAAAATTATATAGGGAGTGTGGCTCCTTTTTCTTCAATTCCAAGGTTAGCTCTTCCCATCTCTTCTATATAAACTTGAAGGCTCAATTACTAGGTCATGTAGCTAGTTGCTTCATTCTCATATAATCATGTTCTTCGATACTCATTATTTTTCTTCCCACACCTATGTAATCTAGAAGCTCTGACCACTAATCTATGGTTGTGTTGTGATCCACTGATTCTTTTCAGAGTTGCAAAGCAATATATTTTTCCTTTTTATTGTATTCTTGTAAAAAAAATCCTATTTGTTGTTCATTTCTAATGCAAGAGGCTAAAGATATAATATTTAGGTCGCCCACAAATATCAATAGATTCCATTCAGTCTCATCTAAGAGGAAATATTTATGCAAGTAGAACTTACATAACTTGTCCTGCATATTTGGTGTAGAATCAAATAAAGTATCTAAAAATACATATTTTCTATTCATGGAAATTGGTAAATCACTAATCAACTGACTGGACTGAAAACACAAATACTTTTCCTACATAAACAATGCATAAACCCTCATAGGTGGTCTACATTTCAACAACTGTGTTGTTTTATCTATCATCATCTCAATTTTTACTTTCAAAATTTTCACTTTTGTCTCTTGTTGTTCAAGTGCCCTAATGTGATTAGATATTAATACAACTTATTCTTTCTTCCAATCCTTCTTATTTTGAGAGAACTCGAGTTATTTTCCATAATTCAACACCCAAGGACACCATATTTGGCCTAATGGGGGTTCCAACCTGAGGAATTGGGCCTTGAGATATCGGTTCCTTGTTTCATGCCTCAACTATAGCAAGTTGTGCAAGTACCTCTAATTTAGAACCATACTCAAATTTATAGAGCTTCTCCTCTAATTATATAATTTTTACATCCCTCAATGTCCCTTTGTTGATGTGCTTTCAACAATTCTTCTAATTATTTTATTATTTCTATTAATTCCTACAGTTCTTTACCAATATTCCTTTCTTCTATAAAAATTTCATCTTTTTTAGAAACTATACATCCCCCATTGTACTAGTGTATTTAAAACCCTCTGAATTAGGCCTTTTTAGGGATATCCTACTCATTTTATTTGCTACAAAAACATCCTCTTAATCCTACTTCCATATGCAATCATTTCTCCCATCTGATGGGCCCCTTTTCTCTTTAGGTGATGTGATCACCTATTGGATTGTGTGGGTCTCTTCTATCCTTTTACAGGTGCAAAAGAAGAGGCTCCACTTTTCCTTTTCTCGCCCTTTTATGTTTTTTCCAGAAATAGGGGTTTCTTCTTTGTCCCCTGCTCAATAGAGGTTGCAAGCTAAATTTCCTGCAAGCCCTACTCCTCTAGCTCTCCCATGCCACAAGTACATGATGTAATAGGGGAGCTGGAGGGAGCTTCTCTTTCTAGAATAGTAGGTTCTTCCATTATTTATGGAACAACAAGTTCTTTAAGGATATTGTTTATATTGTTACAATTAAGAAAACTTTCCCAAGAAACATTTGGAAATTGAGTCCTAAGACTCGTCTTTATCAACAATATAATCAAATAGAAATGAGACAATGTTGTATTGTTTATTTTCCTCTTGTACTCATATGACATCCTCTTCAATAGATTATACAATAAATTAGGGACATTCACATGCCTACCATGGCAAAGATGACTCAACAGTTTAAAATGAATTATGTATAACAAAGATTATTTTCCATTGCATGTCAAATACTTAACTACATAAGAAACAAAAAAAACCCAAATCCAGGGTAAAGATAATCGTTTAGTACCTTAAGAAGAGGAATTTGAGTTTCTCCTAGCTATCTAAATGTGTCCCTTGCAACAATTGCATTTTCCCTAACTGAAAACTCTTCTCCTATCATAGGCAATCTAGATACTTCAACTATGGTAACTTGTGAAACATCTACCCTTAAGCCCCTAATAGTTGCTTCATCATTCTATAATGTGGCTGCAAAATGTTGGGTCATAACCTCATTAAAATCTATGAGCTTCATAAAATATTCCAACTAGCCAGCTTATTGGAAAATGGGCAAAACTAGCCCATCATCTAACAACAAGTTGTGTGTCGTTGGTTCTCTGCGGATTATGTCACCTCCCATGGTAATGCTTTAGTAATTGAGCTCCTCAATTCTACCTTGTTCTTTTTCCACCACCTTAATTAACCACTTCTATTATGCAATAATTTTATTGTGTTAAAATGCACCTTTCAATTTACTACTAAGAACCCTTTCCTCTTCTCTGAACTTTTGTGTCTTTTGAAAATGTAGAAAAATAATAGAAATTTTTTCCAAAGAGTTTTTGAAAACCGAAAAAACTAAGGAATACCCCTCCCACAACTAAAGATATTAAGTGTTCTCACTTAATGTGTACAATTTCGGTGAAGGGTTAGAATAATAGTAGTGGAAAAGTAATTAAGATATGTAGCATGCACGAGTGAATATATAAACATGCAAAAAATCAATAATTAGCAATGTCAATTATGATAAGTTAATGTGTAGTGTACCTATAGGTATTTGTTGAAGTGAAATTTAACTCGTGTGAAGTAACTAATGACTAATGGTAGCGTGATTTGAAGTGACTTTCCTTGATTGCAATGAATTTGGCATAGTATTAATTTGAAATGAATGATAGCATATACATGACACATGGAAAATGATAGAATGAAAAAGCTACAAAGTGTATGGATAGGCGATGAGATTAATTGCATGGGACAGTATAACCGATAAAGGTGGTAGGATTGCTATGTGTGAATAGATGTAAGAAGTTGGATGTAATGAAAATGGAATATGTATGGTTGCATGTATGAAAGGATAGGTTATGAAGTGATAGATATGAAATTAATGCGGATGGTAATATGAAATGACTGACAAAGAAGTGTTATGGGTGCATGTAGTAACAGGTCCCCTCTATAAGTTTGTCACCTAGATGTGTGATGCTACAAGTCCCTGTTGCTTGTGCGACTACCTCAAAAAATGAATGTTGTCATTTTTCACTTGTGCAGTGTGTGCACATGAAATATGTGAGGAAATAATTCCTATGAAACATCAGTGGGTGATTTGTGTAGCTCATTGATTGACTCATTTGTAGAACTTGTTATCTCTACTGCTAAATTTTCAATTGTAGGTTCAAACTATTGAATTAATGTAAGAAGGAAGTCATCAGGTTCTACAATGGTTTCTTGTAAAGATTCGATATGGTTTCTTTGTAATATTTATATCTAGATTCATAAAGCAGAGCCCAATCACCTGCACTAAATTCCTTTGTCTTAATAAACAAATCACTCCAATGGATTCTTTGATTTTGGACAACTTCAGTGTTGTGTATGACTTCCATTCTGATCATCTAGGACATTCAAGGTATGCAATCTCTCTTGTTGTGTTGTTGACAAATTCATGCTCAAGGTGACTATTGTCCCCAATGTTTTATACTCAAATTCTATAAGAAGTATATTTATTTATTCCCATACACTAGTTCATATGGTGTAAATCCTGTTGTGGTCTTTCAAGTTGTTCTATAAGCCCAAACTACCTCAAGTAATATGGATTCCCAGTCCTTCCTATGAATTTGCACTATCTTTGTGAGAATTTTTTCAATTTCCCTATTGGTGACTTCTACTTGTCCATTGGCTTTAGGTTGGTAAGGTGTGGACTTCTTATGTCTAATCTAATATCCTTGAACCAATTTTATGATTAGATTTGATGTAAACTGAGGTCCCTGGTCTATGACAATTTCTCTTGGAACTCCATATCTTGTGAATGTCTTCATAGAGAAACTTTGCCACATTCCCATCTCTTGAAAACTATAAAGCCTTAACCTCTACCCATTTTGTAAGGTAATCTATGCAGACCATTATTTACTCTTTGTTGTTTAATTTTGGTAGAATTGGACCAATAAAGTCTAGTCCCCATTTGTCAAATGGTGTTATTTCTAGCTGTGGTTGCAATGGAATTTCATCTATTTTTGTTGGCCTTCCCATTCTTTGACATCTATCACAGCTCCTAGTGTACTTCACTAAATATTTATGAAGAATTGGCCAATAATAGCCAATGTTGAGAATCTTAAGAGTTATCCTCTTTGATACAAAGTGTCCCCCATATGGTTCATCATGACATGCTCTGAGGATATCATATACTTCATCTTCTCATTATGTTGTTTGGGCCTATGTATAACAAGTATTCAGCTATTCATGAGTAGGGAAAACTCTTATGAACCAGTTTCCTCTTTTCTCTTAGTGAGAAATGGGGTGGTGTCTTTCCTATTACAAGATAGTTGGAAATATCTACATACCAAGGTGTATGCAAAGATAGAGCAAATAAATTCTCGTCTAGGAATGAATCATCAACAACATCTTCTTTCGATTTGGTTGGTAGTGTGGATAGAAAATCTACCACTACATTTGCTTTACCTGACTTATCCACAATGATAATGTCAAATTCTTGAAGCAAAAATAACCACCTTACAAGACTACCACCAACCAATGGTTTGTTCATGAGATGCCTTATCATTATATTGTCAATGTATATGAACACTAAATACCCTAGAATATAATTTTTGAATTTGTTTATTGCATAAACTACTGCCAACATCTCCTTCTCTTTCACTGTATAATTTAGTATTTCCCCTTGTATATTTTTGTTGATGTAATATATGGCATATTCTTTATTTCCTTCCTTCTATCCAAGTATAGATCCTATGGTAAAATTAGGAGCATCTATATGGATATGTAAAGGTAAGATCCAATTTGGTCCTCTCAAGCAAGGGTTTTGGTTAATTCTTCCTTGAGTGCTTCAAAGGAATGTTGACAAGCAGCTATCCATTCAAATTCAACATCTTTTAACGGTAACACAAATAGTGGGGATGTAATTTTTCTAAAGTCTTGGATGAATCTTTTGTAATACCCATCATGTCCTAGGGAACTTCTAACATCTTTTTGTCTTTGAGGTACAGGGAGTGTTGATATCACCTCAATTTTGTTGGGGTCTACTTGAATTCCTTCATTTGATACAAAATGTCCTAATACAATCCCCTCAGGCATCATCATGAAGCATTTCTCATGACTCAATGACAGTTTATTTTTTTGACATCTCTTTAGTACCTTCTCCAAATTGTCAAGTTCTTCATCATAGGTATTCCCATAGGTTTTCAAATCATCCATGTAAACCTCCATGGAATCATGTACAAAGCCTAAGAATATGCTCAATATTGCCCTCTAGAAGGTGGCTAGTGCATTGCATAGCCCAAATGGCAAGACATAATAAGCATATGTACCCCAAGGGAATGTGAATGGTGTCTTATCCTAGTCTTTTGGGGCTATCTTAATTTGATTGTAGCCACTAAATCCAAATCTAAGAAAGAAAATATACTTCTTGCCTGCTAATGAATCAAGTACTTGGTCAATGAATAGGAGTGGAAAGTGGTCCTTACTAATTGTAGCATTTAATTCATCGTAGTCTACACACACTCTCCATTTCCCTCCCTTATTAGGAACAATTACTAGGGGTGACACCCACTAACTATCAGAGATGGGATAGATAAATCTTGCATCAAGCAATTTTGCAATTCTGATTTAACTATTTTATGGACTGCAAGGTTCATCCTCCTTTGGGATTGTCTATCCAGTTTGAAACCATAATTGATATAAATATTATGCATGATTAATGTTTGTTCTATCCCCTCCATGTCATGGCAATCCCATGCAAAGATTGTTGTGTGTGCTTGTAGCACATTCATCAATGAGGTCTATTATATATCAGTCAATTGATTGTTCGCATTTAATGTTTTACCTAGCATTATCTCTAAGTCAAGGATGTTGTTTGAGCAAAGGAAATGTCAAGTCTTGCTATGTTTGGAATGCAATGATGTGGTAGTAACAAAGTGTGGAAATTTTGGGAAACTAACTCAGATGAATTTGCAGAGATTATATCTATAGAAGATCTTGTAGACATGTTATACAATCATGTTCTTGCGAGTCCCTACCATAGTTGTTTTGCATTATGTTTGTAATTAGTTCATCTTCATTTTGGCTTTCTAAAAATGGGCTATGTTCAATAGTCATCGGGGCTTGTAAGGAGTACTAATCTTCCTCATCTAGGGCAAGCCAGATAGTTTGTTCTAGGTTTGTATGTGGCTAGGCTAGAGAATAAAGGATTGGTTTCTTGGTTGTATTTCCATTGGAAATAATCATGTTACCAGACCTACACCCTATGAAGGCATCTATTGTTGTCAATCTTCCTAAGATGAGAGGATATCCTACAAGATTAGATTTAGGTTGCAATACCATAAAGTCTATAGGGTACTCCCATGAATCCAATTTTATCACCAAGTCTTCAATGATACCCTTAGGTTTAACTATGGACCTATCTACCAACTGTAGCACAGTAGGTGTAGGTCTGAGTTCTATTAGCTATAATAATTTTATGGTTTATTTGGTAATTACATTAATAGTTGCTCCTAATTCAATTAAGGTGTTCTTTATGAGAGTGCCATTTATTTTCACATCCACTACAGGGCTCCTAGGATATGTATACTTGGGAACAATTATAGTTCCCAACACAATGTATGCAAGTTGTCCTAAGATATGTATAGTCTGAGGGTTCTTTCGCTTCCTTCCTAGATTTTTGAGACATAACTCTCTCACTATTTTAGTATAAATAGGAACTTTCTTGATGGCCTAGATAAGGGGTATTTTGATGTAAATATCCTGTAGAGAATGTGGATTCACTACTCACAAGTTCTCTTAATTCATAGAGCCTCACAAGGCAAACTTCCCTAAACTACCTCAAGGAACAACACGAAATTTCTAGAATCCGAAAGGGCAAGTCATAGAGATTTCTTGGATACACTGACAGGCCCTCAGCCAAAGGAATTCAGCGTGAGATACAGACGATAGCGTGGCAGGTTGGCATCCCTAAGGCACATTGGCATCTCGTACAGACCAGAGAGTGATTTTATCGCAAAAAATGACAAAGTGACTACTAGCAATCTGATTGCTAAGAACTTACAGGATGCGATAAAGTAATAGAATGTAATAGAACTAGAATGAAGTAAAGTACAAATGATAAAGTTAAAGAGGATAAAGAAAGAAGATGCTCACAACCACGCAAGTGATGAAGCCTCCAACACATGAATGTCTTCAATACCTACATGCATGATATATGGAGAAAGTGTTGGGGTTGTATAACGGTTTGCCTCAGTCAAACCCCGTTTTGGTGTTCCCACCTCCACGGACAGCCCAATAGAAACAAAGAGTGTAATCAAAATGGGAAAAGCATGTGGTGAAAGCAAAACCCGCTTCAGGAGTAGAACCTGCACCACTAAGTATGAATGATAAAAGCAAGCCCCACTCGAGGAGGAGAACCTGTATCACAAAAGAGGTGATAAAAACAATCGTCGCAAGAGGAGGAGAACCCGTATCACAATATGTAGATGTAATAGATAGTGTATGTGTTTGATGCTCACAAGCACAAGATAAGAGAGATGGAGCTACAAGAGCCAAGAGTGTTGCAAAGGGTGTTGTGAGAGCTTTGGAGAATGCTATTGAAAGTTGTTGTAACAAGTAAGAGAGACTGGGAAAGAAGAGGAGAGTTCAAGGTAGAACCCAAGGACCCAAAGCTAGAGAGAAGTTCGAAACCTAAGAGTATTGAAAGGATGGATTAAAAAGAGAGAATGGGAGGGAAAAGAAGCTTCCCGATCCATTTCAAGGCATCCCTAGCCGTTACCACCGACAAAATGAGGGGACAAGTGGCAAACACGCTCGGAGGCGATCGTTTGAATGTTGAAATATCGTAGGATGCTAGCACGATGCCCGGATTTCTATGCAGTGTGCTAGTGTCGGAACACGTCATGCTACAAAATGACACGAACAGTAAATGCACAAAGTTCGACGCAAAGCAGACGCACAAGGGTAGTTGCTAAAAAGGGGTGTTGGAGAATCTTGAGAAGGGAAAAAGGGTGATGTTGGGGCTAAAATGAGCCTTCACAAATTCTAAGGGAGTGGGGACTAAAGCGGATGCAAGAATGTAAGTGAAATTGCAAGGGTGCAATTTTACGACTATACATTTTGCCCCCACTTTAGCGAGCATATGAATCTATAATAATATGCACGCTAAAGGAAATCTACTCAACATAAATAACATCATAATTTAAAAAGGATACTATAGGGGAAGCAGATAACTCTTCGAACTAGTGAAGCATGCTCCCAGGCTGAAGACCTGCAAAACATATGCATTAGACAAGAAAAACCTACAACAGACAAAAGTGTTAGCGTACAAAAACTAAAGGATCTGAGTCAGCAAAGTGAAAGAGACCTCGATGTAAAAGGTTGTCTCAATACTATGCGTCATCCCCAAATTAAGACATAACACATAGAAGAATTCTAAAATGAAGAGAGGAAAGGAATATACTCAGGATGAAGAAGATGTAGATCTTCAATCTGGTATACACAAGTTGAGAAGAAAGAGAATTTAAGAATGTAAGCACCTCACAAGCCCGCAGACCTGCAAGGAAGGTGTCCTCCAAGATCTCTCACATGAAGGAAACCAAGAAAAGCACCTTACAGACCCGTAGACCTGTAAGGAAGGTATCTTCCAAGAACTCTCACATGGAGGAAACCAAAGGAAGGGGACTCCGCAGAGTCAAGAAGCGGCTTCATGGGTGCACTTGCAAAGTGACATGTTTACTCGTAGATAAAGCATGTTAGAAAACAAAGCGGTCATCCAGGCATTCAAGCGGATAGTCACGTAGACCGTCAATAAATTGGAAGGTTTTCAAAGGGGTCCCCTTCAAAAGAAAAGTGGTCCACTCAAGGGACGTGTTGTTTGAAAAGCGAGGTCCAATCAGGTTGCCCCCAAGTTGGATGCCATAAAATTCATTTGAGATAAAAGCCTTCAAAATGGGTCCCTCAGGAACCCTTCAAGAGAAAAGGGGTCTTCTCAAAGGACACATCATTTGAAAGGCATGGAGAAGAGAGGGGGTCCTTTAAGAAGGACACACATCTCCAGAGCAAGTTATCACTACCCCCAACATATAGGGGAGGAGAACCACACAAGATACTTTAGAACATGCAGGATAGAGGTAAAACTTAACATCACTTGTCATTTGAAAGAAGACACAGATGCACCAAAAAATAAATGAGTGATGGCACCCGAATCATGAAGTTTTTGTATTTTATCCTTCAAGGCCTTACATTCGCTAGTGGAATGGCCAAGCACTTGATCATATGCACAAAAATAATTCTTTACTTTATCATGCTTATGAGATTTCTTACATGTAGGGGGAGAAAGAGTGATCAAGCGGGTTTCAAGGAGCCTCAAAAAATATGCTCTTGCTCAGATAAAGGATGAGGAGTAGGAAGAAACCCTTTCTCTTGTGGAGAAAGACTCAACTGCTCACAAGAAGAAGACACGAAGATATAAGACAAAAGAGGATGGACCAATCCATAAGAATGAGGTTGAGTGGAAATCATGTCAACATTCAACTATGGTTTCCACTTAGATTGTTCATTCGAGCGACCAAGCCCCAAATTATGCGTACGAGGTACAAATTCTATAGGGACCTATATTCCTTGTTCATTATGCCCACAACCTTTATGCTCATAGCCATATTTAGATACAAGCTAAAAGCCAAGGCCATATAGTGTTTGAAAATCTTGAGAAGGAGGTGGATCCTCATAGAGAGCGTTATTCCAACAAGGGGGATCATACTCTTCTATGTGATCACCATCATCCTTTTTAATAAGACTGCCAACATTATCCTCTTTGCAAAAAGCGTAATAATTTTCCTCAGAAGGAGGACCAACACTAAGAACATTACAATTTGCATTCACATTATCTCGCGATACAAAAGAACAATCATCTTTAATAACGGGTTTGGATGATGTTATCAAAAGGTCTAAGTGGATCAGGTCGACTTTACATTCTTTAATAAAGGATTTTGTAAATTCTAGAGAACCCCAATCATCACCAAGACATGCATTCCTTTGAGAAGTAGAAAGAATAGACTTAAGATTTCTTGCTTCAGAAGGTTCTTCTTCAGGGACATCTACCTTAAGAGCATCCTTTGTAGTAGGTACTGCTAGAGTAAACATCAACACACTATAAGACACTAAAGGAATAAGAATAGGCACAACTGAAGCCTGACCAATAGTTGCCATATCACATAAGTGCATAGCATCAGGGTCATATTTGACTGTGACTACTCAATTATTGCAAACAAACTTAATAGATTTATGCAAGGTAGACGAGACTACACCCATAGCATGAATCCCTAGTTTTTCAGTTCACGTCGAGTTCACCAAAATGTAGAGAAGGGGGATTTGCTACTCACAAATTCTCTTCATTCAAGGAGCCTCATGGGGAAAACTACCCTAAACTACCTAAAGTAACATTGCAAAAGTTATGAGCTAATAAAAGAAGGTATTAAATTCATTTTGGAACTTTTTAGTATTTCCTACGTTCTAGTAATTTGCATTTTCAAAGGTCTTCAGAGCATAATTTGAGGTCAAAACTTGTGTCGGTCCTTAAAATTTGATAACTGAAGGCATTGTATTTTAGGGACTGAACTAGTTCTCTATGAAACCTTTCCAACGGTGCAAACGGTTCTGAATTTCGAGCACTGAGTCAAAAGTTATGACCCCACCAAGTAGGGATAAATAAATTCCTAGTTTTTCGGTTCACGTTGGGTTCACCAAAATGTAGAGAAGGGGGATTCGCTACTCACGAGTTCTCTTCATTCAGAAAACCTCATAGGGAAAACTACCCTAAACTACCTCAAGGAACAATGCAAAAGTTCTGAGCTAATAAAAGAAGGTATTAAATTCATTTTGAATTTTTTCTGTATTTTTTATGTTCTAATAATTTGCATTTTCGAAGGTCTTTGGAGCGGAATTTGAGGTTGAAACTTGCATCGGTTTTTAAAATTTGATAGCCAAAGGCATTGTATTCTAGGGACTAAACTAGTTCTCTAGGAGACATTTTTGGTGTCATCAAGATGCTTGTTTGCCAGGTTTTCATCAAGGTAACAGTTTTCTTTTCTTTTTTTGTATTTTTACAGTTGTAACTGAGCTCTCTGAAACTATGTGTAAAACTTGCGTAGGTGTAAGTTGTTTATAGGATTAGATAATGGTTCACCCTCAAGATTAGACAACTGATATGTGCCAAAACCAAAGAAATTTGTGATGACATAAGGGTTGAGCCAGTTAGGCTCAAACTTACCAGGTTTATCTCGATCTACCTAGTTTTGGGGATTTTGCATTAGTACCAGGTCACCGATGTCAAAATGTCTGACCATGACCCTCTTGTTGTAGCTTCTGCACAAACGATTATGATATGCTTGTAAGTGAGTCAGTGCTTTCTGTATTCTTTCATCAAGTAATTCCAGCTCGTGCAGCCTAGATATCTTGTACTCTTCATCATTGATTAACCCTTTCATAGACACTCGAAGAGAGGGGACTTCAACCTCAATGGGGAGAATAGCCTCTGAACCAAAGAGTAGGGAAAATGGGGTGGCTCCAGTGAGAGTATGAATGTTGGTTCGATATTCCCATAAGGCAGGGTTTATTTGGATGTGCCAGTCATAGCTAGTGTCATTGACAATTTTCTTTAGGATTTTAATAATGGTTTTATTGGATGCGGCTTCACTTGACCGTTACCTTATGGATAGTAAGGAGTGGAAAAATGGTGTTGGATGTGGAATTGTTCGCATAGCTCACAGACGTCTTGGTTTTTGAAGGGATGACCATTATCGGTGATTATGGACTGTGGAATACCATATCGATAAATGATGTAATTAAGAATGAACTTGCGATTTGGTTGTCGGTAATGTAGGAACGGGGAATGGCCTCTACCCATTTTGTAAAGTATTTAGTGGTAGTTAGAATGAATTTATGGCCATTTGAGGAAGTGGGGTAAATTTTTCCCACGAGGTCGAGTCCCCATTGAGTTAAGGGGCAAGGAAAAGTGGTGGGCCTTATTTCCTATGTTGGAGCATGAATGAGATCCCCATGAACTTGACATGCTCTGCATCTTTTGAAAAATCGATATGCCTCTTGTTCCATAGTCGACCAATAGTATCCCAGCTACATAATCTTTTTGGCTAAAGTAGGACCACTGGAATGGGCACCACAAATTCCTTCATGCACTTTGTGTAAAGTTTGTTTTTGCTGATGTATTATTGAGAGATTAGAGTAGGGCATTGTCAAAGGTTTGTCGATACAAGTTATCCCCAATGATGGCATAACAAGAGGCTTTTCAGATAATTTTTTTGAGTTGATTACTAGATAAGTTGTTAAGTAAAATCTAGGAATGGAGGTAATTATAAGTATCTAAGTACCAAGGTGACTCAGGACCAACAAGTTCACAAACCATTTCAGATTATGGGATGTCGAAAGTTGGGACCAATAGTTGTTCCACTAAGAACTCATATTGTGACACATTGTTAGGTATGTCCAAGAGCCATCCAATGGTTCCCATGGCATCTGCTGCTTTATTTTGTACACAGGGTATTTGACAAAAGATGATGTTGACAAAGTAAATCTTGAAGTTTTCAACCATTTTCTTGTAGGGAGTCAATTTCTCATCCTTTGTTTCATAGTCATCATTTCCTTGATTGATGACTAACTGTGAATCTCCAAAAACCTATATACTTTTGATCTTCCACTTGACCACCATACATAATCCCATTAATAGGGCCTCATATTCTGCAATATTATTTGTACAAGGTAATGCTATTTTGAATGATCTAGGTATTGTGTCACCTTGTGGGGTGATGAATAGTACCCCAACACCTAATCCATGATTGGTATAGGAGCCATCGAAGTACATCTTCCATACATTACTTGTCTCAACAATGAAGAGTGACTCATTTGGAAAATCAATGATGAGAGGATGGTCTGCTTGTGTTGGCACATCTGCAAGTTGGTCTTCTATTACCTGGCCTTTGATTGCCTTACGCTTGAAATATTGGATGTCATATTCACTAAGGACCATGACCCATTTTGCTAATCTCCCTGTTAATGCTGCTCTACTGAGAAGATACTTGAGTGGATCAATTTTTGCTATCATCTTTGTTTGATGGTTCAACATGTAATGCCTTAACTTCTGTGTTGTAAAGACCATTGCAAGGTAGGCCCATTCAATATGAGTGTAGTTGATTTCATACCCCACCAAGGTCCTGCTAATATAGTAGATTGCTCTTTCCTTTCCCTCGTGGTCATTTTGAGCCAATAGTGCCCCCAATGTTGTTATGGTTGTAGATACATATAATATGAGGTGCTTCCAATCTATTGGTGGCATCAACACGGGCAGTGTTAGGAGATACTCTTTTATCTATTGAAAGGATTCTTGGAATTTGTTAGTCCATATGAAAGGGATCCCTTTACATAACAAGTACTGAAATTGATGGAATTTGTCAACGAGTTGAGCAGTGAATCTCCTAATAGATTGTAGTCTCCCTTGTTATGTCCATAATTGACTGATTTTCTTTGGTGGAGGCATGTCGATAATGGATTTTACTTTGGCAGGATCAACTTCTATGCCTCGATGTGAGACGATGAATCCCAACAATTTTTTGGATTTTACCCCAAAGACACACTTCTTTGGGTTAAGACAGACCTTGTATTCTTCGATTTGTTGAAAGACTTTGTCTAAAACCTTTAGATGATCAACTCTAGTTAAGGACTTTACCAGGAGATCATCAACATAATCTTCCATTAGGGTATGCATTAAGTCATGAAATATTGTAGTCATTTCCCGCTGCTATGTAGATCTTGCATTTTTCAACCCAAAAGGCATGACGTTCCAGCAATAGGTACCCCAAGGACAAGTGAAAGTTGTTTTACGTTGGTCTTTTGGAGAAATACGAATTTGATTATAGTCAGAGAAGCCGTCCATAAGGGAAAACATCTCATACCCTATTGTAAGATCGACGCTCGTGTCAATGTTGGGGAGAGGAAAGTCGTCCTTAGGGCACGCCTTGTTTAAATATCTAAAGTCAATATATATGCGGATTTTCCCATTTGGTTTTGTGACAGGTACCAAATTGGAGATCCAAACTGCATAATCAATAGACCTGATGAAGCCAACATCCAAGAGTTTCTATAGTTTTATCTTGACCAACAGGGAGATTTGTGGATGCATTTTTCAGAATTTTTGCTTTATTGGTTAACATTTGGACTCAATGGCAAGTGATGTAAGACTAGCTCAGGATCCAACCCAGGCATGTCAGCGTATGACCAGGCAAAATTACCCTTGCACTTGTGTGCATGTTTTCCACACACACCCCACCGAAGGCAGGGGCCCCCTTTCTTTTGCTCTTGACGGGTCATTTTTGGTCTCGATGGGCTGTTTTGTTCTCGCCTCATTTTGCACACCCCTATTCCCAAGCCTAGGTGGGTCATCTGCCTTAAAATGACTAAAGTTCCCTTTGACCAAGTTCGCCTAGTCTTTTGCTTTTTCGCCCCCCACCCCCCCCCCCCCACTTTTCGCTTTTTCCTTCATTTTTGACTTTGGGGACAAGTTGCTTATGGATTTGGGATATTTTTGTGATGCCTAAGTGAACTACTAAGGTTTCGTTGAGTTTTTGGAAGTTGCATAAATTTCTTTGCGGGTTGCCACCCCTCTGCCATCATGCGCGAGAATTTCCTTGCGGGTTGTCATCCCTCCATTGCCGTCCGCGGGAATTTCCTTGCGGGTTGTCGTCCCTCCATTGCCATCCATAGGAATTCCTTTGTGGGTCGTTGTCCCTCCATCGCCATCCGTGGGAATTCCTTTTCGGGCCGTCGTCCCTCCATCATCATTTTAAGGGTGGCAAACCCTTCGACTTCCCCCTTCCAAATCTCTGCCTTTCCAAAAAGGGGTACAAACTTCAAGTTTTCATCATCTAGGGCCCATAAAATGAATGTCTTCACATGCCTAAAGGGGGTTTGCATCAAATTTTCCATGTGCTTAGACATTTCAAAAATTTCACTATGGAAGTCCGCTTGCAGAAGTCCGCTCGCAGAAGTCTACCCACGGAAGTCCGTTTGAGCAATGTCATTGTAAAGGGCGACGGACCCTCCGACTTCCACATCCCAAATTTCCACATTTTTCAAAATGAGTCAAATATTAAGGAAATATTTCTTGGCACTCTTTCTACCTTTTTCCCACTTTCTAAAATTGAAAATTCTTAAATTTACTAAGTTTTGTGAAGTTGTGGAATTTCCTTGCGGGCCGCCATCCCTCTGCCGCCGTCCACGAGAATTTCCTTGTGGGTCACCGTCCCTTTGCTGCCATCCATGAAAATTCCTTTGCGAGCCGCCATGTACGGGTCGTCGTGTGCAAGTTTTCATGTGTGGATTGCCATTTTTTAGGCTGGCCAACCCTTAACTTCCCCCCACATTGCACACTCCACACTCGTTGCGCCCCTTTCACTGTCACTCAATGATGAAGCCTTCACGACCGTCTTGAGTTCTGCATTTCGCAGATGTTATCAATGATCCCGAACTTGAGGCCCAAGATGGTACAACCACTGAGTCAAGCATCTACGGGTCTACCCCTACGGAAATTTGTTTGTCGGTCATCTGCCTTCCATTCGTCGGCCATCCGTTTGTTGGTCATCTGCTGCCGTCCGCGGGAATTTCCTTACGGGTCGTCGTCCCTCCGTCGTCGTCCACAGGAATTTCCTTGTGGGTCATCGTCCCTCCGTCGTCGTCTACAAGAATTTCCTTGCAGGCCACTGTCCCTCCGTCGCCGTCCGTGAGAATTTCTTTGTGGGTCTTCATGTGCTCATTGTCGTTTTAAGGGCAATGGACCCTCCGACTTCCCCCTTCCAAATTTTTGCATTTTCGAAAAGGGCCAAATCATTGAAGAATAGGTCTAGGCACCCTTCTAATGCATATTTCACATGCTTAATTTGGAAAAACTCAAAATTTGCTAAAGTTGTGGTTTTGTGGAAGTTTTCATATAGGAAGCCACCTTCCGGATGTCATGGTCGTCAATGCCATCTTTACGACACAAACATGTCCGGCTTCCCACCTCCCAACCTCCGCATTGCTTCGGCCTTCAAAAGTGAAATCTCCCTGAAATCCAATTTCTCGAAAAGGAAAGTTTCTCAAAATATCAAAAGGGAAATTGTCTTGAAATGAGAATTTTCCAAAAATGAAAATTTTCCCAAAATGTAATTTTTTCAAAAATGGAAATTTTTCAAAATGCAAATGTTCCCAAAATTGATTTTTCTTCCTAAAATAGGAAAATTTCCAAAAGTGGAAAGTTTCCAAAAATAGAAAATTCCAAAAGTGGATAGTTTCCAAAAATGGAAAGTTTTTTTTTCGAAATATGAAATTCTTAATGAACTATAAATTGATACATTTTAATTTTCTAAATGAGGGAAATTTGTCATTTTTGGAGATCTAAATCATGATATCTTATGGCAACAGGTACTTTTAAGAATTCTTGGGGAATAATGGATCAATTCAATAAAAGAACCAACATACGAAGACATGTCAGGAGGGGAGATGGGTTTACATGTGGATGTATGCTAGGAGAATGCTACCTGAATATCTAATTGCCAAAGTCTACTTAAGAATCTATTTTGGGCCACACAACAACTAAAGAAATGCTTTCAAATAGGGGATGGAGGGAACTATTTTATTTCACCAAAATAATGATGATTGTCAAGAGTTGTCTACCAGGATCAAGAGCAGTACATTTTCTTTTCAGTTACACAAATCTGTAAGAAGATTCAGTTGATCAGATGAAGAATGTTGCAAATCCATCAAACAAAGGGCAGCCTTTGATAGTTTTCAATTGCAGCAAAGGATGACAACCACTACACGACAAAATTGCTATAGTGTCAGGGTCACTACAAGACAAAACAAGGAAAATGACAAAACTGTATTTTATATTCCTATATATTTGGGAGTAGGTGAAACCCTAATTTAAAGAAAATCTGGGCCACACAATGTAAATTAATCTTGGCCATTCATTCTCCTTTTGAAAAACTATAAATAGGGATTGGCTCCTCATTTGTAAATAGTTGGAGAACTGGTGTGAAGGGCATTTTGCAGCAATAGAGAGAAGCATTGCATGAATTTGGATGTTTCTTTTGATTTTGTTCATTATGCATGCATGGTTCAACTTCCAAGTTAGTTTTAGTTTGTAGTTTCTTGAATGGTTGTGATAATGGTGTTTGTTGTTGTGGTATTTGATGAACTTTCAGCTGATACTTTTGGCACTTGTTGATGACAAGTTGTTGTGTAAAGTTAGCCTAGGTTTCTTTATTTCATTGTTGCAACTTGATTCAATTGTATGTTCATGATGTGCATGTACAATCTAAAAATTTGCAATCCTCAGAAGATTGCACTGGTTTTGTGTAGTTGTAGGCTTCTCTTGGTCAAGCAAAACCCAATTTAGGAAGTTTGTCTATTGTAGCTTAGATTTAGAACAACTCTCTTAAACCTTTCCTCTTTTGCTATTTATTTTAGTCCTTTGTTAGAGTAGGATCTCAAGCATCACCATAATGCTAAATTTGATGAACATGGTGAGTTTCAGCTTGTTGTTTTGAGTGGGCAGCCACTGTTCATTCACTTCCAGCACTTTGAAACTCCATTTGCAGACCCAACTTCCCATGCTTTGTAAGCCATAAATGTCACCTTGTGATTACCAACAAATCACTTCAACCAACTGAATTGTTCCAAGCATTGTCATGAATTGACACTCGAGAGACCTTGGGGTGGTAATCTGGAACTTGTTTGCAGATTTCTACCTTTCAAGAGAGGTAGCATACTTGTGTGTTGCCTGTGTTGAGAGGGTGCAAAAACACCCATCAAAAACATTGTGTGAAAAATGCTTGGAATTTGAGTTTTTCTTCTTCTATCAAGGAAGCTGCTAGTAACACTATCTTAGGATCTTCAAGTGTGCCAATGTTGACCTCTTGTGTATCTTCAATTAACATCAATGATCACTCTTGTGTGACGGGGAGAAAGTTCAACCCTCCATCCTTAGACGCCTCAAGGATTTTTTCACCTTCAGATACATCCTTTGTTTTTACTTTTTCATGATCAGAGGGCACCTCACGGTTTTCACCCAAAGACCTTTTCTTTTTCTCTTTATTATTATTTTTGCAACTGGAGGGTGATGCAGTCTCCCCGAAGTATGCTTCCACATCGAGTTCTATAGTGAAACAATCTTTATGGTCTCCTCTTGTCATTCCTTCTCTCAGTCCCATGAACTCAACAATAGCTTCATAATTCTCAAAGGTATCCAAAACAATAGGACCTTGTTGGTCCCAGTCAACCAGTTGTGGGTAGACTAGGGAAATGCCATCATTAGTATTTGTAAATTATGGGGAAGCAGCCGATAAGGTGAGGATTGAGATATTGTCTCAGATGTTGACGTTCATATAGTTGACTACCTTAGGGCTAGGTGTGTCTGGATCAGGGAAAATGTTATCCAGTGCGTAAGTGATAGAGGCATAGGATTCCCATTCCCAGTTGTTAGAATCATTTTTGTCATAAAAGTCATTGTCGGAATCCTCTGATGTCTCGATACATTTAGAAGCACATACTTCCTTATTTGAAGGCAATTTGGTTTTAGTGGTACCAATCTTCAGTGGATTCCACCCTAACCCAAGATTCTTCCCCCATTTAGTAGGTATGTAGGGTTCTCTTCTTCCATTTTTTGTATGCCTAACCCATTGGTGCCATCATAACCTTTTGATTGCATCATTATAAACCCTTTACCATATTATTGTGTTGGAAGTGGTGTCACCTCTTCTTGGTAGATCCAATCAAACACATCTTCAATATCTTCCTTATCAAGGTCCCCCCATTTTATGAAAGTAGTTTTAGGAGGTACATGAATCAGGACCTTAGGTTCGATGCTGTAACATGACTTTCCGTATGTATTTGGTGATTTTGGCATTGTGGTAATGTAAAAGGTAGTGTTCATATTATATTCTTTGCATCCTTTGCTTTGGATCTGGATTTTGGGGTCTACGGATTTGGCAGTGGAAGCAAAGGATGTAGAGGTCGATGACTGAGTAGCATTAGATGTCCTGTGGAGTGTTGAGGGGTCAATGTATTTGGTCGAATTTGACATTGAGGCTTCATGGTTAAGCAACACCTAGCATTTAGAGATGCCTCATAGGTTAGTGCAATACTCAAAGGGATCAAGATCACCTGGTATTGTAATCTTGATTTTGTTGAAGGGAAACTTTAGGCATTGATGATACATGGAGGGAATGACTTTCATGGCATTAATCCATGGTTGATCGAGGGGAAAATTATAAGGGATTTCCAGATCCAATACTTGGAAAGTTGTATCCAACATTATGGGTCCCACTTGGAGTGGAAGTGTTATTATACCTTTAGAGGATCGTTCATCGTCATCATAAGCTTTTATGAATATGCTCTTTGTCTTATCCACACATGCTTCAGAGAAACCCAGTGCCTTAACCAATTTTAGGGAACAAACATTCAATCCTGCTCCGCCGTATATCAAGACTCGTTTGATCATATTTTGATGGATGAAGGCTTCAATGTGTAGTGAGTTATTATGGTTCATCTTTTGGGTTGAGTAGTCTTTTCCAAAGAAGGTAACATGGTGAGAGCTTGCCAGGAATCCAACCATGGCTTGAAATCGAGTGACATTGAGGTTGTTTGGGACAACGGTCTCTTTCAGCATTTTATCCAGGATGGCCCTATGCTCGGGTGATGTGCATAGCAAATCTAGTATGGATATTTGTGTTGGGGTTTTTCCTAGCTGATCTAGCAAGCTAAAATAGCCTTTAGCTTGGGACTGCGTGGAAGGTAAAGGGCCAAGTATAGTTATCTTAGTTCTGCGAGTGTTTAGAGCGCACTATGGGGTCTTCTTGATGATAATGGTGTTGATATGTTCATCTATAGCTTGAAGATGGTAGATTTTGGAGTAGTTATAGCCAGTAGCCATATAATTGTCTGAGTTATTGTTATTAGTACCTAAATCAGAGGCTTTCCCCGAACCATGGTCTTGAAGAGGATTCTTGTAGATCGTTTGATCTTTATTAGAAGTGTATTGTTGTTGTCCCTCTACCTTGATTACTTTGTCTTTGATAAGGTCCTAAATAATGTTTTCCAGTTGTTTACAAGCAGATATTTTATGTCTTTTACCTTGGCGATATTCACAAAAAGTGTTATCGTCCCACCCTCTTTTTTTTATGTTTTGTAATCATGGACTTTCGAGCTCGACCCATGTGACTGGTTAATTTTTACTTTTTTTGCGCACTGCCCATTTGACTCTCGGGGTGTGCCTTCTTACCACCCATCTTTTTTTGTGAATATGTAACTTTATCTTAATTCTAATATAGATAGCTACCTATTCATAAAAATAAAAAATTCAGAGACGTAAGTCATAGTTTTGCATAATTGTATGACACCTGATTGAACACATTTCTTCAGTATGGACTCAATGGGTTCTCCAAGGGGAGTGTATTCACGTTTGATGTATTGCCTAGGTTGTCTCTGTTATCCTAGTCCTTGGTTATTTCATATGGAATTGGTCGTTGGTGTAGGGGTTTGGGGTGTAGTTGTTGGTGCTCCAGGTCCTCTCAGAGTGACAACAAGACCGGTTTTGTTTATCGCTTTGGTGTCCACAGCCCCATCATTTGTGACATTTTTGTTTTGAGACCAGTATTTGTTTTTATCATTGAACGTGTTTTGGTTGTTTGTATTCTTAAAGGACTTAAGTGTGCCCTTAGTGACAAGTGATTTCTCAATCATTGTTCCTTTTTCAACAAGGTCTGAAAAGTGAGCACAACAATGAACTTGTAAGGGATCCTTTAAAGCACCTAGGAGGTTTTCAACAAACATGTCCACCTTTTGTTTCTTAGGGATCTCTATCTGGCATCGACTTGCCAAGTTTCTCCATCTCTAGAAGTATTTGATAAAGGAATCTCCCTATTCTTGTTTTGAGGTACACAAAGTGGCTAATGTGATATCATTTTCGATGTTAAAGGCATAGTTGTCTACAAATTTGTTGGCTGATTCAAACCATGTGGATATGCCTCCAAGTAATCATGAAAACCACTCAAGTGCAGGACCTATAAGAGTTTTGGGGAATAACCTCATCAAGTATGTATGTTCTAATGCAATGTCAACACAAGCCATGTTGAATTCTTTGATGTGCTCTATCGAGTTGCATGTCCCTTTGTACTTCGAAAAGTTCGGGATTGTGTATCCTTTTGGAAAAGGAGGCATGTAGATAGTCCTATCAAAGGGATATGGATGCAAGTCATGTATGTTGTAGGATTTTTTGGTTGCTACTTGCATGTTCTCAATTTGTTTTTGTAAAGCAAGCATTTGTGTAGTGAGAGCATACACCTGTGGGTTTGATGTTTCATTCGTATTGTTGAGTACCACATTTTGCATAGATACTTGATAGGTGTATGGAGGTGTCCGTTGTTGTACCTGGGGTATATGTGTATATGAGGTGTTCATGTTGGGTTTCCCTTGTGTGTTATGACCTCCAGGTTGTGCATAGGTACCTTTTTGTGATGTGTTTGACGTAAAGGTATTTGATTGAAATCCTGGTTGTGCTTGATTCACCTGAGGCATCGTATGTGTACCATGTTGTCTCTGTGTAGAACTATTTTGGGCAATAGCATGACTATATGTGGTACCCTTGACATTAGCCATTGGTGTGGGTCCTAAACCTAAAAATCTTATCCTCTTGCATCCGGTAGGATTGTTTAAGGAGGTATTCATAGTGTTTGTTGAGGTCCCAAATGGGTTAGTGCCCATATATTGTAATGTTGACTATTTTATAGGGATCGATGTTGATTGTGTCGCAACCCGTGTCATAGACGGTGGAACAAATGATGGTACTGGGGTAGTGTGAATCGTTGAAGCACTCTGTGTAGCTCCTCCTAAAGGTATATTGAGGTTTACCTGAGGTGTAACATTTTGTGGAATATGTGTTGTAGTTCCCTTGTTTTGGTTTGAGACATTTCTAGGTGAAGGAATCGCTTGTAGCATGCTTATGTCAAATCCAGGTTGTAATTTAACTCCATCCTCTAGGATTGTGGATAAAAATTTCTGAGGGTTGAGCTTGATGAGCTCATCGACAAATTCAGCCACCACAGGATCTTGGGTTGTTGCCTCAAGTTCCTTGGCAATGATATGACCTTGGGCATCTCTTAGGAGGAAATTTTCAAATGGGTTACCATATGGGTAGGATTTCAAAGGTTGTTGTGATGTTGACCCAATGTGTTTGGTATTGGTATTTTCATGAGGAGGTGTAGAACCAAGGTTCAATTTTCTAGTGGGATTGTAAAGGTCATCACTTTATCGTGGAGGGTCCATTTCTAATCGTCTCTTTTGTAATATGGTTTGGACCATAAGATAAGACTTGCTCAAAGGAGGATGACATATAAAATGCAAATATCTAGGATGTGAGAGTTAAGCTATGTTTTTGGTCTTCTTTTGGCATAAATTATGACATGCAATAACTAAGGTATAATGCAAGCTATATGTCAATACTAAGGGATGATTCACTAACTGACCAAGTTTGATGCAAGGTTCCAACTAAGATTGCCAATGATGTTTTAGGATCAATACCGAAAAAACTAAGTGACAAGTCAACTGGGTGGAATTCAAACTAGCCTAGTGAGTTTGAGGTATTCCACTAAGGTGACAAAGGATAAATTGTAAAATGATATGTCAAGGGCAATCGTATTTGAATCGATGTTTTCAATCAAGGTAAGACAGTTTATCTACCTTAAGGTCTACAATGTATTATGGACAAGGATTCCGCTAAGTATGCTAAGGATTATCCAAGTAATGCAATGACGACACTAACTAAGAAAACTAAGGATGAACGTAAATATGAGCAAGTCATAGGTTTGGATCAGGTTTATAGTAGAGAGTGGATCAAGTAATGAAATCCTACAGTAAATCTTTTGAGTTTTCTATTGGTTGATTATAAGATTTTTGTGATAGGTAGATGCATTGTTCCAGACTATAAATGTGGTGCATAAGATCAAATGCATCACAGTAACTCATAAATGCGGTTTAAAATGTCAAATATATTTTAGGTTTTAGAAATTGTGACTCAATGTATCAGATGTGTTGCTGGTTTAAACAGTTACGACTCAAAATGTCAGATGCATTGCATTTTTTGACAATTGTGACTCAAGATATCAGATGCGGCTTTCTATGTGACAGATGCATTAAATTGTGAACTGGTCCTAAGGTTTGATAAATTTCTGACTTGTTTGGGATCAATTTTTTTGGATGTTTTTCTTTGATCAGATCTGACTAAAAACACACGTAAGACACACCAAGTAGAGTGTTTGAAATAAATAAATAGAGAATGAAAATCCTAAGGCTGGCAAAGATGATATATGTTGGATTCCCACTTGGATTTCTCCAGTTGCACTTATTTAGAGCGGATGACTTAGGATCTTGGTAGCATTGGCTCCCCTCCACGACACTCACTTCTCGGGCTTACCAAGATCTAGATTCCCGCATGAACAAGGAATTTGTCATCTCTACTAAGAACCACGAAAATATGGGACGGCTTCGGAGGTTCGACCTCCTAGGCCAACAGATAGAAAGGATTTTGGCAAATCTAAACAAATGGTTTTTAATTAGTGCACCTATTCAGGCGACCACACAAGAGACAAGATTAGCTCTGATAAGGAGATTCCTTGCTTGTCTGTAGGAGCTCCCGTAATGCTGAGATTTCCTCAACATTCGAATTTATATACTGCTTGGGAGTAGCTTGGCTTTAGCTCATTACCGGTTTGAGTTATTTCCTTGGGGTGAGTACTTTTTCCCACCAAGGCAGTCCCTCTAATAGGTAAACATAAAAGTGGATGGGTCTGACATTCTGATCACCGAGGTTTCCCAAGGTGAGAGCATATGAGCCTACAAACCTTCCCAAGCACAGAAGATAGTAGTAAATCCACCCTAATTAAACAACAAGACTACTATGTAAAGACTCAAAGCAGGGTTAATTAATTGATTAATTAATAAAAGAAATCTTATGTGAAGACTCAAAACATGTAAGAAAGCATGATAAAATGGAGTTTCAGATTATTTTCTTCGACAATCATCCTTAAAAACCACACATTAGAAGTTTGTATTTTTTGTCTTCTATCAATCGTCCTGTAAAAATTATGTTAACTCCACCAGATCATACGCTGTAAACTCTGAATTAGTCATAAAAGACTTTAACTATAAAAATAAAAACTCGAAAGTTCAAAAATCAAAAAATTCATTTATACCAGTTAGATGCGTCGCATGAAGCCACAAATGCGACGTTCTAAGTCAGATGCGGAGTTTCCCTCTTCAGATGCAGTTCAAGATGTCAAATGCATCGTTCCATGCATCAGATGCATCGATTCGTACTTGTTTCTATAAAAATCAAAATTTCTACAGATTTTTTTTTGAAGTCTGTTACTTCACGTCGGGTTCACCAAATGTAATAAGGGAAAATAAATAGGAATAAAGAAAGCATAACAACAACAACAACAACAACAACCACAAAATTTCCTAGATTATGCTAAGATGCCCAAACTGATAATGAAATACAATGCTACAAAGGAATTCAATAAATAAAAATCATATCATGTAATTCCCATGCTTGCTTGACTCATCTTCATGATTCTTCTCAACTTTTCTTTAAATTTGCTTCAATGCCCTCAGATCATGAGTGTGCAATTTTAGCCTATAAGTATTTTGACAGTAAAACTTTGAAGATTGTGGTTACCGAAAATAGAATTGAAAAACTTCTTTTATAGAAGTTTCACAAATTCAACGATTGAGATTTACTTGAATTTGAATGGTCAAGATCGAGTGTGAGGACTTGATTTCATAGTTAACTGACTTGATCAATTGAATAGTTAAGTGACTTGATCAATTAGTTTCAAGAGGTGTAACTGAGAAAGTTTGTTAGTCAGAAAGAGGTGACAGATCAATTCAGTGAGTGAACTGAGAGAGAGTGTTAGTCAGAAGTGGAGAGAATAAATGCATGGGAGAGAATAAATGCATGAGATATTTACTTGAAAATTATGGAGACATGTGATCAAATAGAAGAATTAATTATTAAATTAATTCCTTTCTTTTGTGGAGGAAGTGTGTGCACGTGATTAAATAGTTGAATGAACTATCTAATTTATAGAGGCACTTTAGATGAGATGATAGAATTATTATTTAGTTAAACAAATAATCATTTATTTAATTAAATATGAGAGAATATGATTTAATATGAATGACCTAATTAAATAAATATAGGAAACTTATTTAATTAATTAAAAAGAAGAGGGATTAGAATTAAATGACATAATTAAATAAATTTATGAAACTTATTTAATTAAATGTAGAAGAATATGATTTATAATTAAATGACGTAATTAAATAAATTTATGAAACTTATTTAATTAAATGAAAGAAGAAGAATGAAATTAATTAAATGGTTAAAACTATTTAATTAATTATAGGAATTAAGATATTAAGTTATAATTAAATGAATAAAATCATTTAATCATTTACGGATATCTTGAATTAATGATGAAAAATATAGTCGTAGGCCTAAGCCATTTTTCAGTGTCTACATATAGTACCAACATGGCCTTGTAGTTGAGACCCATCTTTGCATCATTTACATAATAATATTCTCCCCAAGATGCACTTAAAGAGGGGAATTGGTTTAAATAGGTGTTTTATCTAACTAGTTCACTAGTGAGTCCTATTTACATGTTAAGTTTACTTAAGTCCTAGGGAATCTTTCTAGAAGGTTGTTAGTTTTCATAAGATCTTATCTTATTTTTGATATTTAATGATTGTTTCCTAAGTCATTTCATATTAATTATCTCATGACATAAGATTAAGACACTTGTCATGATCTTGTATAATCCCATGCCTCACCTTGGCTACATAACCAATTGGTCTCATGTGTAAACCAATAATCATATCATCATAATCTATTATTTGAATCCTTTAATAAAATAGCATTATTCTCTCATAGTTGATCTCTCTTGTGCTTTCATGAAGTTACTAGATCTTTTGTGGCTATAATCTTCAGTCAAATCTTGCATGGTGTAGAGTATTTTATACCAACTCTTAACAATCCTACCACATCTAGTGGTTACAACATATCGGGGTTCTTTATCTTATATCTTGATCATAGTCACACGTGATTCAACTTATGTGATGCAGTCAACTATATTATCATTCTTAAAAGGGACCCTATTGTAATTAACATCTTTGATTCAATTATTTTGATTATTTCCTTGACTGTTATTCAAACTAGGATTAATGGTGGAGGTGCTAGGGCCTTGAGAATGATTTGAGAAGGAATTTTGATATATCTGAAGTTCAACATTAGATGAAGAGGATTAGATACCCTCCACAACCACATCACCTATATCAATGAGATCTTAGATGCAATTCTTAAGTTTCATGCACTTATAAGTGGAATGTCCCTTCATCCTATGATAGTCACAATGCTCATTATCCTTGAACCATGTAGGCTTGGGTTTGAAATCTTCAAATGGTTGAATTGTTGGGTATGCAACCATGTTTGATTGCACCAATTTATGAAAAACAACACCTAGTGACCTTCTCCCAAAGGAGTGAAGTTGTGTTTAGAATTATTTTGATTATTGGGTTGGGGGCACCTTGAGGGACCGATATGGTGTTTATACTAGGATAGGTAGTTATGGTTTGATTGACATTCAATGTGTTGGAAACTTGGACATGCTTAGTATCGATGACACTTTTATTAACAACATTTTTGTTTCTTTTTCCAAAATTGAGGTTTGTGATTATTTTCCTTGTAAATTTTGACCAAACCTTTAGCTATGAGTGCCTTCTCAATAGTGACACCCTTATCTATAATCTCGTCAAATGAGGATGCACAATGAATTGTAGATGAAATTCTATTTCTTGATTTAGGTTCTGGAAAAAATATTAACCAATTATTCTCAGGTAAGGGCCATGAAAGACAACTATCAAGAGATCTCCACCTTTGTAATTAGCTTGCAAAGCTTTCTCCAATACATTGTTTGTTATTACAAAGGTCTAACATGGTAACCTCATGTTCCATATTGTAGGAGAAATGGGAAACAAATGTTTTTGACAATTCTGTAAAGGTAGTGATGGAGCCATGAGGAAGGTGCAAAAACCATTCCAAAGCTTGACCCCCAAAACTACAAGGGAACAAGTGAAGGAGATAGTTGTCATTGTAAGCCACCTCTTGACAAGCCATGAATAATTCCTTAACATGGTCACACAAATCACCTTTCCCTTTATACTTTAAAGTTAGTAATTTTGAAATGTTGAGGGAAAAGTACCATTACAATGGAACGATCAAAAGGATATAGACACAATTCTTCAAAATTTGATGAGTTCTTGGTGTTCCCAACTTGTAGGTACTTAAGTGCGGACTTTATGTCTTCATATTCTTGATTAAGGGCTAGTGATGATGGAGGAGCCACTAGATTTGAGCTTGGAGAATAGATGTATTGACTGTGGGAAGGTAGAGAAGGATGAGGTCAATTTTCAGGAGGATTGAGATGTGATTGTTGCAGAGGTTAAGAAGGATGTGATTGATTTTGTGGAGGATTGATGTATGAATAATTTTGTGGGATGCTAAGATAGGATGGATTTTGTGGTGGATCTAAATATGATGTATTTTGACGAGCATAGGTATGTTGGAAAAGATATGAAGAATCTTGGGGTTGATTAGGATATTAGCCTTGTGGCATAATTGGATTAAGCGAGGGTATTGAATGTGAGAGGTTTGAGATGGCATTATACAAGTGGATTGCAAAATGTAAGAAGATTGTGGAATGTGAGTGTGTTGTACCCCAAATTAAAAAACTTGCTACACTTAGGCATTTTGAAGAAATGGTAAAAAGTCTTGTTAAAATTCTCAAAAAAGGTCAAAATTGGGAATTTGCATGTCTTGCATGAGGGTCAAAAAACTCAAAATTTTCAAAATCTGACGATCTGGGTCTGCTCAAAGTGACCTAGTCTACAAAACCTAGATCTCAAGTCTTCGGCCCTAAATTTTAGGAAAATTTATATTTTTAGAAACATTTTAAAAATGTAACTTTTTCGTAGGTTTTTATGGGTTCCTTCTCAAATGGATACTGGCAAAATTTTCTAAAAATAGAAACTTTGGCTTCCAAGGCTCAAACTGATTTTGATTGGCTTAAATTACTTCCTCATCAGGCTAGTCTAGTCAAAATCATCAAAGGATCAGTTTTGCCCTGGTGGGTCTATTCTACTTTTTCAGGAGCTCCAAGGTCATTAATGGAGATTGTTCAACTACAAGGTTTCAGATTCAAAGTCTCAAGCATAGTACAGATCAAGAAGCGACAAAAGATGATCAAGGAACGAAGAACGAAGGGGGCAAGCTAGAAAATCTTGAAAATTACATTTTTTTGACTGTCTAGAAACTCTAAGCGCCCCTGCATAGTCAAGGCACCTAGACACTCATGCCTTAGAATTTTTTTTAGTTTTCGGCAGTCAAAACAATAGTGAGCATGAGGAACGAGGAGAAAGTTGAAAATTACAAAATAAAAACTAACACTACCAAGCAAAGGCGCCTCTAGTAGCCAGGGGTGCCCAGTCTTTCAAGGAACTAGTTGATGGAATTAGGGTTTGTGCTCCCAAACAATGTTGCTCAGAATTCAACAACCTCCATAGTGAATTCATCAGCACGGTCATCGAATCAATCAGTCAGTTGAAATTCAAGATTAAATAGAGGAATCTTGGCAGAGAGGAAAATTGCAAATCATGAAAATATTAGAAAATAACTATCTCTAGGATTCTTGGGCGCCCCAGCTAGCCAAGGGTGCCTAGGGTTTTGGAGGCTCAAACTCAGTAGTTAGGGTTTGAAAATATGCTTAGATTCTTCATAATTCTGCCAGCTATTCGGTGTATATCTCATCTTGATCATCATATTCATCAGTCCCCAACAACTGTAGATCAAATAGAGGACATAACTTGGAGGGTCAAAGTTGAGATAATGAAATTCTCATGAAAATGATTGTCTGGGAGTGATAGGCGCCCCAACTAGCCAGGGGCACCCAAGGATTTAATAGCCTAAAAGTTGAAAGTAGGGTTTGTAGTCTCCAACAACTTTTCTTCAGATTCAATCCAGCTCTTCAACGGATTCAATGACCTGAACTCATCAGATTTGACACCAAAAATCGTAGATTAAATGAAGGCGAAAATATGGGAAAATTTGAGAAAATCAAAAGAAAGTTGAAAACGCAGTAAAAAGTATAACTCTGGAGGAGTTGGGCGCCCCAGCTAGCTAGGGGCGCCCAAGCTTTTGACCCCCCAAATCAACTTTTTAGGAGATGCAGCATACAAAAGACCCCCCTTTAGAATTCTCCAAGCTATCCAACACATTTGACAGTCAGTTCATCGGGTCATTTAAACTTCCAAAATTGAAAATTCATTAGAAGATCACAAATCATTAACAAATTGAAGAATGTCAAAAAATGGTTGTCTCTGGTGATCATGGGTGCCCCAGGTAGCCAGGGGCACCCAATATTTTAAAGCCTCAGAATCAGTTGTTATCAAATATTGCCTCCAGAACAATCATCCTAGATTCAGTCAAGCTACACAATGGAGTAGTCAGCTAGTTCATAGGATTCATCGGGCGCTTGAAATTGAGGATCAAATTGAGGTCAAAATTAAGTAAAAAAGTTGAAAATTTCAAGAAAATGGCTATTGAAAATTCATTAGAAGATCACAAATCATTAACAAATTGAAGAATGTCAAAAAATGGTTATCTCTAGTGATCATGGGTGCCCCAGGTAGCCAGGGGCACCCAAGATTTTAAAGCCTCAAAATCAGTTGTTATCAAATATTGCCTCTAGAACAATCATCTCAGATTCAGTCAAGCTACACAATGGAATAGTCAGCTAGTTCATAGGATTCATCAGGCGCCCAAAATTGAGGATCAAACTGAGGTCAAAATTAAGCAAAAAAGTTGAAAATTTCAAGAAAATGGCTAAGTCTGCCAAGAAAGGCATCCAAGCTTTCATGCCTTAGAGAAATTTCCAAATTTTTAACATTCAACATTCGAAGCAGTGTCCACATTCGATGAACCTGCTCAAGATTGGCTTCAAAAGATTTTAAGCTGGAGAATATAGCATTTTTCTTCCTCAAAACCTATTTAAGAAGGCTTTGGCATTCATTATTCACTTTTTGCATGTTGGCATCTAGAGGAAGAAAAGTATATTTTTCTTCTCATCAAGATTTGAAGGCCAAAATAAAGTGCCTTTTCAAAGTTCTTCATATTTTCATTATCAGTATGCATAGAGGTTCGCTTTTTCATGCTTTATTCTTCCAGGGCATCATTTTTTAGAGGAGGGGGTCATCTTTTTCAAAATTCATTCATCTGGGTCCGCTTAGTTCTTGATTCTCTTCAACTTTGGAAAATTTTAAGTTTTCAAGAATTTGCTTTTTTCACGCTTTTTCAAGAAATCCTTAGCTTTTTTGAGAAATCCTTAGCTTTTTTCAAAATTTGATCAACTAGGTTTCTTCAGAACGAGATTCTCTACAAAACCCAGGTCCCAACTTTTTTCGAGATAATTGCTTTTTCAGGAGAAATAAAAATTCTATTTTCAATAGTCTGTGCAAATTTTTTCGAACCTAGTCGAGTTTACAGTCAAAAATCAAAATTTTCAGCATACAACACTCTCCACTTGAAATCAAGAACAAATCAACTTTTTGGTGGATTGAGTTTCCTAAATGGGTCACCTCTTTGTGGCAGTAATATTTTTCGAGAATAAAACTCACAAGCAACAATTAACTTGACACTTTCTATGAGCTTTCTTGCTATTCTTGTTTCATGCTTATCTAGTCTTTGTAAGAGAGAAAATAATCAAGTTGTAATAGTTGGCACTTTCCCTATTTTTGCTTTCAACAGGGTGTTAGATAGTTATCTTATTTTAGTTTGAAAATAAAGCTTGCATGTTGGCAAGTCTAGTTGTAAAAGCAAGGAGATTTTAGGGTTCCCTACTCCTCTGCTTGTGTATAAATAAGGGAAGCCTTGCCCATTTTCCTTTAACCGTGCTTGTGATAACAAAACACTGATCCTACTAGTGCCTTCTAATTGTTATTCAGTATTGTTTACTTAGTATAAGAGAAAATTTGCAAGCCTCTTTTAGCAGCAAGTTATTGTTCAATTCTTGTGTTATTTGTGTCAAGTGTTTTTTGGTTTGATGGCTAAATTGTAAGCCTGTTATTGCTACAATCCTATTGTACCAAAAGTGTAATCTTTTTTGCTTGAAATTTGAGAAAATAAAATCTTATGTTTGCTTTGTTGCTTTGATCTACTATCTCAGATTTCCATCTTTACGTGTTCTGCTTATATAATCTTTATTTCAGCTTGCATTGAAAGTACAATAGATGTATGTTGGAAGAAAGTTTGTTTAAGTATTTGTGTCAAAGAATCATTCCTTGTTCATTTCTAACTCTCAAGCTTTGCGTTTACTTGAGTAGTTAGAAATCTCATTAGAGTAGGTTTAGTCACAGTTGAAATTCAAAAGAGAAAATCTCAGCTATGACACTTGAGTTTTATAACCTTATGCTCTTAACTGAACAAAAATATTGGCAAATTAGTTTAGTTTACTTTCTTTAAGCAACATCAACAAAGAGGAAGCTTCCCCTCCTAATTCAAAGAGCAGTTAATCTGTGCATAGTTGTCCATTTCTAATTCGTATACCAAAGGTGCGAATTGAAATGCCAACAGAGTGCATTGTGGGATATAAGTAGAATATGGTAAGAAGGTACGAGAAATATGATAGAACAATTTGGTTGAATGTGGTTGGATCAATATGAGAGGCATATGATAAGGTGTTAAAGACGAGGTGCGTGATAAGGGAACTAATATATTACCAAGAGGGACAATATGGATCAATATTTGGGGAATGGATGGTTGAATGTTTTGTGGGATTAAAATCAGAATATGAGAAGATGGTGTAGGATAATTCCCATGAATAGGGCTAAGTATTAACCTAAGTCCAAATGTAGGAATTCAAATTGGAGGAGGTTCTTGAATCACTACATTTCCAAACTCAAGTACAAGGCCCCAAGGATTCTTAGGAGGAGCCTAAGGGGTAGTGGATCTCGTAGTGTCTATGAATTGTGATGTGTCAAATCCTTATATAATTTTAGCCCTACACATGAGAAGATTAGCTAGGATTGTATCCTTTCGCATGCCTGTGAGGTGATGTATTATATCTAAATTAGTAGGTTTGTCCAAGAATTCTTGAATTAAGAGAAATCTTGGGTTGGGAGACCATCTCCTCCTCAATAGAGACTAGATCAGGACTGAATGGTCCCACTTGCATCTTGGGGTGTTGGGATTCTCCATTACTAAGCAAATTGGTAATGTATTGTGAGGGTTGTTGTTGTTGTTTCTCCATAAATTTTATAAGTTACAAAGGTGTGGTGATGAGACTGAAAGATTAGATGATTGATTGGATGAAGTGTGATGATGCCAAGCCCAAGGACATGACTAAATAGGTGTGATTTGATGTTGGATTGGGATGTTTGATTTATCACTCAAACTATGATTGAGAACCTATGTTGATTTCGATGGTTGGATTTATACTTGAGATAGGCTAAGTTCTCAAGTAAAAGTTATTTTGAAGCAAACTATACCTTTGGCTCAAGGTGAAATAGCTTGAATAAGAGATGAATAACTTAGGATAGGAAATTTTTTAAAGAATGTGTTACGATGATTATTGAATTTGGGATTTAGGTTCTCAATCAAGTGATTAGAGGCTATATTTTTTATTAGGATAATTTAGTCGATGATAGGATGTGTGTTAGGGAGTTTTTTGTCCTAAGAGGATGGGATTTTGGTTAAGTTTTGATGGTGTGATGTGACAAAAATGATTGGTATAGTTTGGATATGAAATAAAAAAATCATTTATTTGTGGTGTTTGAATTAGAAGAACACTCTATTTGGGATTGAAAGGATTTTCTCTTTGTAGTTTGTATGGAGAGCAAATTCACCCAAACTAGAGCATATTCATCCATGCAAGTGATAAATTCACCCAAAACATAATCATCCAAACACAAAGTGAGTTCATCCAACAAGACTCAGATTCGCCTATTTAGGATTGATGATTGGTCCAATAATACCAAGGAAAATTTACCCAAGAGTAAGAGGATTCACCCAACAACATATTGGATTCACCCAATAAGGACTATGACTAGACTAGGGATGGTACAAAAGTGGATTCACCCAAGTGTAAAGTGGATTCACCTAACAAAATGTGGATTTGCCTAAGGTTGATGATTGGAGAAAGATGAAAAAAGGATTGAAGAATGCAATCACAAAGATATCAATAAACCTTGACCAAATATATTAAAGATATGCACAAGTGATCACAAGAAGACATGCCAAGTTATATAAACATAGATTAATCTAGTAGGATTGACAACTGTGTAGGATCACAATGCAAGAAATAATACTATCTATCTACATCTAGATGGCTAGAGATCACGATTCCAAAGGATGAATGATCTCTTACTGATAGTAGCCAAAAGGCGATCTACATCGATAAGCTCTATCTCGATGCACACAAGTACATCATGAATAAATTCAGGGTATGATACACATCCCCCGCACCATACTAACTAACAACCAAATGGTCTTAAGCTAGGATAAAGAAAATAATCCAGTGCATCCTCTAAATACTATGAGAGTACATGAGACACATTTGTGAATATTAGAGCATCACAAGCATGGTTCGGGAATGCAAAATAAGTTGTCCAGACCAACCTTGTACTCTTAACTTGATATCACTCGTATTAGAGCTTCGCTAAACATGATGTGACTAGATTGGAGTAAAAATTTCATTCTCCCTCATTTATTTATCCCATCGATACACATGGTTGAGTTCATTCCTTAGGGGGATGAAATCCCCAAGTAGACCTCTTAAAGGGAACAATATGATAGATATTTTTGATCTCCATGATCACATGAAGTGCAAGGAGAGAGAATATATGCAAGCTAGCACTCTTAGGAATACACAACAAGATGAATCAATTTAAGTTTTTTTATCCTTAGGATCATCGAACAGTACAAAGGGAGATCATATGTTGACAAATGATTCAAAACAAAGCACACAAGATTAATTGACCCTTTAGCAAAATTAAAGTGTTCCTAAATTAGTGGTAAAACAAGACTCTTTGGTTCATCCTACAATAAATATCATTACAAGTTAATTTCACCAATCTTTGACTATTGAGGTTGCATAAAGATGTTAGTATAATCATAGGAAAAAGTAAGTTAGCAGATTAGTATCAATTTTTTTATGAATTTTACTCAAGGAATCATAAATTATAAATTGAATTTATGGATTTTACTCAAGGAACCATAAATTACAAATTGAACTATACCTTTTAGGTTCACCAAGTGTAGATCATATTGGCCTCTGTATGAAAAAATTGCCTTTGTGTGGTCATTAGATCCACCCAAGTAGTGCAGATTTGCTCATCTATAGTGTGTATTCACCCATCTGCAAGTCACATTCACCCATCAACCTGATGGAACCCCCAAAATTCTTTGTGTTTCATCTCAAAATTTTGTAAAATTTGGTTAGTTTCATGTCTCTGGGCTGAGGGTTTCATAATTAATTGTCATGTCTTAGGGTTTGTGTTGCTAAAACCCTTTTTAAGTAACCTCTAGGTCTGTGCCCTTTGCAAATGTTGTAATTCATCGTTGACCTACTATGCTCCGTTCTCGATCATGATAAAACAACCTAAGTCATTGATTTCCATGAGATGACTGGTCCCTTATGGTTAGGATCTCCTGCTACTTGTCACTAAGTTTCTCACGTGCCTAGGTCCTTGAGATTATTTTTATTTTATAAGGCTGGTCAACTGGCCTTGTTTGGCTTTTACATCCTTTGCAAGAAATGTTATTAATCTGCCAAGACCTTTCCATACATTGTCCTAGGTTTTCCCCTCTCTTAAAACAACTTGGTGCATGTGCTTTTTTCTTGTCATTTGAATCATCGCTCATCATTGAAGTCATTTTTATCACTGGGTTCATTACTGCGATGAGCGATGTGCTCTTGGATCCTTTTCATATCACTTGTCAATAAAGCCCTTTGGCTCCTCAATTTTTTGACTACAATACACGATGGGCCATTATCTTTTCCTTATATCGCATCATCACAAAAGTATTCCATTACCTTTTTTAGTTATTGCGATGAGCGATGGGAGTATGTTGAATGGAGCGGTACGATCTCGCCACTTGTTAGAACTTGGTGTTGTAATGTGTGGGTTTAAAATGTGAATAAGTAATAACACCACACAATCAATGAAACATTATATTAGAAAATTCAAATGACAAATCTAACTGAATTGAAATAAACAAATTCTCTAAAGTCGTCCCATTGTTCTCTATCTCCAAGGATTCGTTAAATCATAATGGCTCTTAGATCGTTTGTGCACCATGACTTTTTAGAATGACAACCCGAAGAACGAGATGCTAAAACATGCAAGAAATCTATTCCTACATGATTGATAAACTGTATGATAGTGATGCCATGATAAATGATGTTGTGATAAGGATACGATGCTAAATGCTATGATGCAACTACTGTATGAAAACTACTATGATAACTAAAATGTAGCTAATGGAAAAGCCATGATTCTAAACTAAATGCTCACAAATGCTAAATGCTCAAATGCTCTAATGAAAATTTTGCAGAGTATACTTGCTCAAGATTGGGATCTTTTTTCTATAGAATGAGGTTGTATTTATAGATTTTCCAAGACATATTCTGATGTGGCAGCAACTAATGGTCTGGATTTAGTCTAGAAAGATCGACGGTCGAAAGTGAAGAATTTGGAGAGAATCAAGGAGAGTGTTCCCTTTGGTAGAACAATTTGCCAAGTGTAGAGGAGAATAAATGGAATAGAAGAGCCAAGTTTCCCAAAGTTGTTTAGAATTTTTTGAGGATAAAGCCCAAATTAAATATTTGAAATATTCAATTTGTTGAGACACATGATGAGGTGGAAGAAGGAAAAAGTTGTAAACATGTGACTAAATTCAAATTTAATGAGAGGAAAGATAATTAAATAAAACAAACTATTCAAATTTGTTTATTTAATTAAGATTAGAAGAATGTGATTTAAGATAGAAGAATTAATAAAGTGAACTATATAAATAAATTTAGATTTTATTTATAAGTAGACGAATTAAAAGGTTTATTAATTAAATAACTTGTATTTAATTAATTAATTATCCAAACCGATTTTAGGTGTATACAAGTGCTATCGCTAGTTTCACCCATCGTCGAAAGCCCTCTTGACTCCAAGTTAGTTACAATGATGTGCGATGGCTCGTAGTTACGTAGTGACATTGTTGGAAAGTTTTTCTCGCCGAAACACAAATTCAGCCTTCTGGTGTTTCTTCGACGATCGATGAAGGATATGCTAAGGAATATTCTTTCTAGTGAGGTGTGTCGCTCATCGTCAAAGTTTGGGCATGGATTTAGGGCATTATGATGATGAGCGACAAAATGTAGAAGATATGGTAAATACGTAGGTGACTGTGTGGCAACTTTCTAAGATGTCATCATTGTTTCCAAGTACAGATGTAAAGACAAGTGGCGATGCTTGAGGAGCATCATTGATTGTGTTTTAAAGCTAAAGAGATCGACGGTCAAGATTCAAAGTTATATGGCTAGTTGTCAACTCGATCACGAGCCTTCTTTTGAACATTAATGGCTACACGCTTCAATCACTCTACTTAATGAGGATTGTCAGTTGTGTCACTTCACAATTTGCAATCGTCAAGACCCGTGGAATTGGTTTAGAGCCAAAGAAGAAGCGTGTGGGTCTCAGGCAAGCAATTACAAAGATATTGAAGATAATTTTTCTCGGGTAAGTAGGTGTTTATACCTGCTTTGTATCAACTGTGCATAATTGGTTGGTTTGGGAAATTCATGAAAACGTTGTATGCTTTAAGTACCTTGGATTTGCAAAGTTTGGTTGTGTGTAATTTCTTTTTGAATTGGTGGGGATTGTGCATTTTTTGGGTGGTTCAGTGTGTTGTGAGTTTACTTTTGAGAGCATAGGCTTGTGGAGCTTCTTGCAAATTAAGGGTCTGCAAACTCTAGTGAGGTTTCTCTGTGATTGAAAATTTATAAAATTAGCCTTGTTCTTCTATAAGAATGCGTGAATTTAAGCCTGGTGAGTCTGCCCAACCAGTAAGGAGTTCTAGGAGGATAAATATGCTTGAACCCCAGGATAATACACCTAAAACTAAACAAGGTACACTAGGAGCTCCTGCAAAGCCAAAATACGAGAAGAGAGCTTGTGATAGGTCCATGGAGGGTGAGGCCATGAACACTTACAACCTAAGAGGTAGTGTTGTTGTTCATAACTGAAGTAAGCCTGGTGTTGTTCCCTTAATGGGATAGATTTCTAAAAAGGAGGAAACTAAGGGAAATTGGATGAGTCTAAGGGGAAGAGGAAGAATAAGTACCACAAGGCTTATGATTCTTATATGGGGAAGCCTGACATTGCTATGGGAGATGGGGCTGGTCCTTTGAGTGATAAGGAAGATACTAACCCAAATTATACCCAATACCTTCTCACACTTGCAGGTCGAGAGGATTATGATGGTGGCAAGATAGCTTCTCTAGTTTTAGCAAAATCATGAAGGGGATATGCATACTCTGATTTTAAAGATGATGAACCATTACAGAGGTAGTGTCCCGGTTCGGTGTTTTTGTTTTTGATGATCAACATGAAGGAGAGGTGTTGGACACTGCTACCATGACAATGGGTATGCCTTCTTCAGCAAGCGAGTGAGTTTTTTTTGTCTTAAGTGCTGACAGGGAAAACTTTTTTAACTAACATGGACAAGAGGTTTTGGTGCTGCTTCAATGACGTGAAGCCTTTTGGAAGGTAGGTAAATCTTCGACGATGGAAAGAATTTTTGTCTTTTGCTTTCCCCCCACTTTGCAAGGTGCAAATATAACTATTTGGGGATCTTTGAAATTTAAATGAAATGGAATTCCAAATGTAAATGTGATTGAAATGGTAATTTGGCCTGAAGCTTGTTGCTCCCATTTTTTTATAAATGGGAATTTAGGGCCAGTTACGAGGGTTCGCTATTTTGCAATTGATCAGAGAGGGAATTGTAAAGGATGTACTAAGCATTTTAGAGTTAAGTCTTATGTTTGAGTCTGCTAATGTACATGTAACTTAGATAGCAATAATGGCAATATAGTACAAAATGATGCAAATTCAAAGCCATTTTCTCTCCTATGTATTTGTTTCATGAGCTATAAATAATATAATCAAGGGTTATTTTATTTGTCTCCATTGTTTCTCAGTGGAGGTGTGGTTTTGTTCTTGCTTGTTAATTCAAAGAATTAATGTAAATGCTTGAGTGAAGCTACTGGTTTATGTTAAATTGAGTGCTAGGATATTGGTAAGAAGTGGTGGTTGAGATATAATATTGAAATACTATAATGCAGTATCTTCAAAGCTTAATTGATGTCATGTATGAAATTTTTGTCGAGTTGTGTAGATGTTAGAACTGATTCCATTCCAAGGATGAGGCACTAATCTAAGTAAATTATTCATGTTGCGTTTAGTTGGTCAATTCAACAACAAATCATTTATTAAATCAAATTCTATAAAATGGGTTACTATTGTGTTGAGTTTCACCATTCTCATGCTCCAAATGTGAAATGTTGTTAAGAAGCGGCCAACTTCTTTGATACATTCTATTTTTCGAGCAATTATATGAGGATTATCTATTTGTTTCAATGTTCATGGTAAAATGGAACAAGAATATTATCTAAACATTGTCAAGATCACCCTGTTGGGTTTCATAGAGCCCGAAGAGTAGAAGTAAGGGCCTAGTTATCCTTTACTTTTTTTTTGGCCAATCCTTACTTGTGTTAGTTATTGAATAATGGAAAATTCATAGGCATATGGTGAGATCAAGTTTGGTTCTAAAAAATAACCAACACAACCTACAAGACAAATGTTAGTCAATCACATAAGCAGATTTTCCCCTATAAAATCATATTCACCCATTTGCAGAATGCTTTCACCCAAACAACAATGTATTTGCCCCAATCATTGTGAGATTCTCAAGGTACAAATTTAGAAGAGGATAAAATTTTAGACATTATAGATTAAATTTTTAGAAATGATATTTCAAATTTCATGCTTGTGAGATTGTTCAATTTTTAGTTGAGGGAAATTTTAAATGAGCCTCATGATTCAAGCTTAATTAGTAATCAATCAGGGGACCCATTTGCTAATATATTCTCTTTACTTATATCAAAACAACATTCTTGTTCACCATGTAGATATTATAAACTTATGATATTTACTAGATGAAAAGTAGAAGAGCAATAAGATAGAATATGCATTTGTACCTACTACAAATAGTCTTCTTGTATTTAGGACTCAACCTATTAATACAAGAAATATACCCTTACCACCAAGAGTTGTAACACACCTACATAAGGATACCTTAGACCCTTCGTTATTTTACATCGACCCCCGTTCATATCATTTGATGATTACACATTTACTTTACATGTATTTTTTGTGAGTGTCACTCTTTGAGATAAATAATCATTGTAGGATTCACATAGACCTTAAAGGAAGGGAAAAATGTAATAGTGAAATTTTCATACCTATGCCATTTCCCATTTAGTTTTGTGCCTATTTCGAGAGAATGTCTTAATACTTGTACATATCAACAAATAACACAATCTTATGCAAAGTTGGGTTCATTCCCCTAGCCTTTGCGTATCCATATACGCATTCCCATATATTTATCCTCTCGTACATATCTTGATACATTCACCCAAAACTTGCATTTATTATACATATCTATATACTTTTCCTACTATAGCTGTGATCCACATAGATTCAACTATTTGCCCACTTTGGGTTATTTCCATAGGTGTAGGATTAATCCTTGCCTTTTAAAATTAAAATTAAAATTTTAGTTGACTAGCCCCCTTTTTTCCCACATTGAGATGACTAAGTAAACTTTTTTCAAAATGTTATGTTATTTGCTAGTATGTAAGACGGTTAATGTATTCACTAAACACATCCAAGGTTCTCCTCATTCTCCAAGCTTCATTTGCATATAATTCACATTACAACACTTCGATTGGTGCAATTAAAGGATGCATAATCACCCTAGAAGAGTGGTGTATTTGATTGCTTACTCAAGCTTTTTGGGTGATAATCTATGGGATTGTGTTTCGTTGTGATGTTAACAACAATCTTCTAAAGGTATTCTTAAATATTGCGAGTCTCTTGATATCAAAAAGATAAAAGGAACAAAGACATATCGAGTGAGAAGAATCATAGAGTTGTATTATCAAATCAAATCCACAAGCACATGACATTTCAGTGAGTGCAAATTGAACCATAATCTTAAGCCAAATTACAAACTAACACATTCTCTTCCCAATCTCTAAACATTTATATTTTAACATCATATCTAAATTATATTCATTTTTTGATCTTGTAACTAAATACATTTATTTTCTTATTCACTTTTCCTACATTTATATAAATCTTCATAAGGTATATACCCACAATTATCACATATTAAATCTAAGTTAATCTATACTAGAAATCACACCTTGGGGTGCAATGGGTACGCCGAAGACAATCAAACCAACATGAATGACACATATTCAAGCCACGTAGGAACACACATAACCACATAAAAATTAATGGGCGAGATCATTTCTATCATCTTCCATGTTTAAGGAGCATCCTCAGTCGTTGATCACCAAGATCAAGGTGTTGGATGACACATGTTGATGTAACTATATAATATTATTTATATATTATATACTAGAATATATAATATAAATAAATATAATATAATATATAATATAAATCTAAGCATACCAAATAATATATAAATAATATTATCAATATATAACATATTATCTCTATATTATATAATATAATATATATTATTAAACTAAATATAATAATTAATATATAAATAATATAATATAATATATATAATATATTATTTTAATATTATAGAACATACAATATAAATTTATAAAGATAACATAGTATCTAATATAAATATATAAATAATTTATGTATAGTATAGTATTATATTATTTATGTATTGTATAATTTAAATATAAATATAATTCATATTAACTAATGCTTAGACATGGTAATAGTTAATGGGAATTTATTGGAAATGGGGCATGTTATCTTTGTATGAATACAAATAATCTTAAGGAAAAAAAAGGGAAAGAAAAGCGATGCAAAAAAATCATGTTAAAATGAAATCAGATATCTTTAATACTCCCAAGTCCCGACTCTCAAGTGTGTTCCATTGATAACTGTTTAAATTCCATACTTTTTTTAATAAATAGAATATAAGATGTATCACTTATAAACTTGCTCTAATCATCTTTCCTAAAGAAAGAAAGATGACGTAATATTCTTTAGAGGACAACTGAGAACTGAGCAACAGGTGGACGAGGGAGCCAAAATAAATGTACAGGAGGTGCTTTCCATCAGATTTACCAGTCCATGTTTCACATAGATTTACAATAAACAGGTTCAACACATGCAAAAAACTGCCCTTCCCAAGGGTAAAATCCTCATAAATCAGGAAAACAGGGAAATATTTAGTGTAGCTCTTAAGCAACATTTCCATGATCTGAAAAATAATGGAGAGTTTAAAGCAACAAAAGAGGTAGATGACCACATTCATAGCAATTTGTTGATCTTGATAATCCACAAGGCTTTAAATGCATGCAAAAGGTCCCATCCCAAGGTGGGGACAACAAACACTTTTCCGGCAAATCCATGGTATGATGAAGAATGTAAGGTAGCCAAGAGATCGCTAAAGGAGAGTGGAATGGACAAAGAATATAAGAAAAAATATGAAAAATTAGTGCAGCCCAAAAAAATAGAATATGTAAATGAAAGAAGGAAGGAGCTAATCTCTCTTGGGAAACATAATCCTAAAGGCTTTTGGAGGGAACTGCAACAAAAGAAAAAGAAATTGGAAAACAATATTACGGATGTCCAATGGTTAGAGTATGCTAGACTTCTCTACGAGCGAGTCCACGAGAAAGACTACCCTCCAGTTGTTAACACTTCAATGGAGCTATTCGATGTGGATGATATTAAACAAGGAATAAAGAACTTAGCAAGTGGTAAAGCACAAGACATAGATGGGCTATAGGTTGAATTTTAAAAATGGGGGATTGAAACTCATGCTCCTCACATAAAGAGAATTTTCAATAATGTTAATCGGGAAGGTTTTCGTATGGAGTGGACTACCAGTGTAGTCATCCCTTTATTTAAAAGTGGTGATATCAATAACCCATCTAACTACCACACAATTATGGTCAACCCTATCTTTGGCAAGCTCTTTGGGAGCATGATTAAGCGTAGGATCACCAATTGGGCATAAAATGAGGGCAAAAGGGAAAAGGGGCAAGCAAGCTTTAGGTGTAGGCACTCTACCATTGATCACTACATCACCTTTAGACACTTGATTGAGAAAATTTGGGATACTCAGGGTGAGGAAGCTTATTGCTATTTTGTTGACTTTAAGAAAGCTTTCGACACGATGCCTAGGGACAAACTATGGAATAGGATGGAAGAACTAGGCATTCCAAATGTGTATAGAGTAGCTGTTCATAGGTTGTATGAGAAGGTTAGTGCTAAAATGAAAACAAGTGATGGTATGTCAAAATGTTTTGGCAACGATATTGGAGTAAAGCAGGGCTGCCCTTTATCTCCCATGCTTTTTGGGCTATACATTGATAAGCTGGAAGCTTGGTTAAGCACGGAAGGTGGGGATGGTATTCAATTGGTAGGTTACGTAGTGAAATTACTTCTATATGCTGACGATCTTATTTTAATATCAAAAATAGCTCATGGGTTAAGAGAACATTTGAAATCTCTAGAACACTTTTGTCAGGAAGTTGGGATGCAAGTGAACACCTCCAAGACCAAAATCACAATTTTCTCATTGAATAGAAAAGATAAGCAACATACCTTTCTTTTTGAAGGCAACCCACTTGATATAGTGAAAAAATACAAATATCTTGGGATTGATTTTCACAATAAGCTCAGTTGGGAAACTTGCAGAACAAAAAGGATACAAGGAGGTTGGAAAGCCTCCTACTTGCTTCAAAATAGATGTAGAAAAGCTGAACTTTGGGATTGGAAAACCAAAAAAACCCTTTTTGATTTACTTGTCACACCGGTTGTACTTTATGGGTGTGAAGTGTGGGGAAGCAATATGTCAAAGTGTAGTTGGAGACAAATAGAAAGAATCCAGAAACACCTAATAACAAGCAATCTCAAAGTTAAAGCCACAATCCCATATGCAATTCTTTTAGCTGAAGCAGGGGCTTTTCCTTTGGAAGCATCAACGATAACCCGGTTGATAAGTTTATCTATAGAAGGTTGAAAACATGGATAATCATCGGTGGCCCAAAACGGTTATGGAGGAGACACTAGATTGGAGAAAGAAAAATTGGATGAAGTAGAACAACACGTGGTTGAACAAGTGGGACATCAAACTACATGATTGTCCTGGCACTATGTGAGGGAAAAATTTAGGATTGCCATGTGGTCAAATCAAATTGGGTGAAAAAAAACATACTACATCAAAGAGTTTAACCCGATAAAGGATCATGGTGAAAAAACCTATTTAGGTGCAACTATTAAAGGGAAGGAGAGGCTGTTAGTTGCACAGTTGAGGACGGGATCGCACCATCTTAGGTGTGAGACTGGTAGGTGGAAGATACCTAAGGAGACTTGGGAAGAAAGAACATGCATATTCTGTAATAAGGGGGCGGTGGAGATGAAATGACACTTCGTCATGGAATGCACAACTTATGAAGATATCCGTAATCAATACGCAAATAGTTTGGGTGTGGACAATATGCAACAGTTATTTGAGGAGGATAAGATCAACCAAACGACCAACCTTCTAGTCAAAATCAATAGCAGGAGATTTGACTTGGAAAAGAGCTTGAAGACAAATTAAGTTTGTTTGTCTCGGTCCCATAGACTGTTTAGTCTCATGGATGTTATTAAAATCTTTCATTCATTCATTTCACGAGCCTTTGCAGCAGTAATATATCGGTCAAATCGTATGGTGGCGGAGGGAAAATCTTTACAGGCCCTCTAAACGAAGCGAGGAAAGTAGCAAAAAAATGGTGAAAATAGTAGAAAAAGGGCAAAAAATGATGAACGATTGAGATTCGTTACATCGTAGTCCAAGTCAATTTGTGCCGTTGGTCGTAAAAAAGATTGCAAAACTTGAACGTGGGGACGCCTTCGGCATAATTAATATTTATAAAATATCTATCACAAAAACTAAATATACATATAGTTAAATAAAATACCTTTAACAAAATTTATATTTATTTATTTACATTTTATTGATAGCCAAGATCACAATTAATAACTATATATAATTCAAAGTCTATTGGAAGAGCATATTAAACGGATTAATAGACATCATAGGCTGAAAATTTAATCCTTGTGATATTTAAATACTTAAATAGAGCCTTAAATTGAATTTGGACTTTTCAATCCCATTCCAAGAAACATCCATAAAAGAATATTTAGGAAATTTCCTAGACTTTGTGGCCAACAAAAAGTCAAATAACACAACAAATTAATTATCTCAAGGAATCATTTGTTTGGCACCAGATGCATATATACGATTAAGATTTAATCCCAGTAATTTTTCCCGTAAAAGAGAACGGAATATCGTTATCTAAACTTCCAAAAGTTCTGTGCGCTTTCAGATTTCACCTCCTACAATTTTGAACCCCTCTGCACTTCCACCCGGAAAAACAAACAAACCAGAACTGTTGAAGTGCGAAGTCCCTGCTATCGCTAAGCACAGACAGTAGGAAAATAAGCGGTGGAAGTACGGGAAAGGGGTTTATCATTATGGATTTGTTTGGAGAAACTACAACGCCGTTGAAAGCTCACAAGTTCAAGTCTCTGAAGCTCCTGAACGTTGAGCCGGACGAGGCATTTCCGCAGGATCCCTTTGGAGTTGACTACGGCGTTCTGGAAAACGGGCTGCACTACTACGTGAGGAAGAATGCTAAGCCGCGCATGCGTGCTGCCCTTGCCCTTGGCGTAAAGGTCGGGTGAGTACAACTGATTCTGTTCTTGCTTTCAGATTTTGCAGAAAATATACAATGCCTTCGCGAAGAGGAAGAAAAGAAACAGGAGGATAAAACCTAGTTGCCAGTAATGATATTATTCACAATTCTATATGTGTTAATTTATTTGATTAATTTTGGATTATTGTTGGAGTGTGAAACTGTTGGAGAGCTTTCTTTGCAGTCATAACCTAGTACATAGTGCATTAAATGCAACTAATAGACGCAATTGTGCTCATATTTATATTCATAACCCTTGCAATTACATGTGTACTAAATTTTCTTTTTAATTGGTGAAATTGTATGTATATTTGCTTTCATAACCTGTTACGTATACATTCACGAATCGTTGGGAAAAAGAAAATTTCGAAGCCGTGTTTACAGATTAATCTAAGTAGGTACCGTATTAGAAGATCAACCTCTATGAACCATGTAACGCTGTCAAGTTCAATTATAGGTTCTCTTTTCACCTGCGCCCCTATATTAGGCACAATTATGCATCTCTCTTTTCACCCTGCACTATATGATGATATTAGGCCCAATTTGTAGGTTTCTTTTTCACCTGCATGCCATATGAGATATCAGGCACAACTCTTGGTTTCTTTTCACCTGCAAGCAATATGATGATATCATGCACAAGTATAGACGCGATTACATGTTCTCTTTTCATCTGGGCACCATACAACGATGTTAGGCACACCGCACGATTATACATTCTCTTCACCAGCACACAATTATAAGTTGAAACACTGTCTCTTTTCACCAGTACACAATTATAAGATGAAACATGGTCTCTTTTCACCTGGGCTTTATATAATGATCTAAGGCACAATTTAAGCACAATTAAACTTTTCCTTTTTGCCCGTACACCATACAGTGATACTAAGCATAATTATGTATCCTCTTTTTACCTGCACACTATGCAATGATGTTACTCACACTTATATGTTCTCTTAATACCTGCTTACAATTATAAGTTGAAACATGGTCCCTTTTCACCTACGTACTGTATAATGAATGATATCAAGAATAATTATAGCCTATAGGCACAGTCATGCGTTCTCCTTTCAACTGCATGGTATGTAATGAAATTAGGCGCACTGATATGTTATCTTATCACCTGCACGCTCTATAATGATACTACGCACAATTTATCGTCTCTTTTTGGCTTTGCCGAAATTTTAAGATGAGACAGTCCTTTTTCACCTCTGCATTGCATAGTGATACTATGCACAATTATATGTTCTCTTTCCCTACACACTACAGCATGATATTTGGCACAATTGTACATACATTTGCAGTCTTAATCTAGTATAAGTACAGAGTAGATGAAATGGAGCCAAACTAGTAGATACGTAAATTGCAGTCACAATCTCATACATACCATATTAATTGAAAATATACTCTGCCTTTGCAGGGACAGACAGAAATTCAGAAAACCTAGTTTATATTAATCTACATAGGTACTCTATAAGAAGATGAAATGCATTCCCTTTTCACCTGGGCACCATACAGTAATAATAGGCACAATTAAACAGTCCCTTTTCACTATATAGTATATAATGATATTAGTCACAATTATACATATATTTGTGGTTGTAACCTTGTGCTTAGTACGTGGAATGCAGTTGAAACCTTCCATATTTGTGATTTGAAGTCATGGCCTAGTACATGGTACATTGGTTGAGAATATACCCTGCCTTTGCAGGGAAATTATAAATTTTAGAAAACGTACATTAAATTATTTTTGCTGGGAAGTAAACTTAGATTCGTGATTATATATAGACAATCAGGAATTTAAAGAAAGCCTAATTCAAGTAGCTATGATATCTAGAAGATAAGATGCATTCCATTTTCATCTATTCTCTTAGGGACAATTATATATAGATACACGCATACACATGCACATAAGCAAACTGGAACAAACTGAATGTCTTAGAGTTCACCATTGCACACTCAGGTTTAGGCCTCTTAACAAAGTAGTCGTTGCTGAGAGAACAGGAAAACGCTCTAATAGTTGGGGATTAACTACCCTTGTTGCAGACAACGGATATGCTGGGGTTAAAAAACTTAATTTTATGTGATAAAAAATAATAAACAGTATTAACCAATCTATCTAACAACATTGACAGAAGCAAATGGAACAATATGCAAGCACAAGATTACATTTATGTGTAAAACCCTTACAGTTGAAAACCCACAGCTAAAAGAGTATCACTGTTATATTATTCAGAAATTAAAGATTCAACAGCAACATGTCTCTTACAGAATCTCAATCTATGGTATTACAAGTTACAACATATCTTTTATTTTCTGTCAACCTTTCAATAACCAACCTTCTGTCTATCCAAACTCAGATTAACCTTGGTCTAACCTTGGCAACTTCACATGAGAAGATACATATAGGTATCATCATGGAATATCAATTGTCTAACTGTCCACCGACTCCAACCAACCAACATGTGGAATACCAAGAATTACACAACTATATCCTGGCTATACCATGATGTCAGCACACCACACATATCACTAAACTTGATGTTTCCACATGGATAATCACCATGTATAGTACCCATTGCTGACTAAGAGCCAATAGTTACTAAATTAACACTGTTGGTGTGTACATGTCTTCCTGTATTCCTGTATAAGCACTCCTACCCATTCTAAGCTTGTAGTAGCATGTACAAACATTGATCATTTCTAGTTGTTTGCGGCACCTCAAAACACCCTCTTGAACATAACCATGTCTTTTGATTTTATCGCATGAACTCCAGCTTTGCTACAAGCACACCTGCATTGCCATTCATGCTTCCAGTAACACTAAATTCGGTTTGTGGTAGTGATTTCTTTTACAAACATCTTGCAGATGTTACCACAACATCGCCAAATGTAAACAAACATACGTGCTGTACCGCAACATATAAAACTCACCACATAGTACCACAGTGCGTTCCATTTTTACTTGTTCTCTAAGTTACCGGTTCGGTTTTGGGTTCGGGTTTGGGTTCGAGAACCCGGTTCGGTTTTGGGTTCGGGTTTGGGTTCGAGAACCCGGTTCGCCGGTTCGGGATTTTTTTTTTTTGATTTGGGTTCGATTTGGGTTCGTTTTGGGTTCGGTAATACAAAAACATATAAAAATCAGAAATATATACAGATTTGCAGCAGTAATTAAGTTCAGAATACACCACCATATTAATAGTTAAATAACATAGCAAAAATGAAAAATACACCACCATTTTATACTTAAATCATCAAAGTTCAAACATAAAAATGTAAAGTGTTTACAATCAGCCATTAATAATTAATAATTATTGATCATTGATCAATTTGAGTCATATGGGTCATCAAAAAAAGCAGCATCATCATCATCATTAGATGCTACATTATGTGTAGAACCACAAATAGCATTAGTGGCACTCGCACAAGCACTGCCACTAGCACTGACACTACCACTCTCATGCTCAGCGGTTGCTTCAGGCTCATAGTCATCATCAATATCAAGTGCAGCTAAGTGACTTGTGGAAGCATCCAAGTCAAGCTGCTCTGGCTCAATATCCCACCTCCTTGTGTCTCCTTCTTTGTAGGAAACTTGCTTGTGTGTAAGGAGGCGCAAGTTTGAATGCACATACACCAAGTCCTCTGCCTTTTTCGAATGTAGCCTATTGCGTTTTATTGAGTGGATGAAAGAGTATGTGCTCCAATTCCTCTCAGAAGAAGATGAACTAGCAACCTATTAAGACCAAATTAAATAGTTAGGAGTTACAAAATTTAAGTTGATTTAACTAAACAAAAATATTAATTAATAATTTAATATAAATATAAATTTAAAATTAAAATTAAAATTACAAAATATAAAACTTACTTGGGATAAAATTTTTATTGCAATAGGTTGGAGGTGCCTGTATTCTTGCCCATGGAAGTACCACCAACTATGAGCATCCACCCTAACCTTGTCTCGAACAGCATCAAGATTATGATCAACAGTACCAGAGCATGCAAAAGCCATGAACTCAGCCCTCACTCGATCACGTTGGTCACGATCAGTGAAGAGTCTACGAATTGCTGCCTTGTACCCTTGACCCACTTCAACATCCCTATATGGAGCAACTCTTGCTGAAGCAGAAAGTATCTCTGGACTATAATATTTGGGACTCAATGCAAAAGCAAGAAGATGCAACGGAGTGGTCATTTTGTTCCATCTATCAACAATGATTTCTTGTAGCTCTTTGAAGAACTTTTCTTCGGGATCTTCCTCTTTTGCATTGATGATGATTTTCATCTTCTCAATCATTGAGTCGATACCATCATATACTTCACCCAAACAAGGTCTATCCATGTCAGTGTAACGGATCATGCTCAATATGGGCTCAGTGAAACTGACGAGATACTCAACAAGGTCCCACCAACTATCATCTAGGATCCTTTGCTTGATCCTATTTGCCCTTTCACTGGTAGATTGCCTCCATATGGCCCAATTAGGGCTGATTACCATTGCAGAGAGTGCCTCACGAACCTTTATAAGGCGTCTCAACACAATTGTGTTGGAGGCAAAACGAGTCTCGGCAACCTGTTTGAAAATCAAAATTAAAACTAAAATATAATTTAAATTTACAAAATCAAAATTTAAAATTAACAAAAAATTAAAAAATTAAAAATATTGAGAATTAACTTACCTTCAACAACTCCAATTTTGAGAATTGTCTAAATATTCCTTGTGTCATATGGTGGTTGGTGACAAACATTTGAATGTCTTCGCCCTCAGCATACACCTGTTTGATCCATTCAATTTTGGATCCAATTTTTTGTAGCATTAGATTAAGGGAGTGGACAGCACAAGGTGTCCAAAAAATGTGTGGATACTTCTCCTCAACCAATAACCCAGCAGCCCTACAATTTTTGGCATTATCAGTTACAACTTGCACAACATTTTTATGGCCCACTTCTTCAATAGCTTGGCAAATGATGTTAGCAATAAATGGACCATCCTTCACCTGTCCTTCACAATCCACTGCTCTCAAAAACATTGCCCCTTTAGGGGACACAACAATAACATTGATCAATGGGCGATTTTTTGCATCTTTCCATCCATCAGAAACGATGGTCACCCCTGTTTCGATCCACGAATCCCTTATGGGCTTCAAAGAGTCTGCTACATGTTTCACCTCTTTCTCCAATAAGGTGCAACGAACCTTCTCAAAACCTGGGCCCTTATACCCCTTTGGAGCCTCATTAATAGATTTCACCATTTTTTGCCAATATGGTGAACGAACAACATTGAATGCCAATCCATTGGCATAGACACATCTTGCTATGTCTTGATCAGCAATCTCTCTTGCCTCATTCTGAAATGAAGCTTCCAACGGTCCCTTAGATCTTTTATTTGAAGAGGGCGTGGTTTGCTCTTGAGGGATGTCCATAAATGGATGGCTTCCTGTAGGTGGAAAATAAGAAGGCGGTGTAGGGGGTTTCATGAAACGAGATCCTTTCTTCAAAGGATGGCTTGTTTTACCACTGGCTGCTCTTTGGTCTGCCTTTTCTTGCTCAGCAATATATTTCAACACTATATTATTTGGAATGCCTTTCTCATCTTCACCTGGACAATTTTTTATGCCTGTTTCAGAGATCCCACACAAGTGCCCTTTCACTCGACTGTATGAGCTCGAATACTGAACATGGCAATGACTACAAATCCAAACATATCCTCCACCACCTGGAAGTTGTTGAACCATTTCTACATATTTCCAAAGGGGAGAGTTTGGGTTTGTTTTGAAACGAGATTGGCTTCAGCCTAAGGAGGTACCGGTTGCCATTGTAATATGGAATACCTAAGGCACAACATATTGAAATTTTGGTATTGATTGATTGAATTTGAAACTAACAGACTTAATTTATTTCAAAAAATGAAAAAATTGAACATGTGTTATAGTCTTATAGACATTTAGAGGAATGAAAAGTAAAACAAAACTAAAACTAAAAAACAAAACAAAACTAAAAGTGTTGAAGTCCATTTGTTAAAAAAATTTAGAAAAATGTAAAAAAAAAATCAAAAAACTTCAAAAAACCTACCTCTTTTGAAGAAATCTTGCTCTATGATCTTCTTGGCAACGAAGAAGCACTTGCAAGTGCTTAGGAGTAGCACAACAACCAACTTCGAACAATCTACAATCAACCTTCAAGTCTATTCAAGCTTGTGCAAGCAAAAGAGAAAGTTCAACAATGGAGGCAAAAGATCTTTTTTTTTCATTCACAAATTGGTAAATGACTATCACTTTACCTATTTCATGTTTTAGAGGCACATATTAGGGTTAGAAAGAATAAAAAAATACTAAAAAGTCAACAAAGACTCGAAATATTATTAAAAAAATGCAAATTTCTGCTTTTACGTCCGCCTGGGCGTTCAATTCTACCCGGGTTCGAAAAATTCGAACCCTGGTCGAACCCACAGTCCGGGTTCCGAACCCGGTTCGAACCCACAGGTAGATTTTCGAACCCTGGGCGAATTAGGGCGAACCGGACCCGAATTTCGAACCCGGATCGAACCCAGGCCTCCCAAGGCCGAACCCGGTAACTTAGCTTGTTCTATTGGGGACAATTATACATATATATTTGCCATTTTAACTTAATAGATGTTACATGAAATGCAGTTGTAGCCTAGCACATATGTGAAATTGCAATTTGCAGTCATAACTTAGTACCTAACACATTAATCAGAAATACAAATCCCTTTGCAAGGAATTTTTTACTTTCCTTTCTGAAAACTTAGTTTACAATAACTAAGTAGCGTATTTGAAAATGAAATTCATTCCTTTTCACCTGCACATGACATAGTGCTAATATGTATTATTGTACAGACATTTCAAAGACTTAAGCAAAATGTAATGATATTAAGCCCACCTATACATGTATTTTAAAGATTTCAAAAAATATATATTGGTATTGAGCACAATTATATAGATATTTTAGATGTTTAAAAGAATATATTAATATTAATCGCAAGCATACACATATTTCAGATATTTGAAATAAATATATCGATATTAACCACAATTATACAAATATTTTGATATTTTCAATTTTTTTTTCCAGAAAAAAACAGATTGCCTTTGCAGGATTTTTTCCGATTAGAAAATCTAGCTTAATTAGACTAAGTAGCTATGCCATTAGAAGATGAAATGCATTCTGTTTTTACCTGTGCACTATAAAATAAAATTAGGCAAAATTATACATATATTTGCTGTCATAACCCAGTCATATTACATGAAATCCAGCTGCAAGCTATTGAATATCTATAACAGCATATTGTGCACAACTATACGTATATTTGTAGCTATAACCTCATCATAGTACATGAGCTGCAGGCATAATCTTTGTACACATGAATTACAGTCATAACATAGTACATATTAAATTTTTTAAATAATGTAATATTAATGGTCATCTTAGTCGTCTTCAGTTAGGATAGATAGTTTCCAAATTTGTCTTTAGTTAACGATCGTTTCATTTAGAAACATTGTCTTGTTATTTTCTATTTAAGGAGCCTTCGTCTCCTTTGTTAATACATCGAATACATCAAATATCTTATCATCTTGTTTTGTAATATGGTATCAGAGTGGGTCTGGGTTTGACTCCCTCATGGGAGGCCCAAGATTTTGGGAGGGTTTCAGATTTTTTTAGTGAAGAAAAATCGAAAGTTTTTGTTTTTTTTGGGTTTGTGAAGAAAAAATAAAAAATCGCGCCTGTTCTTTTGAAAAGAAAAACGCAGGTTTCTTTTGGCGTCTTCTCTGTTCATGTCTTTTTAAGGTTTTCACAGCTCTTTGTGTGTATGAAGTCGCGGATTTTTATAGAACATAAATCGCGTTCTTTCCTGCTTCAAGGGTTCCTGTACATGGGCGTTTTTGTCTTCCACGAACTTCTAAGTTTTCAGCACTCTTTTGGCGCGCATTTTCGTGACTTTTGGCTGCGTTTTCTTCCTGTGTTTGGGCACGATTTTGTTTCTACGTCTGTTCGCGATTTTTATTTTTCTCCATGCTTTAGCACAATCCTTAGAATTTTTCTGGTCGTGTTTTGTCTGGGTGTGATTATGTCTGAGTGTGTTCTTCAAGGTCACGAATTGTTGGGCGAAATATTGCTCGTGTTTTTTGTTGTTGTTGTTGTTGTTGTTTCTTGTTCTGGTGTTTTTTAGCACGACATTTCTGGGCATTTTGTGACGGGCTTTGTGGGTATTTTTAATCTTTGTGTGGGCATGAGAGATTCATTTTCTGTGGCACGCGACCTTCCTTTCTGCAAATTTGTGCCAGATCTTTGGGCAATTGAAAGAATCGTTTTTGTTTCCTTCATCTTCTTTGCACGAAATTTTCTGGGCATCGATGTGTAATGGTTTTTTTATTAATTATTATTTATTTATTTTTCCTGAAAAAAAAAATTATGAATGGGGTTTTAATAGTTTTTGTCCCTTTAAAAAAAATCTACTTTTTGGGTTTTTAATTAAAATTGGCTGGTTTTATAATTTTTTGGCCTTAAAAAATTATTGTGGGTTTTTGTGCAATTTTTTGCCTTAAAAATCGTTTTGTAATAGGGTTTATAATTTTTTCCTGAAAAATTAAGGGTTTGCTCCTGTCAAGGTTTCCGCAGTTCGGGAGGGCTCTCTAGTCTCTGGAATGGTTTTACCTTTTTTCCTTAAAAACGATGTTTTGTATGATTTTGTATTGGGTTTTGTAATTCGCAGAGATGTGTGGGATTCATTTGAGGGGTTTTACCGTTTTTTCCAAAAAAACGATGCTTTGTAAACTTCAGTTTCAAAGTTTTGCGATTTTGTCCTAAAAAAATTGTGGTTTCTTGCAGTCTGTTCTAGGGCGTTGTGCTCATTTGCAAAAGTTTGAAGGGTTTGCCAGTTTTTCCTCAAAATCGCGACAGTTGTTTTTTTGGTGTCTTTGCTCCAGGGAGGGACAACTTTGTTACCCAACATCAGGTTGGATGTTTTGTGATCCGTTTTTGTTTTTTCTGGAAGTTTTGCAGTTTCTGGGAGGGTTGGTGGTAGACTCATCTCAAGTGGCAGAGTTAGTGGCAGGCTCTTGTCTTTTGTGGCAGAACGTTCTTTGTTTCTGTGGGTAGTTAGATTGATGACCATTAAGGGAGGGTATTAAATATTTTAAATAATGTAATATTAATGGTCATCTTAGTTGTCTTCAGTTAGGATAGATAGTTTCCAAATTTGTCTTTAGTTAATGATTGTTTCATTTAGAAACATCGTCTTGTAATTTTCTATTTAAGGAGCCTTCGTCTCCTTTGTTAATACATCGAATACATCAAATATCTTATCATCTCATTTTGTAACAGTACATAGTACATTACGAAACAACATACAAAGCTTTTTGTAGGCAATTTTTTTTTTGAAGACCTAGTTTACATTAATCAAAGTAGCTATTATGCCATATGATATTAGAGGATGAAACATATTCTTGATTGATGCACCATATAATGATAAATAAGTATAATTAATATTTTTGAAAGATTTCAAAAAGGTATAATGATATTAACTTATTAAGGATAATCAGTCTGATATTTCTAAGATATCAGGATTTCAAAAAAGCTGATGATATCAAAACATAGCTCAGTGATTTCAATTTTTTCATTATATTAAGCACAATTGTGTAGATATTTCAAATATTTAATTTTTTTTAATGATGTTTGGTGCCTGCTGTGGAACCTATAGACAGCATTAAGATTGAGTTATAAGATTTATGTTGTAATTAAAATTGAAATGGGTCCATGGAATTTCTGAACTACTACTGTGGAGATGTAATTGACGTTCTCTAACATTTAGATGAAATGCACGTGAATAGAAAATACATATATATTGTCTTATAATCACTTATTCATTAACCCATATTTTTGGTTGTTTATTTGTCTGTCACAAAGTCAAAGTTGGTATGAAATCTTTAAAAAATATGGCATTGTGCCTGCTGTGGAACCTATAGACAGCATTAAGATTGAGTTATAAGATTTATGTCGTAATTAAAATTGAAATGGGTCCATGGGATTTCTGAACTACTACTGTGGAGATGTAATTGACGTTCTCTAACATTTAGATGAAATGTACGTGAATAGAAAATACATATATATTGTCTTATAATCACTTATTCATTAACCCATATTTTTGGTTGTTTATTTGTCTGTCACAAAGTCAAAGATGGTATGAAATCTTGACATCGTACTCTTATATTGTAGTCTGCATGTTTTTTGAACTTTTTAGCTTTTCCAAGGTAAAAAGTTTATTTCTTAAATAAGCTGCAAGAGTCTCTTTCTAGACTCTCAGATTATGTAATTTGAAGACTAGACCCAAATTTGGATCTTTAACTGATCAAAATATATTATCTTTGGAGCAGCTCAGTTTTGGAGGAGGAAGATGAGCGGGGAGTTGCCCACATTGTTGAACATCTTGCATTCAGTGCAACTAAAAAATATACAAATCATGACATTGTCAAGTTCTTGGAGAGTATTGGAGCAGAGTTTGGTCCTTGCCAAAATGCATCAACATCCTCTGATGAGACAATTTATGAGTTGCTTGTCCCAGTTGATAAACCCCAGCTTCTGTCTCAGGCAATATCTGTCTTAGCAGAATTCAGCACAGAGGTAGCGATGTTATTTATGTGTTTTTCTTTTCTCATTAGATGTTTGATTCACTATGCCATACCTGATATGATTTCTGTCTCTAATTTTTTGTTGTTGATGTAAAGATTCGTATCTCAAATGAGGATCTGGAGAAAGAAAGAGGAGCTGTCTTGGAGGAATACAGGGAAGGAAGGAATGCCATGGGACGTATGCAGGACTCTCACTGGCTCTTGATGATGGAAGGTTCAAAGGTAAAATTGACTAGGGTGTTTACTTAGAGCAGTTATTATGCTGTGGTGAGTACCAGTGGAATTTCTTTATATAAGTGTCTTTCCAAAATTAACCTATTATAATGTGATAGATGGGGATTGATAGAGTTCCCAAATGAAGATTTGTGATATGCATGCCAACTTATGATAGACCATAACATGGTATGACCAGAATTTTCAGAAACAATGACATTTTATCTGTGTTACCCGGTGCACCCTAGGAGTCCCCTGTTCCTATCTTAGACAGGTTTGGGTTCAGGTCTAGGGCTTGGTAGTACCCTAGGCAAACCTGCAGGCTGTTTGGCCAAAAAGCTGCAGGAAAAACAATTTAATAAAAAAAATATAGAAATACAATAAAAAAAGCCTAAAATAGAAAAAAATCTAAAAAGCAAAAAGCATACCCTAATAGATATTAGTATATATTTATAATTTTTTTTTTTGATGATTAGCGGGGGTTCTATAGACTCCCCCACCAACAAAGAAAAGCATACATTCAGTCAACCTTAGGAAATAGATGATTTTCCTACATGTGCAAGCTGAATGATGAACAAATACCAAATGCTCAATTGTACATGCCAAAATCCCTACTGACTTAAATGCTGATCAACAATATTTGATAATTGCAAAAAAAATAATTTTGATAATTGCAAACCCTTGTCAACCATATATGCAACTCCAAACAGCAAATACAAACCCTCACAAGTTGATGTTAATCCTCAAGTGCAATATTAATTGACTACAACAACAGATTTGAATGTAAATACGACAGCTGATTTATAGTTGATATTATAATTATATGTAGTATGAACAACAGATTTAAACACTAAGGACTTTGGAACATTTGAGATGGATGCATTCAAGGAAACTACCAACAGGAAATGTTGCTGGGAATAGGATTGTTCCTCAATCTATTTTCTCTTTCAATGTTGATGTTTGTACTATTCAGCTACTCGAATCTGTTAAATAATTGGTCAGGTTTCATGATGTAATGTTTTCAATAGTTGGTACTTCCTAGTTGCTGATCCTGTTTGGATTTGACAGTATTTTTTTGTTATATTTTGCTTGGATATGGGTGGACATGGTCGTCATGACACATACATATTGTAACCTGGTTTTGCTTTTTGTAATAGATCATCAATTCAAACACACTAGTGACCAATTTTACACTCAAATCTGATCCATGGTAATTTTTTTTTATAACATTTGTAACCCTGTGCAGCCAAACAACAATATTGTGCAATACTAAATCTCTTTCAATGCTGATAAATATTATATTATTAGAAATTATTTGTAAATTTCCTTATAACAGTATAATCAGACTTTACTAAATATTCCAATAATAATATTAGTAATCAGCAATTCCTAGAATTTACCAAATACTTAAATATTATAATTCTAATTTCCAAAGTGATGCACAGCTATACATAATTCAAACAAACCAAATGTTAATCACAAGTACCAACTTGTAGGGAATCCCCACCATGTAATTGAGATGCTATGGCTCAATTTGTGAATGCTGTGAATGGTTCAATTTGTACATAATTCAAACTTGTAGGGCAACCTCTAAGTCATCTTCCTTGACTAGTATGTGGGGTGGATAGCATAAACAAAGGGCTGTGCCCAAAATTTGCTCCGCAACAGCAATTTCAAATAAATTATGCTACTTGGTAAGCACTTCAAAATGTTGGTATACAATATATATTTATAGTTAACCTTTCAAATTCTTCACCAATGATGAGTGAAAACTCTAAATAATGCTGATTTGACAATGCCACATGATTTGCTTGCAAATATAAATCAAACAATCGCAATAAATAAGCCCAAATGTGATATTTTAATAGAAACTGCCTCAAAGGAAATGAGGAATTCATTCGCAAATCCCACCGTGGCAAACCAAGAGGGTTTTCATCCTCTTGGTCTCCAACACCAAGGGCGTTCATCTTTGAATGTGTCAAACTCCAAATTAGAAGGAATAATTGAAATGACAAAATCAGATGATTTGATGTGAGACCTTTCTTCTTACCTTGGGCCCTCTATTTTATTTTATTATTATTTTTTATTTAATTTACCTTTCCCTCCAAGTATTTAAAAATACTTCTAAATTTCATCCAAGGCCCTTTTTGAATTACATTTTGAATAAAGTTTTATAAACACTTCTTTAAACATTATATAAGTCTTATAATAACATTTTTAAGTTGCGTTTTTGAAAATAAAGTGATTGGGCCCACTTAGACTATTATTATTATTTCCCTTATTTTATCCCTTAACCTATGGGAAATAAAATAGGCTACGGGGTCTTCAATTATTTTTTAGTTTTGAGAAGGGGACATGACAATCCATCCTTCCCAAAATTGCTTGCCCTTAAGCAATTGCAAACTTGGATGCTCAAGAATCTTTGTGCCAACATCATGTATCATGTTGTTATGTCCATAGAGTCTAGATCTTTTACTTGTCAAGTGAAACAACTCTTCTCAAAAAACAGTATCGGATCTACACAAACTTGGGTGCTCAAGAATCATCGTGCCAACATTATGGATAATAATGTAATGCCCATAGAGGCTAAATCCTATACTTGTTGAGTGAAACAACTCTTACCAAAAAGTACTATAAGGTCTACTATCTCCATCATCCATATTTTTATACAATCCATGTAACTTCATCACCTCACTGAAATTTAATTTGATCACTTGAGGAGAAATAACCCATAAGTGTGCATGATTCACAACATAAGTGCAAACTGTGGGGAGGCCTATGATGAGATCCATGACTATACCTTTCCACTTTTGAATTGGATTAGACAAGGAATACAAACCACTCACAATGTGCTCCTCCATGATTTGATGACAAATGTTATCCTCTTTCCAATGCTTGAGGACACCCTCAAACTCCCACAAGGCAAGGGTTGCCTTATGTGACAAGAAAACTCACCATCAAGCTTTTGTTGTGCTACTTTGATATTATTATGAACACCTTTTCGAATCCTTTTAATGGTGCTAATTATTTCTTCAATAGGGAAGATATATCTAACATGTCTCTCCCTTATCTCTTGATGAAATCCTCTATTTGGTGGCCATCCTAGAGGTATAACATCGAACACCATATTGTGCTTATCCACAATAGACCAAATATTATTATGATGAAGTGTTTCACCTATGGATAAAGCCATGATTGTCTCCATTTGGTGTGCAGTCCTAGCTATTTGCTCCAATCTCTTAGCTAAGATGATTCTTGGAGCTCCATCTTCAATGTCTCGTAGCACTACTTCTTTCCTTTTGAATTTCAAATCCACAGTGAACTCTCCAATAGAATGTAACCATAGCGTACCCAATATAATGTTGGTCTCTCCTAGAGCCATGACATAAAACTTATTGCACACCTTGTGTTTTCCCAATGTGATGACAAGCTGTTGTGCCTTCTTGGTAAATCTTCCTTGTAGTATCTCATTCTTTGCAAATTCTCCTTCATACATCCAAGGGTGGCAGACTTGTTTGTAGCTTGATTCCAAAGACACCACACTTGGGCTGTCATCAAAGTGCTCACCTCCTTTATCCGATGTATGAGTTGTTGAGAGATTTTGAACACAACTATCCTTGTGACTCGTGATTTCCGTGTTAGGATCAACCCAACAAAAATATTCTCCCCAATTGCATGCTCATCCACATAGCTACTTTGAAAATCAATCACATACGACAATGACTCACCTTTTGGAAGATTGATGGATAGTTCATGAATTGGCACATCTTTCTTCATCTCGGCCTCTTTGCATTCAACAAGTGATGACTTTTCCTCCTTGACTTCATTAATGTTTTGTTGGCAAATAGTCTTTGAAGTCAACCAAATACCCATACATTCATCTTGCATAGCAGATTCCTCTGTAGCTTGTTGGAACTTGGACCTTTGTTTCCATTTTTTTTTGAAGGACATTTTCTTTGGCTCTTGTTGAGTTCTTCCTCTCCTAGGTTCGTACTTCATCTGTAGCTCACAAAATTCTTGGAAAGTTAAATCATATGAGCTGCCTAACTTAAATTGTCGTATTCTTCGTGGTATTTGTCCACATCATTTCTTGGGTGATGTTGAAATGGTCCTTTCTCTTTTGGCCACTCTCTTTGTAGGAATTTTGCTCGGAAATTATTAGAAGGAAGGTTGATTGGAACCTTGTTATTGGTTGAAGAAAACTTCCCTCTCCATTATTTTCTCGCTTTGCTATATTTGTCAATGGCCTTTGGAATGTTCTTTCTATATTTTTTTGATCTCGATTGGTAGTTTCCAACATGGTGTATATTTCATCTCTCTCGTCTCTATCCCCCATGACTTTTTCCTCCATTTTTGGTGCTTGAGCCTTTCTTCTTTCTCTTTGGTAATATCTGATTGTTTTTTCATTAGCTTGCATATGGTGAAATCTGCATCAAAGTGTTATCTTTCCTTGCAGGCTGATAAGATCTAAGCTCTGATACCACCATAATGCTCTCAATTGGACAACCTCAGGAAATAGATAATTTTTCTTACATGTGCAAGCTGAAATGATGAACCAATTGTAGATGCCAAAAACCCTATTGAATTAAATGTTAGTCAACGATATATGATAATTGCAAACCCTTGCCAACTATATATGCAACTTCAAAGAGTAAATACAAACCCTCACAAGCTGATGTAAATATGATAGATGAGTTATAGTTTATATTATATGAACAACATATGTAAACACTAGGGACCAATTTTGTACTCAAATCTCATATATGGTAAAAATTCTGAATATTTATACCTATGCAGCCAAACAGCTGTATTGTGCAATAATAAATCTCCTTCAATGCTGATATGTAATGTCCTGAATTTGTGGTTTGAGCCTTGCATAAGTAGAAAAAATAATTCCTTATGGCTCAATTATTTTTATTTGGCTTGGAGGACTTGGGAATTAATTTCCCATAATTTATTATTATTTTATGTGGCGCCAAAATATTTTTATAATTTTTCTGAGGCTGGGCGACCTTTTTTGGAGGTTAAAAGGGAAAAAATATTAAATTAAAAATTGGGTCGGCCAAATTGGAAAGAAAAGGTGAAGATATAAATGCAAGTTCTTTGGAGGCATTTCATATCATACTGGAATTGTTATTTCTATTGTTTTGAACTGCACTTTTGAGCAGCTTATTCCAAGGACAAAAACCCTTGAGAATAAAAGGGTGAGTTGGACAAAAACCCAATCTCATCTTGGGAAGGGTTCATAACGAAAGTCTATTTGCACTTCATTGGAGGATTTCGAGTTTTGGAAATTTGGAGCATAATTTGCATTAATTTTTGGAGCAAAATTAGATTGTAATTTGGAGCAGATTTCATATCATTTTGGAGCAGAATTTTGGATCAGATTTGAGCGCCATTCTTGAAGAGTCATAATTCAGATTTATAAATCAGTTTGGAGTGCCATTTTGAAGTTGTTTTCATGCATTTTGGAGCGTCACCATAGAAGGAACAAACTCAGATTTCTAAGTCAGCTTTGGAGCAACATTGTTGTGGCAATTTTGTGAGCATATTGCATTAGGGTTTTTCCCTAATTCAGAGCACCACTTTGGAGCAGATCTGAGCGCCCGCCTTTGGAGGACAATTTTGCATATTTGGAGCAGCAAACCCTAAGCGCTTGCCAAGGAGGAATTCACCCATCTAGGGTTTGACATTTGAAGACTATTTTGCATTTATTTGGTATGTACAATCATAGCTTTAGATCTGATTTGTGGAGCAGAAATCTGGGCATATATTTGGCATGTTTGAGCCCATGAATTCATTGTAAAATCAGTCCAGATTATTGATTTTTGTAGCATCTTACTTCTTTAATCAGAAATCAGATTTAGTGGACCTATGTTTGGCATTTGGATGGTTGATTTTCATGGACACTATCATAATTAATGCTATCTACATGTTTGGCATAGTTTTATGCTAAGTCACCAAGTTCGAATTCGAATTTGAGTTCGGCGACATTGAAATTCGAATGAAATTCGACGAGGAAAAAATTTGAATAAAATTCGCCTTATATAATTTATTTATTTATTTTTATATATATAAGTAATATATTATATATCCATAAAATTGTCTAAAAAATAGTTTAACATTGATAGACAGATTTGAACCATTACAAAAACATGACACAATTATAAAATATAAACCATAAAAAACATGTGAAATCACAATTGCGAAAATGTTCTTTTGTCAAAAAGGTACAATAACAGTAAAGACTTTAGAACTTCAAAAAAACTCCAAGTCATCAAGAGCACTTGGCTAAGATGCTAAATTATCATCTGTATCACTACTCAATTCATCATCAACAAAGTCAAGCTCATCTGCAACTGGCACTGCCATGTCTTCAAGAATTTGTTGTGAGGAAGAGTCCTTTGCTGATTTGTTCATGAGCAATTTTAAATTGCTGCGAACATAGACAAGATCTTCCAACTTTCCAGTCAACAATTTATTCCTCTTTTTGGAATGGATGTGATCAAAGCAACTCCAGTTCCTCTCACAAGCTGATGAACTTGCTCCCTAACTCAAAACTCGAATAGCAAACCTTTGTAGCTCAGGAGATTGTGCTCCATAGGTCATCCACCATTTATGTCCAGGTACATGTGCCATGTCATATTTGGCTGCTTGCATTCCAAACAACCCTTCTCCGCCCTTGTATACCCAAAATTGACTTTTGATTAGTGCTGAAATTGTTTGATTTGATTCATACTTTTCATCCGCTTCTAAAAGCCCTACCATAATTTCAGTGTCACCTTCTCTATCAATAGAAAATAACTTAGGCTCCAAAAAGCAAGCTGCTGCATGTAGAGGTGTGTGCACCATTTTCCATCTGCAATCAACTGTCTCCCATATCTCCATATATTCTGCTTCTACATTGTTTAGTGCTTTTTGAATAGCTTCCTTACAACGGTCCATGCTTTCATAAAGCATGCCAAGGCAAGGAGTGTCACCATCAACCATACAAAGCACATCAACAATTGGTTCACATATAAGCAAAACCTTTGCTGCATTTTCCTAGAAATTGTTGTTTAGAATTATTTGCTCTATGTTCTTCCCCTTAGGACCTTTAGAAAGCACTGAGTGTTCCCACTCATTGGAACAAATAACAGACCTCAAAGCTGCTTTTTCTTCAACCACTCTTTTCAAAGTGATATAAAATGAAGCAAATCTTCTTTCACAAGGCCTCAACAACTCCTTAGATGCATGTTGCCTATAAAGACTCAATGTGAGACGATGATTCCGTATGAAATTTGCAATTGCTTTCCCTCTGTGAATAGCTTCATGTACCCATGAGAATTTAGCCAAGTCATGAAGCAACAAATCGAGACAATGGGCTGCACATGGGCTCCAATATATTTGTGGGTACTTCTCTGCAATCAGCTTCCCAACTCCCACACAATTTGCTGCACTATCAATTACCACTTGAACCATATTTTCCACCCCTACTTCAAGAATGGCTTCCTCTAATATTTGAAAAATATATTCGGAAGTTTTCTTTTGGTTCATGGTGTCAATCACTTTCAAGAACACAACACCCTCAGGACAAGACACCAAAATATTAATCAATGGCCTTTGACATATATCCGACCATCCATCACTCAATATAGTGCAACCTGTTTTCCTCCAAGAGGCTTTGACAGTAGCTAATTTCTCAGTCACTCTATCTTTTGACCTCTGCAGAAGAGTTGTCGTGATAGCCTTTGAACCTGGGGGGGTGTACCCTTTGCCAAACTCTGCAATTTTGTGAACTGCATTACAAAAATGTGGGTTTCTCGCAACATTGAATGGAATAGCATTTGTGTAAAACAAATCAGCTACTGCATCATCCACCCCCTGTTTCTCTACTGGTTTCCAAAAGTTGTTCAATGTTCCTTGCTCTTTTGATACCCTCACCAGTTTGAATTGAGTAGAAGAGGAAGACATAGTAGATGCGAATCTAGATACATCTTCTTCAGTTATCTGTTTCTTTTGTGCCTTTTTCATTTTTCCTACAATTGAATTGGATTGCTCTTTCTCTAAAGCAACTCTCATTTTTGGAGTAACTTTAGGACATGCTGTAACACCTCCTCCTGCACCATTTGTAATACCAAGTAAATGATCCATTGCCCTTGTCAAACCGCCTTTAAAAGGTTTCTCACACTTGGTGCATTTGAGATCAGTACCATTGTGAGTGATATATTTCCATGCCTCTGCAGTTGATTTTTGGGGAGCCATAATCTGTATGTTTGAATGACAAAATAATATTTAATATTTAAAAGTTAAAACATCCACAAAATCTTATTTCAAACAACATTGAGACAAAATATATATATTTCTTATTTTAAATCTAAAAAACAAAATAAAAAACAGTAAATTTTATTTTAACATAAACAAAATAATCACATAAAATTTTACTAACATCTATTATCAAAAATCTAAAATACATCTTTATTATAAATATATTAATAAACATATATAATGTTAAAAATTTAAAATACATCTAAATAATTAATAAACATGTATATTATTAAAAATTTAAAATGCATCTAAAATAGAAATATATTAATCATTTGAAACTATAATTAATAATTCTAAATATAAATATATTTACGTTAAATAATTTTATATTATATATATTTTATTATTTATATTATTTAACGTAAATATATTTATATTTTCTATAAATTTATAAAATACATATAATATAATAAACCTTATATTTTATTATAAATTATAATGTTATTAATATTTCATAAATATAAATATATTTCCATTAAATAATACATTATAACTCTGTATTATTTAATGTAAATATATTTATATGAAAATATAAATATATTTACATTATATAATCAGAAATGATAAAATACATATAAATTTATAATATTTTAATATAAATATACTTATATAAAATAATACAAATTTATAATATAAATAATAAAATATCTAGAATATAATAAAATATAAATTTTATTATATTATACGTAGTTTATTATTTATATTATAAAAATGTATTATTTAATATAAATATAAAAATAATAAAATATATATTAAACACCCTAAAATAAAAACATTATAATAAAACAAAACAAATCCAAAATAAAAAATAATCAGAAGCATAGGCGAAAAAAAAAATGCCGAAGAGAAGAAAGCACGCAGAAGAGAAGCCTACTTGGAAATGGTGACGGTGTCGGCTGATGAATGCAAGTCTGGAAACGGCACGTGAGGAAATGCAGCAGCAAAGACTCATTCCAGACTTTCAGTCTTCAAAGCCGCCGTTTTTTACAGGAGCCGAGCGCTATCAAAGACAAATCGCGTGACAAATCAGGGTGCCAAAATGCCTCTCAAAAACGCCTTCAGATGCCTTCGCTTTAACTTAGAAATGGCTTGAATCGCCTTTCAATCAGACGCATTTGTTCTCATTCGATTTTCTTGTGCTTTAGACTGAGTATAAGCCACGTTTTATAAAAAAAAATCCGCAAAACCTAAATCGCTTTTCAGAAAACCTAAAAGCGTTTTTAAAAAATGCATATTTTAATGAAAAAATCTTTGTGATTTCCGTACAGTCGAATAAATTGAATTTAATGCAAAAAATTGAAATTCGCCTAAAATCGAATTTCAAGCTTCAAATACGGCGAATACAGTGACTTAGGTTTTATGGATGTTTGGTATATGTTTATTGGATGCCTATAAGTGTTTATCATTCTGAAATTAGAAATTAGAATTCAGTCCTCAGCTTTGAGCAGAAAACTAAATCAGAAAAGTGCAGAAATATAAATCAGAAATCTAGGGCATAAATCATAAATTTTAGGGCAGATCCCATTGGGATATGATAAATATTATATTATTGAAAATATTATTGGATTGATTACAAATGGAGACGAAGGCTCCTTATAAAGATGATTACAAGACGATGTTTCTAAAAAGAAACAATCATAACTAAAGCTAAAAAACGGAAATAAGCTTAATATAAACTAAAGCTAAAACAATTTCTAAAAACAACTAAGTTACCTAATAACGCTAAGATGACCATTAATATTATATTTAATATTTTAATACCCTCCCTTAATGGTCATCGTACAAACAAAAACTAAGTCTACCCATATTGTGCTGGTCATCAAAATGCATAGTATGCAGACTCTTTCTGCTCAGTTCGCTCTGCCACGTGAGCACTTTGTTGAGACGCTTCCTGGTTGGTCTTCTCATCAACCAACCGCTTTTTGCAATACCTCTGTATATGACCAATCTTCCCACAGTAATAGCAAGAAATAGACTTCTTCTTGGAGTTCTCCGAATCGCCTCGTCCTTTCTGCTGAGTGGATTGGCCTTTGCCAATGTCCTTGGCAATAAATGCTTGTTCAATACTAGGAGACTCACTGCTGCTCCCAAACTGCTTCCTCCACCTATCCTGTTGCAATAGCTTGTTGCACAGCTCATCGAACTTCAAGTCAACATTGGTGGATGTAATGTTGAGCGTTTCGGTGAAGTGCTCGTAGGAACGTGGCAAACTCTTTAAAGTGATTACCACCATATCCTCCTCTTCCATCTTATGACCAATGGGTCTCCAGTTGATCGCAAATATTTTTATTTTCATCAAGTGCTCTTGCAAAGACACTTGGTCATCCATCATAATAGAAAATAGCATTTCTTCAGTAAGAAAGCTCTGCTCTTGTCCGAGGTTTCATGAAAATCTTTCATATGCTTCCAGATCTCCGCAGCAGACTTACCAAAAGGTATTTCTGGTAACATCTCATTGGTGACAGATAATTTGAGAAGCATGACTGCCTTCCTATTACCTCCATCATACTTGTAGTGATCTTTTCCAACAGAAGTGGGAAGAGTTTCTATACCTAGGACAAGTGCATCCAAACATCGATACTCCCAAGATGGTAAGCATCCTCTGCTTCCACGTGTTGTAATTCTTTCCATTGAACCTTTGCGAACTTTCCAACATAACATTGGACAAAGTTGCCATCCCTCCTGTTTTCCAAAGCACGGAAAACAAGGTAACTGTGTGATTAGCTGGCAAAGCACTGGACAATCAGTTGGCACAACTCCCCAAAAAAAATTGGCACATAATTCAAGACAAATTTGTTGGCACAAAATGAGGCACGGAAAACAAAGCACCCAAAAAAAAACGGAGACCAACCCAGTTGAGCTCTGAAAAAACCCACCAAGAATCTGCAATCGAATTTTTTTTCCGTCTTGAAACAGAGGGTCAAAACCTTAGACAAACTTGCAAAAACCCTAGGCCACCATTAAAGCTTCAAAAAAGTTGCAGAAAGTAGCATGAATCTGCACGAAATTGAGCCAAACAGAGGGTAGAACCCTAGGCGTCTCTGTTGCAGGCAAAGCCGACCACGTTCGAGCACAAAAGACACCAAAACCGAGCTAAAAAATGTTTGAAAAACGTTGCACAAAAACGTATCTTCAAAAGCTCGGGTAGAGGACAGAGAGAAGTTGAAATCTCGACCAAAACAAACCCAGACGCGACCATTGAAAACAAGATCAAGCACGTCCAGGAAGATCTAAGACGCACACGCCTAGTTATAGCAAAAATGCGGCCAGATAAGATGCACAAAAATCATAAAAATGCGTCTGCAAAAAAACACGATTTACAAAGATGCGCCAAGAGACGCCCAGTAGAGAGGTTGCGCGGATCTAAAAAAATCGTGGATTAAACACAAAATCTTTTTCCTCACAAGCACTCGAAAAATCTCTTGAAGAATATCACACGATTTTTCCTAAAAAATCGATTAAAAAATTCTGGAAATAAATTCTAGGTACCTAAGCCAATTTTTTTTTTTTTTTTTTCTTTCTAAAAGCTCGTCACCCGCTCTGATACCATGAAAATATTATTGATATTCATGATTGGATTGATTACAAATGAAGACGAAGGCTTCTTATAAAGACAATGTTTCTAAAAAGAAACAATCGTAACTAAAGCTAAAAAATGGAAATAAGCTTAATATAAACTAAAGCTAAAGCAATTACTAAAAAACAACTAAGTTACCTAATAACGCTAAGATGACCATTAATATTACATTTAATATTTTAATAATTATTAGAAAAATTATCAGCAAAATTCCCTTATAACAGTACAATCAAGATTTACCAAATATTCCAAAAATAATATCAGCAATCAGCAACTCCCAGAATTTACCAACTACTCCAAATATTATAACGTTGATTCCCAAAGTGATGCACAACTGTATAGAATTCAAACAAACCAAGCTACTCACAAGCACCAACTTGTGTGGCAGCCCCACCATTCAATTAGAAAAGCTGCAATTTAATTTGTGAATGCTGTGATAGGTATTAAGTGCTGCGGCAACCACTAAGTCATCTTCCTTGATTTGTGTGTGGGGTAGATGGTGTAAACAAGGGGCTGTGCCCAGAATTTGCTCCCCAACAACAATGTCAAATAAAATATGCTACTTGGTAACCATCTCAAATGCTGTTATGCAATATATAGCTGTAGATAACCTTTTAAATTCTTCAACAATAATAACAAAAAACCTCAAATAATGCTGATTTAAAAATGCCACACAATTTTCTTGTAAATAGCAATCAAACAATTGCAATCAATGAATCTAAATGCAATCCTTGGATTTAATTGTCTCCAAGGAAATGAGAGATTTTGTCCCCACTATGGCAAACCAAGAGGGCTTTCGTCATTTGAATCTCCAACACCAAGGGTTTTTGTCCTTGAATATTTCAAACTCCAAATTGGAAAGAATCATTGAAATTACAAAATCAGATGATTTGATGTGAGCCTTGACCTCTCTTTTATATGTGCCTACTTTGGACTCTCAATTCTATTTTATTACTATTATTATTTTTAATTTACTCTATCCTTCAATTATTTAAAAATATCTCTAAATTATATACGGATGCCCTTTATTGAGTTGTATTTTGAATAAAGTGTTAAAATCACTTATTTAAATATTAAATAGGAATTATAATAATATTTAAGTTGCCTCGTTAAAAATAAAGTGATCGAGTCCACTTAAAATATTATTTTTATTTCCCTTATTTTATCTTTTACCCTATGGGAAATTAAATAGGCTACAAGTCTTCAATTAGTTTGTCTTTGAGAAGGGGAGATGTAACAATCTTATACATGGAAATTTACATAATTGAAAAAATATACTAAATTGAACACCAACTTGAAGCTAAAACTCCAGCTTTCCACACCTTGAGCATAAACGCCAAAAATTCTACATAAAAAATATGCACCTTAGTTTCCAACATCTCTAGAAGGATTTTCACTCTATCTTGCTAGATCCTCGACAACCACCACACTCTTATTACTTGAATGTCATGTCCCCAAAATTACAACACTAAAAAAACTTTAATAATGAAATACAAATAACAAAGTTGAGTAGAATATAAAAATAAGTAATTACCATTTAAATACTAGAATCCTAAATATTATGAATAATATTATAATGATAAGACAATTATCAAATAGAATAAATTAATATTTACAATCAATAATACCTATGTTTTATAAATAAATAAATATCATGTTTTATAGATAAATAAATATTCACAAATAATTACAAATAAATAAATAAATAAATACAAATATTAAAAATATACATAAATATAAATATTAACCATTCCAATATTTATAATCATTATAAGATAGATAAATATATATAAAAACTAATGTAATGAACATAAACTATATTAAATAAAATATTTAAATATATAATAAAATGCAAATGGTAATGAAGGGCAGCAAATACTTTGTGAGAAGGCTGCGATTACTTTATGGAAAAGACAGCAATTAGCATGACCAAGGGTCATGTCTTTCGAAAGGGGTATTCCTTTTCAAAAATATGCTTCTTTTCATAAAGATATAAAAGGTGAGTGTAGAATAAGGAATCGTGCTGGGAAAAATAAAGAAAGGTCTGCAGATAATGATAAAGGTGATGAGTAATTTCTGTATTAAAATAATCATGAAGGGAATCAATATATTATTATATCAGAAATTTGGGAAGACAGCAATTAAAAGGTAAGGGTAAAATATATTATGTTCGAACAATAAATTTAATATATATATATATATAAGTTGAATATATGTAAATATAAATAAGTTATATACAAAGGTGATTATTGTAAATTGAAATCAAATAGAAATAACGATGATATGTATATATATATATATATATAATTTACAATTGTGCAATAATGATACTTGGAACAATTATTAAACCGTATAAGTAATGATGACCCTTTAACATAGACATAATAGATTATGTATATTTATGAATTGTCCTCATCCTATGATCAATTCAGTATAAGGTTGAAGGAGGCGTGTAAGGAAACATGGAGAGATATAGCAACTTAGGTGATCACTTAGCAATAATATTTAGCATATTTTGAATATAAGAAACTAATATTGCTCATTTGATTATTGGTGCAATGTTTTTGATGTTATCAATATTATAATAGTTTTATGAATTGATGATGGTTCCTTTAGCATTATCATGACCATGAATGAAACAAAGGGTATGATATAGAGACATTTAGTTTCCATCATTGTTAATATTACATTGGATAGTATCATTGATCATAGACAAACTAAATATAATGAGAATTGGCATCGTTGTGGTAATATAGATCCATGTACTTTTTTTGCATTATGTTACATTTTCATGCATCCATATAATACTCTCAAACATGATACAAGCATATAGATAATTCAATAGTAAATGCACAAATGACTGTCTAAAGATTGTTTGCTCCGTGTTTGTACCCTCTTAGGATGGGGGAAGCATCCGCCAAGTGGATTGCCTAAAAACCCCACCCTCAGGCCCGTAGGCCCATGCAAGGGATTGATTATGAAGGGTGGGGGTCCCACCTCAACATTCTGTTACTTCGGGGGGTGGTAGGCCTTAGGCCCTTGGCACTTAGGGTTTCCCTCCTCTCCTAATAGGGCCATTGTCTTCCGAGGTACTACCATGTGTGGAGAATGTAGGTACTAAGCCGTTGGGAAAGGAGGATTGGACAAACAACCTCCCGTGCCCAACATAGAGGCTTTAGGGCAGATCCACCCAGGGCACTCCTCATGTCTTCATAATTGCATTTATGACTATGTTTATATTTGGATATCTAGATATTAATGCTAACAGACATATGTATATGTGGAAATGTGGTTCATATGATGAATGCAGGTTTCAATCCAAGATCACTTCATTAAAGGAAACATTTATTTGAAAAGATGAGACCCTAGACCTAATCAACGAGCAAATTCTAGGTCAAACTGGGTAAGGGACATTACATTGAACATGAAGCGACAAGATTGGGAAATGTGACACCATGAAAAATATACGCTCTTTGCTTAGCCCTCATCAACCCAACATCCTACAAAACAAGCATTGTATACATATTGGACACCTCTAAGCACCCCTATGAGCGAGTAGGTTTTCCACAACATGGTTGAGATCTAAACAACAACGTCTAACCAAGTTGATCTCCTTGAACATAGTGATTATTTCCTTCCTCACAAGACCTAGGTCCTTCAACGAAGTCATCAAACTCTTCTCTTTGCTAATATCAAGTCCAACCCTAATGTTATTAAAATAATATTTATATTATTAAATTTAATGGTCAATATGTATTTTATTGGATGAGAATGTTCCCTTAGTTCTCTTCAGTTTCTTTTTAGAAACTTTGTAGTTTTGAATCCTTTGTAACTTCTATAAATGAAGCTTTGCTTCATGTAAATAAAACATCGAATATTTTCCCATCTTCTCTGTTACATGGTATCAGAGTGGGTGAATTGAATTTTTTTTTTTGAAAAATAATAAAAAAAAATCAAGGAGTTTTCATGGGATTTGTTTTGCCCAAAATCGTGACTCTTTTTTTTGCTCAAAATAGTGGTTTCTTCTTGCAGAGAGATCGCGTTTCGTATTTCAGGCAAAATCGAGGGTTTTTTGTTTGAAAATTTTGTGGGTATTTCCTCTCCGAAAATCGCAACCCTTCTTTTGCAAAATCGCAGGTGTTTGAAGTCAAGGGCCCCGCGGCTGCCGAAGGCATGCCTATGAACCCCATCGACCACCCTACTATGGCAAAGGGGAAGTACTATAGCGGGTGGGAACGGCTAGTGGAGGTAGATTCTAGAAGTGGGAACCCCTACTACGGCAAAGGAATCAGCCTGCTATTCTAAGCCTACCTTAGCCCCCTCTCCCACCCCCCATTCTAATTGAAGATTAGTTCTATGATCCCCCCCGGGTCCCTCCCCAGCCGAATAGTAGGAAGTCAAAATCGAAGGCCATTTTATAGTAAAAAATCGCGCCTCTTCTCCACGTGCTTTTTGACATGATTTTTTATTGTTTTCAAAAGTGATTTTTCTTCATTGTGGATCTAAGAAACACATCTTCTGTGGTTAAAGTCGTGCACGGGTTTTTGGATCATGTTTTTGCAGTTTTCTGGTGTCTTTGTGGCATCCCAAGACCTCACCTTTTCTGGGCACGACTGTGCCCTCTATTGGCGCGAATTTTTGGGTGTTTCTATTTGGAATCTGAGCATTTTCCTTCTATTTTCTGAAATGGCCCCCTTATAATTTTTCTCAATTTTTTCACAATTAACACTTCAACAATGGCACCCATTAGTGTTAGCAAATCAAATCAGCTGTTTAAAGTAACCCTACACCAAGAGTGTTCACGCAAGACCCAAGATGGGTGAGGTGATATCACATGGCGCCGGGGATCATTAGTATCCAAAACTGAATGAAGTAACAATGCTGGAAAGTAAAGTTATGTCACTCAACCACTTATTCAGCGGGAGTAGATTGACGGCTCAGCCGATCAGCATTATGATGATTACAAAGTGCAAGAAAAGTAAAGATTGGGCGGCTCGCCGACCCTTTCTGCTTATTCAATGGGCAATACATTAAAAAAAAACTGAAAGTAAAGACAGCGAGGCCTGTCTCTTCCACAATCGTGGGAATTACAATAAATAATGCAAAAATATAAAGAGCTGATCAGTACTATTGATTCAACATTACAATATGAGTGCAATTTGCAAGAAACCAATAGTTAATACTATCCAAGAAGTTGCAAATGGTATCAAATGTTTTTCCAAACTCCAAGAGGCTCCCAACCATGAAAAACAAACCCAAAACTCCAACTCTAGACAATCTGATATAATAGACCAGCAAACTGAAAACTCCGACCAACAACTAGAGAACTCACTAAAATGTTCATAACTCACTCAAAACTCCACCAAAACACCTGAAACAAGATGCCAATGAAGCCTAAGGAGAAGGCACCCAAGTTTAGACAAAGAACCAGCTGCAAACACCTCCCAATATTTTATTTCACACATTCCAAGACATTGATAGGCAAGATACAACCTTCAAGAGGGGCGACCTACAAGATAAAATCAAGGACACATCCAAAACATCTGCAACTTAGAGAATAGGGGCGCCCAAAGCCTAGAAGAAGGATGAGCCAATACCCAGAAGCAGATAAAATTTGCACAATGACTTATGATCAAAAATCACTTTCAGCACAACCCAAACCAGCAACTTGAAAACCAACAAAATCATCAAAAATTCAACAATAATGCTCAATCTGCTATCTCTGAATGAGAAGCAGTCTCATATCCAGCTAGGTACTATCTCTCAAGCACGAAGACTGGAAGGAAGGAACTAGGAGGTATGCATTCCTCGAAGCCAAAGCTTTAAACAATTTCAGCAGCATTTCAGTATGAAAGATAATGGATAACTCCAAATGAAGGCCAAGGCTCATATTTATAACTTTTCTCCTCAATTCAAATCCACTTTTCCCTCCAATTAGGGCACCCAATTTAAATTCACATTCACCTCTCATATTAGCATTTCATTTGAACCTCATTTACCTCTTCAACTAGGCGTCCAACATTAGAAGATATAACTTTACTAAAAATTGCCAATATTTCATAAGTTAGGCGTCCCCCTTATTAAGTGAAAATTACTTTATTATGGACTTGAATATTTACTCCTCTAGAAATCGTCCACTTTAGCATTTGGAATAATTTTCACTTAAACATTAATTTATGAAATAAGGCCTCCAAAATGCTTAATTAATAAACATTATAAAAATCACTTATCTCTCCCAAGTGGTGTGCCAATTAGCCTTAGTAATTATTTAACTTTATAATTTCCAACTAAGGGGTCTAAAATTGAAAATCACTTAAGCCACCAAACCTGCCAAAATAATCACCTCAAAAGTTGGAGACTATCTAAAAATACTGCCCTGCTAGAAATAACCATAATACCAAGTTGCTGAAACACTGCCAAAAATAGCACCAAGGGTGTTGGAGACCAAACTGCTCAAACTAACCTACCGGATATAGCCACTGAACTGAACTGCAGAAACCTTGCTAAAAATTGTTAGTTTTATATGATCAGATGTAAATGCACAAATTTTAATTCAAAATTAACTCACAACACAACAAATACCTTGGGAAAACCCTCCAACCTGAGGGAGAAAAAACCAAGCCAATATATCTCTTATATATTGATAATAATGAGAGCAGAAATCTGCTTACACAATGCTTGTACAAAACAATGAATAGCACCTCTCCTAGATGCAGAGATACAAATTAATATTTTTCTCCTTAATAGTCGACTTGCTGTTGTAGATGATGATATGCTAATAAGTGCGAACTTCTCCTTCTGCTCTTGAGAATTCCAACTTGATTGAATGAACTTGATGATAAATGTGCTTCCATCTCCTTGTATTTATACATGCGCCCAAATAGAAAGACACACCCTTTTGGAGAGAGGTCGGCCCAACCAAGAGAGACGTCTCTTAAAAAAGCGTGTCTCTCCTTGGGTCGGCCCTTAATAAATATTTTATTATTATTTAATAAATAAAAAACATTTCATTTAATTGCAAATCAAGGCGCCACTTTAATTAAATCGCATATATATAAATTTAAATAGCCATTGGCTATATTTAAATTTATTCTTCTATTGATCTGATTTTTCTCACGCCGCTGTATCATCAACAAAAATAGCACTGCTAAAAATAGAACTTACTAAAATAACATATTGCTAAAAATAGTAAGTTGTTCCAAACTCATTTTAACCACAATCCAAGCAGCCGTCATAATTACTAAAAATAGTAAGTCCGAAAAAGTCCTCCGTTGCAGTTGCATGTCACACCACTACGAAGCTCTCTGAAAACCCAGAAGAAATCCAGAATCCAAACTGCCAAACTGCAAAACTTCAACATGCAAGCTTCCAAAACTGCCAAGGAATCAACCAAAGATGCAAGTCATTATTTTGTCATACATGTTACCTCATCCTGAAGCTCTCCAAAAACCCAGAAAGCTCCACCAGACATGCATTAAAGATTCTTGCATGCAAGCTTTCAAAACCTCCTCGAAAAATGGAAACCCTAATTTCAACTTCTGATTGGCTTACGGGCTCTCGGAAATAGGCTATCAAACACAGAAGAGCATATGGCTAAAATGGGGACATTACATTTTCTGAAGCTGTGCGACCCTAAAAAATTTTGGTTTCTGTCTCAACTTCTGCTTAGACATTGGCTGGTTGCTAGTTTTGTTTTATTCTGCTAGGTTTGCTGTTGAAAAAATTCCGACCTAGGGTTTCTGCTCCTATTCCTACCTAGTGTTTTGAGCCTTTTTTTTCAACTAGATTTGTGCATTCCAGCCACCTCGGGATTTATGCCATCATTTTCTGACAAAATTCTGCATTTGTGGGGTTTCGTGCCTCTTATTTGTCGGATTTTGTGGAAATGGCTTCTTTGTCTCACATCATGCTCTCGAGGGCAGTCAAAAGTTCATTAGTCGCAATTACAATACCTAGAAGTAGTGAATGGTGACTATCTTTGAATATCGTTGCCTTGATTAGATCATTTTGGGTAAAAAGACACGACCAACATTGATTGATAAAGACCAAGAAAAGTTTGATGAGCAAAAATGTGAAGTGGTGATGCTCGTTAAATTGTCTATCACCGATGATCAGCTGCCTCAGGTTTCGTTTGGTAAATCAACGAAGGAGATTTCGGATCATCTGAAGGATCTTCATGAAACTTCCGACAAGAGCCGTGTGTTCTTTCTGAAGAACATGTTTTTTTCTATCATGATGGATGAGAAAATATCTTTGCAGGCACATTGACCAAGATCAAGGACATCCAAGATCAGCTCAAGGCAAT
>CM021105.1:653374373-653394728 GCA_007115665.2 Sequoiadendron giganteum | reverse complement strand
AAAAAAGCAAAAAGCAAAAAGCCAAAATCCCTAAAAAATAGGAAGTGTCAGAATTGACCGAAAGCAATGGCGTTCCTCGTCTACTGGGTCTTCTGAGCACTTCCATAACATCTAGGCACTGATACGGGCTTGAATTCTCTACTTGGCTCAGATGATTTCTACAAAACTCTAACTTCTCATTGTAAATAAAATGGTGATAAGCAGTTGCGATGCCAAGGCAAAACCCCAAAAAGCAAAAGAAGGGGGTCCCCATTTGCAATGGGGCGATGTGTGAAATAGGTCACAACAGGTCTGAGGCCTCTCCTGTCGATTGTTGTGTCACACACTCGGATGGACCCTTCTGACGATGTATGTCGTCATCGACAACCTTCATGAGTGCTACTCGCAGTTGGGGCATCGTTTGCAAAAGGTTTGTTACCTTGATCGGTACAGTTGGGTGAAGCACCTGTCGTACGATGTTCTTCTCAAACTCCGACTACAACGGCGTACTAGTCGTCTTGGAGGTTCTTCACTCCCTAGCCATTGCCTCTTCCATGTCCGCCCTGGCCTCTTTGAGTCTTTCCTTCTCCGTACGAGGGTCTAGGTAGGTAGCTTTCCTCATATGTGCTCTTATGATCGCCAACACCTCCTCATCGGCTACCTCTAGCATGTTTAAGCCTTTCTGCTTCGAACAGTAGGTGTCTTCATGACCGCTCAATCCACAACACTTACAAAGTCTTCCTCCCATACCTTGATTGTTTTGGCATTCCCTAGCGAAGTGACCCCATTCATTACACTTTCGGCATTGTATCATGGGTTTTCCCTTACTGTCCTACTGGATCTTGCATCTTGGTGTATTGTTGTTGCTTCTTCGGTTGTTGCAATAACCTCCAAGGGATGCATTGTTACTCGAAGGCTTTGGTGGTGTGGTCGGAGGGGTTGACTATTCCCCTTGTGCGAAGAACACTTGCAAACTTCTCACCTTTAAATTGTACAGGTACTCCTTGACGAAGCGTCCCATAACTTGATAGATGTCACAGAATAATTTCTTCGAGCAATTCGCCTTGGTATGACCTTTCGTTTTGCACTTGATACACCATAATTCCTTGGGCTCCTTCAAACTCTCCTTGTCAACCTTCAACTCCTTCATCATCCTCATCCTATCCTGTCGGAGGGCTTGTACAGTCTTTGACTCGTCTTCGCTGCTCTCCTCCGTACTATCATTGTCAGTTTTCTTCTTCCCCCGAGAGGATGTCTTATTCTCACTCTCGATGTCCTTCGCATGATTATAGGCTTCGGTGTACGATGATGGAGGTACCACCTTCATTTTCTTCCGTAGAGAGGGAAGTAGTCCCTCAATGAACCATCGTTTCTTCAAGTCATCTGTCAGCTATGTCTCCAATTTCACCAAAGACCCTTTGAGTCTACGATTGTAGGCTCGTACGTTTTCATTCTTTCCTTGTTTCGTGTTATATATTTCAGCCACAATTTCATTGTCATCCCTGAGAAGTTTAAATTCTTCTTCAAATGCTCTCTTGAGTAATCGCCATGAGGCTTTGTGTGCTTGCTCCAATTCCATATACCAATCTATGGCAATGCCTCTCAACATCACCGAGAACGCTCGTAGCCAATAATCCACATCATCCTGCTATCCATATTGTCTCGCATGTTTTACAGTGACATACGGGATCCTCTGAACCATTCCTTGTAAACTTTGATAGTTTCTGCCTCTCGACTGGCGAAGTCACCATGTTTCTCCCTCGATTCCCTCCTTGTACGTAGGACCTGATTGGACTGTTTCTACCCTAACATTTTGGTGCCTCTCTTGCACTCTCGGTCATGCAGGGTCAACAAAACATTCCCTCTCAGCATCCTCTGTACCTTGAGTCTCCTAGGGTTCGTACCGGTACTCCCTTTGCCCTGGGGTCTTTGGCTTCAATCCTCCAATCCTCAATCCCTCGTCCTCCAATATGGACAACTCTCAGATACGAGTTACACTGTTTTCAAGTTCTTTTAGAAGTTCATTTCTCCTCATTTTTTAGTTTTTCTCTATCTACCACAGACGGTATCCTGAAAGGTCCTTTGTCCCTTTCCTCAGCAAGGTTTTGGTGTGCTCTAGCAATATATTGGTTTATTTCATTAATATCTTCATTGGTTTCTTCAACAATTTGTTTTAATCTTCTTTGTCGAGTTTCTTGCTCCCTTAATTTGAGTGATCGTTGTACCTTTTCTTCTAGTGTTTCTTGCCCACTTGGTACTCAACTCTTGTCCTTATTGGGTTGTATGGGCATTAACTGTTGGTCATACGCTCATTGATTGTCAGGAGTACGTCGTCGACTAGTATCACGTTCCTCTTCCTCCTGCTTGGCCCATTCCTCATACCGTTGTAGTATCTAATGTCTTTGGCATTCTTGGTCACTCTCTGCCCAAAGATCTTGCAGAATGATGTAATGGCGTGCCAGCAACCTTGGCAATCGATTGAGGAGATGGTCGACCTCTGGGTTGACATGTAGTCTATCCCAAATGACCAACTAGGGGATCTTTCAACTGAGCCCTTCGTATGTGCGCCCTCAACGATATATCCCACAAGTTGACAAGGCCCTGTGTCAAGTCATCTTCTCGTTCCTCGTTTGCTTGTATGGGTTCCTCCATCAATCGACCCATCACGATGCCATTCTACCGTTGGGTGGTTTTCCCCAATTCGCTTAGGCAACAACGCCAAATGTTTACTCACTGGGTAATTGCAACATACTATGAGAGTAAACAGAAATTCAAAACATAGACAAATACAACATAATTATGAACACATATTGCATAGCATAATAGTACTTCATTTATTAATTCAGTATAACCAAGTACAATTATCCGTACTAGAATGTAATAGCATGTAACAAAATGTCATAGATATCAACATAATGTCTCCTGATTGACTCAAGTACAAATAGTCGTTGGTGATGGTTGAGGAACCAACTGTCACGACTCTTCATGACAACAACTAATCACTAGTTGGGGAATTAGTCTTCCCAAAACATGTACAAAATTATATGAAATATTTATCAACTAACTATAGTTTTATTCATTAAAAAAAACTCGCTGACTAAATATGTTTTCGACCAACTACAAGAGGAAATCCTCTCTTCAAATTAGCAAGGGGAGCTCCTTGATTTAATCTACTCTTAAAATCTAAAACAAGTAAACTAAATTGCTATTTATGCACACTATAAAATTTATTCTTTGGGGGCTTTGCATGTAAACAAAATGCTTGAAAAACAATCCAGAACTATCTTTTTTGATCTTAAATGTAGGAGAAAAAGATTGAAAGTACTTATCTCACCATGAGGTTTTCTACTTTTGCAACTAAACTATAACGTGAATTTAAACACTAATGCTTTCCACTAGTTAAAACAAACATCTTGAATTGATCTGAACAAGAAATGCAATACTTTAACAGCAATTGGCAAAAAACAAGATTGAAAATAAACAACTCCTTTAAAGCATACAAAGTTACTCCACACAGTAGAAAATCGATGTCACACAAAGTTAACAAGGAAAAAAATTTATTACTTGACTTGCCAAACTTCCATGAAAACTTAAGTGAGTTAAATTCCAACTCTAAAACTTGAATGAAAACTTCAGCAACATAAGCTTAACAAAAACTCTCTTCCAATGTGCTCAAGGCACTTATTTATAAGCTCTTTAAGAGACGCTTCTAAGGAAAAATAATAATAAAATAATGTCTTAAGATTGTGCATCCATAATCCCCATCCTTTTCAGAGTGGAAACAAAACACAAAAAAACATCCCAAATAGGCTCCTTTTTGCTATAAATCTCTGCTTTTATCTTAACATAGGCCAATCAGAACAAGATTGTACCATGATTGATTGTTTTTTATTTTAAAATATTCTAACTCAGCACTGAGACTATCATTAGGCAACCCAATCAAGTAGTCACACTTTTTAGCCATCCCAACCAGCCTTTTTGAGTTTTTTAAGTGGCTACCACATGGCAATTTCTACTTAAGTGAGTTAAATTTCCCTTTTGTCACGGTTTTATCCATTTTCACCACTATGGTCGCACTTCCAAGGAGGCATTGCCACTTTAAACATGTAGCTTAACTTATATTTTTCACTTAAAGCTTGCTTGTCACACTTTATTGCCATCATAGCCAATTGGGTCACACTTTTTAGGTGGCATTGCCACATGAAAAACACAATTTCACATATATGAATTAAGTTTCCCTCTTTGAAAAAATAGAAACTTTATTCATTTGGCACTTTCAAAAATCTAAAAAAAACTGACTTGCAACTTTGTCAAATCTTATAAAGTCTATGAAATACAATGAACTTTTTTTGCAGATTGTAAATATTGTTGAAACCCTTTCCATTAATATAAAATTAATGATTCCCTCTGAAAAAGTAGCTTTTTGAAAAAGCAACATTCTAAAAATAGAATATTGGATTTTTATACCCTCTCACCATTCCTCAAAAAAGCATACCTGCTAAAAATGGCAATCTCTAAAGTAGACTGAAACCTTGACCATGAGATTATGCCCAACACTTGAATTCAGACTTTTTGCACTTGGAAGAGTTTTATAATGGAAAAGCCAACTAAAAAGTGCAATTATAGGAATTTTTTAGTGGCAATGCTGACTAAAAAGTGCATCTATAAGAATTTTTATGTGGTAACATCAGCTAAAAAGTGTGATTGTAGGAACTTAAGGTGGAAACGCAAGCCAAAAAATGCAATTGTAAGAACTTTTGGGTAGTAACACCAGCTAAAAAGTTTGCTTTCTTCTTCTTTCACTTACACACTTGTCATGTTTTTCTGCCACCATCACCACCTTAGTCACCTTTCTTTAGTGGCATTACCCTAGGATATGTTCAATTTTAACTTATCTTTTAAGACATGTTTTCAGCTAGTTATGTTTTTTCTGCCACCATCACCAACATTTTCACCCCTTTCGAGTGCCATTATTGTACGAAATGTGTAATTTTAACTAATGTCTCACTTCTTAACCATTGCTACCACCACTATGCTTGTGCTTTTGGAGGGGTATCACCACTTAAAATGTGTCACAAATTTGCAACCACTTTAGCCATCTTCACATGTTTCCTTTCGCTGAACCACTCAAATGTGTGAAATTTTCTTAACACTTGAACTCTTTTATGCTACACACATTTTCTCCATCGTTGCCATTTGAATCACCATCTTTTCCTAGCTAAGCCACTGAAAAGGTATGAAATTCACTAAGTAACTTTATCCTTTCTCCCAAGATTTTCCATCTATCTTGACTCTTGGCCACTTGTATCATAAACATAGTGAGATATATAAATAATTGTTAACTTTCCTTACTCTTGGCCTCTTGGCCTACACATCACCTTGCCTTCTATCCTTCTAACCTTCATTGAGATATCGTTTTCAATTTCACCCTAGAGTCTTGAATTGTCAAAAGTTTGAACCATCATATTTAGTCATTCCTTATCTATGAATCATCATATTTAGTCATTCCTTATTTGTGAATGATCTACAAACATGGTTACTAAATAACCTAGGCCAAAACCTAAATAACTTGACAAATTGATAAGAGGGATCACTTCAACTAACATTGACCATCATATCAACGATATTGATGATAACTCAGACATATAATGCAAAGTTTTGTTGGGATACTAATTTTGGTATTAATAAGTAGGAGTCTTTGATGGCTTTATGTAGCTCATTACCCAATGCTATGCAGGGCTTGAGGGAGAAGTTCACCTTTAAGCCATCTTAATGCCCCCTTTTACTAGTGTCAAGTACACAACGGCTATTATTGTTTTTCCTAAGTAATTGTACTTTACTATTGTTAGTCTTTGTGGTGTTTATTAATTGGCGCAGAGGGTGATGGACCAACTAATATGCGAAGGATTTACTCATTTATTTAATTATTTCCCATCATTGATTCATTCAGCATGCTTGAAATTAAAGACAATGATGTGGATTTGAGTTTATCTATGCAATGGTGGTGGCATTTTGGTCTATCACTAGTGATACATTTTTTTGTTGTGTTTTGTTGATGGCAAGTGAGAGGTGTTAGGTATTGGGTTGGTTGGTTTTGTACTTTGGGTGCCAATTCTCACAGTCAAGCATGCAATATGGTTAAAGAGGGTCCCCTTTTAAGAGGGAAAGTGTCTAATAGCAAATTGTGTGCAATCTTCAATTGTAGTGACCGTGTGGGTTTTGGCTTAGTCAAAGGCAATTCTAGGTGTTGAAGGTGTTGGTGAGGATGGCCCTCCACAATCCAAGGCTTCCATCTGAAAAGACTCCATTTAAAAATTAGCAATAACAATCCCAACTATAGAGCATAGTTTGTGGCTCCCTTGTCTACTGCTTCCTTCCCATTTCTTTGATGTTGAGTTTAAAACCGATACATTTGTAACAGAGATGGGAAAATATTTGATGTTTTATTTACATGAAGCAAAGCTTCATTTATAGAAGTTACAAAGGATTCAAAAATACAAAGTTTCTAAAAAGAAACTGAAGAGAACTGAGGAAACATTCTCATCCAATAAAATACATATTGACCATTAAATTAATAATCTAAATATTATTTTAATACCCTCCCTTAATGGTCAATCTATCAACTACACCAAGATGCCCCATGAATTTTACAAACTTATCTGGACTGAGACACTTGGTCAGAATATCAGCAGTCTAATCCTCTGTGGGAACATACTACAATACTATTCATCCATCTTCAACAAGCTGGCGAATGAAATGACAATGAAGTTCAACATGCTTTGTCCTTTCATGGAAAACTAGATTTTTGGCGAGTTTCAACACCCCATGATTGTCACAATACAAGGGGGAAGGCCCTGCTTGAGACATTTGCATGTCCGAAAGCACCCTTCAAAGCCAAACCACCTCACAAGCTGCTTTAACAATTCCTCAATATTCAGCTTCAATCGAGGAAAGAGCCATTGCCTACTGCTTCTTGCTGGTCCATGTAACTGCACCTGTACCCAAACTCAATACATACCTTGAAATAGATTTTATGTCATCCACAGAACCTGCCCAATCAGAGTCTGTAAAACCAATCAGCTTAGGATCTTTGGCCCTTCCATACAGAATGTCAAAATCAGAAGTGCCTTTCACATATCGTAGCACACGCTTCGCTGACACCCAATGTTCTGCTTTAGGGGTTGTCATGAAGCGAGAGATGTAGCTCACTACAAAACTAAGATCAGATCTAGTAGCAGTGAGATAGATGAGGCTGCCTACTAGTTGCCTAAATGTGGATTCATTTTCCACGAACAAATCTGATTTTGCTGAAACTTTGAGCCCTTTCTCCATAGGTGTTGATGCAAGTTTGCAGTCACTCATCCTGAACTTATCAAGCAAACTGCGAGCATACTTAGACTGAGAAATGAAGATGCTGCCAGTTGTCTCCCAAACCTCAACACCGAGACAATAATGAAGAAGTCCCAAATTTGTCATGTCAAATGATTGACTGAGATTGTGTTTTATCTCCTCAATCAAATGTTCAGAGCTGCCAGTAATGATAAGGTCATCAACATAGACAACAAGTACAAGAATATCATCACCAGAATGTTTGACATACAAATTTGAATCAAAAGGATTCCTCTAGAAACCATGATCAGTAAGGTACTTATCAATTTTCATGTACCATGCCCGTGAAGCCTATTTAAGGCCATAGAGTGCTTTCACAAGTCTGCAAACTTGATGTTCTTTACCAGGAACCTTAAAACCGGGAGGCTGAGTCATATAGACTTCTTCCTGGAGATCACCATTTAGAAACGCACTCTTGATGTCCATCTGATGGACTTTCCAACCAAATCGGGCCGTTGTAGCAAGGACAAGCCGAATAGTACTCATTTTGGCTATAGGAGCAAAAGTCTCCTCATAGTCAATGCCCTTTGTCTGTGAGAACCCTTTGGCTACTAACCGAGCTTTGTACTTGTCAAGGGTTTCGTCAACCTTATACTTAACTTTGTACACCCATTTGCAGCCAATGGGCTTCTTCCCAGGTGGAAGATCAGAAAGCACCCAAGTGTTATTCTTCAGAAGGCTATGATGTTCAGCTTCCATAGCCTGTTCCCACTCAAGTATACCTTTAGCCTCTGAATATGACTAGGGCTCAAAGATGTTGTGCAGATTGGCCATGAGAGCAAAATTAATAGTATTTTGTTGCTTTCTCTTCTTCCAAGCAGTTCTACCCTCGATCAATTCATCATTATGAAGATCACTAATGGTTTTACCATACCATTTAGGCCGAAGAGTAGAAGTACCAATATCATAAATAGGTGCAACAACATCAACAGGTGTGGTTGGTACAGAATCAGCTGGATCAAGATCCAGATTGTCCTGAGGAGGGGCGGGTGGTGGAACATTCTGCTGAGGTGGCTGCTCAACTGCAAAATCCCTCCCATCAGGTGGACTCAGGGGAAGACAAACACCCAAATTAGAAGCTGTTGGAGACTGATCCTCAAGATGCACAGGAGTAGAAGACTGAAAGAAAGGCTCAGTAGCTTCATCAACCACAACATCACGACTGAAGATGAGACGATTTGTATCTACATCAATTAGTCTATATGCCTTATGATTCTCACTGTAACCAATGAACATGAGTTTCTGGCTTTTGGAATCCAGCTTAGTGCGCTTGGCATCTGGAATCCAAACGTGAGCAGTAGAGCCAATAACTTTCAAGTGGCTGATTTTAGGCTTGCATCCAGACCAAGCTTCTTCAGGAGTCATCTTCTTAACCGCATGAGTTGGAGATTGGTTCAGAAGATAAACAGCAATATAAACTGCTTCAGCCCAATATTTCTTAGGAACATGTCTATGCTCCAACATAGAACGAGCCATTTTAGTGATGGTGTGGTTTCTACGTTCAACAACACCATTCTGTTGTGGGGTGTATGGTGTGGTGAGTTGGCGCTTAATGCCATGTGTAGCACAAAATGTGGAGAAATCGGAAGAACAAAATTCCCCCCCATTATCAGACCTAAGAGTAACTATTGGAGAACCAGACTCTTTTTCAACTAAGGCCTTATACAGTTGAAATATACCAAAGACATCTGAATTGTTTTTCAAAAAATACACCCACATTTTTTTGCTGCAATCATCAACAAATAATCGAAAATCCTTGCAACCCGTAACAGAAGGAGTATTCAGTGGACCACATAAATCAACGTGAACCAACTGCAATACCTTGGAAGCTTGCAAGAGTCACCATCCGAGAAGGGAGTTCAGTGCTGCTTTCCAGCCTGACAAGCCTCGCATTCTCCATGATTTTGAGTCTGAATTGCAGGGAGGCAACCAACCAAATCATCAAGAGCTAACTGAGAGAGATACTGCATATTCAGGTGCCCATAAAGCTAATGCCAGAGACTGTTGATGGATGTACTCCTGACTGCCATAGCATGCTCTTGAGAATCACCAGAGTCAATGAGTCTATAAAGACCATATACCTCTACCCTGAACGACTGTGGTGCGTGTCTCTCTGTCAACAATGTTGCAAGTGTGCATGCTGAAAACAATATCCAAACTGAAGAGAATGTGTCATAATCTGACTGACAGAAAAAAGGTTTAACTCCATGCCAAGTACAAAGTATACATCGAGAAATATTAAATTTCTCCCACCACAATGAATCTACAAGTTGCCCTTGCCAACAATAGTATACTCCTCGCCTCCTCCAAAGATAACTGAATCTTTGAAAGGTGTGTACTCAATGAACCAATCTCGACGATGAGTGAAATGTCGAGAAGCACTTTAGCCAATGTACCAGGCAAAAGATTTCACAGGATCTGCAGGACTCTTGGCCATGAAGGCATAGAATTCAAACTCCTTTTGCTCAATGTGCTCTGCAACATTAGCTTTAGGCTTAGACTCTCCTTGTTTGTTCTATTCAAAAGCCAAGTGTTTTCGGCAATCTTTCTTCATGAGACCAAACTTATGACAGTAGTTGCACTGAACATTTCTTCTTTTCAAAAGAATTTGAAGACTGCACTTGACTGGGCTGTTGAGAGGGCTGATTTTTGCCCTTGTTCTTTTAAACGGTCTTAGCAGGAAATGTCTGCTCAGTGGAGGACGAACTAGCACCGCTACCAAACTGTTGTTTCCAACGATCCTACTGCAAAAGTATGGTGCAAAGATCTGAAAACTTCAAATTAACATTAGCTGAAGTAATGTTGAGAGTCTCGATAAAATGCTCGTAAGATTTTGGTAGACTTTTCAAAGTGATGACTACCATATCTTCTTCCTCCATTTTCCGACCAATTGCCTTGAGCTGATCTTGGATGTCCTTGATCTTGGTCAATGTGCCTGCAAAGATATTTTCTCATCCATCATGATAGAAAAAAACATGTTCTTCAGAAAGAACACACGGCTCTTGTCGGAAGTTTCATGAAGATCCTTCAGATGATCCGAAATCTCCTTCGTTGATTTACCAAACGAAACCTGAGGCAGCTGATCATCGGTGATAGACAATTTAACGAGCATCACCACTTCACATTTTTGCTCATCAAACTTTTCTTGGTCTTTATCAATCAATGTTGGTCGTGTCTTTTTACCCAAAATGATCTAATCAAGGCAACGATATTCAAAGATAGTCACCATTCACTACTTCTAGGTATTGTAATTGCGACTAATGAACTTTTGACTGCCCTCGAGAGCATGATGTGAGACAAAGAAGCCATTTCCACAAAATCCGACAAATAAGAGGCACGAAACCCCACAAATGCAGAATTTTGTCAGAAAATGATGGCATAAATCCCGAGGTGGCTGGAATGCACAAATCTAGTTGAAAAAAAAGGCTCAAAACACTAGGTAGGAATAGGAGCAGAAACCCTAGGTCGGAATTTTTTCAACAGCAAACCTAGCAGAATAAAACAAAACTAGCAACCAGCCAATGTCTAAGCAGAAGTTGAGACAGAAACCAAAATTTTTTAGGGTCGCACAGCTTCAGAAAATGTAATGTCCCCATTTTAGCCATATGCTCTTCTGTGTTTGATAGCCTATTTCCGAGAGCCCGTAAGCCAATCAGAAGTTGAAATTAGGGTTTCCATTTTTCGAGGAGGTTTTGAAAGCTTGCATGCAAGAATCTTTAATGCATGTCTGGTGGAGCTTTCTGGGTTTTTGGAGAGCTTCAGGATGAGGTAACATGTATGACAAAATAATGACTTGCATCTTTGGTTGATTCCTTGGCAGTTTTGGAAGCTTGCATGTTGAAGTTTTGCAGTTTGGCAGTTTGGATTCTGGATTTCTTCTGGGTTTTCAGAGAGCTTCGTAGTGGTGTGACATGCAACTGCAACGGAGGACTTTTTCGGACTTACTATTTTTAGTAATTATGACGGCTGCTTGGATTGTGGTTAAAATGAGTTTGGAACAACTTACTATTTTTAGCAATATGTTATTTTAGTAAGTTCTATTTTTAGCAGTGCTATTTTTGTTGATGATACAGCGGCGTGAGAAAAATCAGATCAATAGAAGAATAAATTTAAATATAGCCAATGGCTATTTAAATTTATATATATGCGATTTAATTAAAGTGGCGCCTTGATTTGCAATTAAATGAAATGTTTTTTATTTATTAAATAATAATAAAATATTTATTAAGGGCCGACCCAAGGAGAGACACGCTTTTTTAAGAGACGTCTCTCTTGGTTGGGCCGACCTCTCTCCAAAAGGGTGTGTCTTTCTATTTGGGCGCATGTATAAATACAAGGAGATGGAAGCACATTTATCATCAAGTTCATTCAATCAAGTTGGAATTCTCAAGAGCAGAAGGAGAAGTTCGCACTTATTAGCATATCATCATCTACAACAGCAAGTCGACTATTAAGGAGAAAAATATTAATTTGTATCTCTGCATCTAGGAGAGGTGCTATTCATTGTTTTGTACAAGCATTGTGTAAGCAGATTTCTGCTCTCATTATTATCAATATATAAGAGATATATTGGCTTGGTTTTTTCTCCCTCAGGTTGGAGGGTTTTCCCAAGGTATTTGTTGTGTTGTGAGTTAATTTTGAATTAAAATTTGTGCATTTACATCTGATCATATAAAACTAACAATTTTTAGCAAGGTTTCTGCAGTTCAGTTCAGTGGCTATATCCGGTAGGTTAGTTTGAGCAGTTTGGTCTCCAACACCCTTGGTGCTATTTTTGGCAGTGTTTCAGCAACTTGGTATTATGGTTATTTCTAGCAGGGCAGTATTTTTAGATAGTCTCCAACTTTTGAGGTGATTATTTTGGCAGGTTTGGTGGCTTAAGTGATTTTCAATTTTAGACCCCTTAGTTGGAAATTATAAAGTTAAATAATTACTAAGGCTAATTGGCACACCACTTGGGAGAGATAAGTGATTTTTATAATGTTTATTAATTAAGCATTTTGGAGGCCTTATTTCATAAATTAATGTTTAAGTGAAAATTATTCCAAATGCTAAAGTGGACGATTTCTAGAGGAGTAAATATTCAAGTCCATAATAAAGTAATTTTCACTTAATAAGGGGGACGCCTAACTTATGAAATATTGGCAATTTTTAGTAAAGTTATATCTTCTAATGTTGGACGCCTAGTTGAAGAGGTAAATGAGGTTCAAATGAAATGCTAATATGAGAGGTGAATGTGAATTTAAATTGGGTGCCCTAATTGGAGGGAAAAGTGGATTTGAATTGAGGAGAAAAGTTATAAATATGAGCCTTGGCCTTCATTTGGAGTTATCCATTATCTTTCATACTGAAATGCTGCTGAAATTGTTTAAAGCTTTGGCTTCGAGGAATGCATACCTCCTAGTTCCTTCCTTCCAGTCTTCGTGCTTGAGAGATAGTACCTAGCTGGATATGAGACTGCTTCTCATTCAGAGATAGCAGATTGAGCATTATTGTTGAATTTTTGATGATTTTGTTGGTTTTCAAGTTGCTGGTTTGGGTTGTGCTGAAAGTGATTTTTGATCATAAGTCATTGTGCAAATTTTATCTGCTTCTGGGTATTGGCTCATCCTTCTTCTAGGCTTTGGGCGCCCCTATTCTCTAAGTTGCAGATGTTTTGGATGTGTCCTTGATTTTATCTTGTAGGTCGCCCCTCTTGAAGGTTGTATCTTGCCTATCAATGTCTTGGAATGTGTGAAATAAAATATTGGGAGGTGTTTGCAGCTGGTTCTTTGTCTAAACTTGGGTGCCTTCTCCTTAGGCTTCATTGGCATCTTGTTTCAGGTGTTTTGGTGGAGTTTTGAGTGAGTTATGAACATTTTAGTGAGTTCTCTAGTTGTTGGTCGGAGTTTTCAGTTTGCTGGTCTATTATATCAGATTGTCTAGAGTTGGAGTTTTGGGTTTGTTTTTCATGGTTGGGAGCCTCTTGGAGTTTGGAAAAACATTTGATACCATTTGCAACTTCTTGGATAGTATTAACTATTGGTTTCTTGCAAATTGCACTCATATTGTAATGTTGAATCAATAGTACTGATCAGCTCTTTATATTTTTGCATTATTTATTGTAATTCCCACGATTGTGGAAGAGACAGGCCTCGCTGTCTTTACTTTCAGTTTTTTTTTAATGTATTGCCCATTGAATAAGCAGAAAGGGTCGGCGAGCCGCCCAATCTTTACTTTTCTTGCACTTTGTAATCATCATAATGCTGATCGGCTGAGCCGTCAATCTACTCCCGCTGAATAAGTGGTTGAGTGACATAACTTTACTTTCCAGCATTGTTACTTCATTCAGTTTTGGATACTAATGATCCCCGGCGCCATGTGATATCACCTCACCCATCTTGGGTCTTGCGTGAACACTCTTGGTGTAGGGTTACTTTAAACAGCTGATTTGATTTGCTAACACTAATGGGTGCCATTGTTGAAGTGTTAATTGTGAAAAAATTGAGAAAAATTATAAGGGGGCCATTTCAGAAAATAGAAGGAAAATGCTCAGATTCCAAATAGAAACACCCAAAAATTCGCGCCAATAGAGGGCACAGTCGTGCCCAGAAAAGGTGAGGTCTTGGGATGCCACAAAGACACCAGAAAACTGCAAAAACATGATCCAAAAACCCGTGCACGACTTTAACCACAGAAGATGTGTTTCTTAGATCCACAATGAAGAAAAATCACTTTTGAAAACAATAAAAAATCATGTCAAAAAGCACGTGGAGAAGAGGCGCGATTTTTTACTATAAAATGGCCTTCGATTTTGACTTCCTACTATTCGGCTGGGGAGGGACCCGGGGGGGATCATAGAACTAATCTTCAATTAGAATGGGGGGTGGGAGAGGGGGCTAAGGTAGGCTTAGAATAGCAGGCTGATTCCTTTGCCGTAGTAGGGGTTCCCACTTCTAGAATCTACCTCCACTAGCCGTTCCCACCCGCTATAGTACTTCCCCTTTGCCATAGTAGGGTGGTCGATGGGGTTCATAGGCATGCCTTCGGCAGCCGCGGGGCCCTTGACTTCAAACACCTGCGATTTTGCAAAAGAAGGGTTGCGATTTTCGGAGAGGAAATACCCACAAAATTTTCAAACAAAAAACCCTCGATTTTGCCTGAAATACGAAACGCGATCTCTCTGCAAGAAGAAACCACTATTTTGAGCAAAAAAAAGAGTCACGATTTTGGGCAAAACAAATCCCATGAAAACTCCTTGATTTTTTTTTATTATTTTTCAAAAAAAAAAATTCAATTCACCCACTCTGATACCATGTAACAGAGAAGATGGGAAAATATTCGATGTTTTATTTACATGAAGCAAAGCTTCATTTATAGAAGTTACAAAGGATTCAAAACTACAAAGTTTCTAAAAAGAAACTGAAGAGAACTAAGGGAACATTCTCATCCAATAAAATACATATTGACCATTAAATTTAATAATATAAATATTATTTTAATAACATTAGGGTTGGACTTGATATTAGCAAAGAGAAGAGTTTGATGACTTCGTTGAAGGACCTAGGTCTTGTGAGGAAGGAAATAATCACTATGTTCAAGGAGATCAACTTGGTTAGACGTTGTTGTTTAGATCTCAACCATGTTGTGGAAAACCTACTCGCTCATAGGGGTGCTTAGAGGTGTCCAATATGTATACAATGCTTGTTTTGTAGGATGTTGGGTTGATGAGGGCTAAGCAAAGAGCGTATATTTTTCATGGTGTCACATTTCCCAATCTTGTCGCTTCATGTTCAATGTAATGTCCCTTACCCAGTTTGACCTAGAATTTGCTCGTTGATTAGGTCTAGGGTCTCATCTTTTCAAATAAATGTTTCCTTTAATGAAGTGATCTTGGATTGAAACCTGCATTCATCATATGAACCACATTTCCACATATACATATGTCTGTTAGCATTAATATCTAGATATCCAAATATAAACATAGTCATAAATGCAATTATGAAGACATGAGGAGTGCCCTGGGTGGATCTGCCCTAAAGCCTCTATGTTGGGCACGGGAGGTTGTTTGTCCAATCCTCCTTTCCCAACGGCTTAGTACCTACATTCTCCACACATGGTAGTACCTCGGAAGACAATGGCCCTATTAGGAGAGGAGGGAAACCCTAAGTGCCAAGGGCCTAAGGCCTACCACCCCCCGAAGTAACAGAATGTTGAGGTGGGACCCCCACCCTTCATAATCAATCCCTTGCATGGGCCTACGGGCCTGAGGGTGGGGTTTTTAGGCAATCCACTTGGCGGATGCTTCCCCCATCCTAAGAGGGTACAAACACGGAGCAAACAATCTTTAGACAGTCATTTGTGCATTTACTATTGAATTATCTATATGCTTGTATCATGTTTGAGAGTATTATATGGATGCATGAAAATGTAACATAATGCAAAAAAAGTACATGGATCTATATTACCACAACGATGCCAATTCTCATTATATTTAGTTTGTCTATGATCAATGATACTATCCAATGTAATATTAACAATGATGGAAACTAAATGTCTCTATATCATACCCTTTGTTTCATTCATGGTCATGATAATGCTAAAGGAACCATCATCAATTCATAAAACTATTATAATATTGATAACATCAAAAACATTGCACCAATAATCAAATGAGCAATATTAGTTTCTTATATTCAAAATATGCTAAATATTATTGCTAAGTGATCACCTAAGTTGCTATATCTCTCCATGTTTCCTTACACGCCTCCTTCAACCTTATACTGAATTGATCATAGGATGAGGACAATTCATAAATATACATAATCTATTATGTCTATGTTAAAGGGTCATCATTACTTATACGGTTTAATAATTGTTCCAAGTATCATTATTGCACAATTGTAAATTATATATATATATATATATACATATCATCGTTATTTCTATTTGATTTCAATTTACAATAATCACCTTTGTATATAACTTATTTATATTTACATATATTCAACTTATATATATATATATATTAAATTTATTGTTCGAACATAATATATTTTACCCTTACCTTTTAATTGCTGTCTTCCCAAATTTCTGATATAATAATATATTGATTCCCTTCATGATTATTTTAATACAGAAATTACTCATCACCTTTATCATTATCTGCAGACCTTTCTTTATTTTTCCCAGCACGATTCCTTATTCTACACTCACCTTTTATATCTTTATGAAAAGAAGCATATTTTTGAAAAGGAATACCCCTTTCGAAAGACATGACCCTTGGTCATGCTAATTGCTGTCTTTTCCATAAAGTAATCGCAGCCTTCTCACAAAGTATTTGCTGCCCTTCATTACCATTTGCATTTTATTATATATTTAAATATTTTATTTAATATAGTTTATGTTCATTACATTAGTTTTTATATATATTTATCTATCTTATAATGATTATAAATATTGGAATGGTTAATATTTATATTTATGTATATTTTTAATATTTGTATTTATTTATTTATTTATTTGTAATTATTTGTGAATATTTATTTATCTATAAAACATGATATTTATTTATTTATAAAACATAGGTATTATTGATTGTAAATATTAATTTATTCTATTTGATAATTGTCTTATCATTATAATATTATTCATAATATTTAGGATTCTAGTATTTAAATGGTAATTACTTATTTTTATATTCTACTCAACTTTGTTATTTGTATTTCATTATTAAAGTTTTTTTAGTGTTGTAATTTTGGGGACATGACATTCAAGTAATAAGAGTGTGGTGGTTGTCGAGGATCTAGCAAGATAGAGTGAAAATCCTTCTAGAGATGTTGGAAACTAAGGTGCATATTTTTTATGTAGAATTTTTGGCGTTTATGCTCAAGGTGTGGAAAGCTGGAGTTTTAGCTTCAAGTTGGTGTTCAATTTAGTATATTTTTTCAATTATGTAAATTTCCATGTATAAGATTGTTACATCTCCCCTTCTCAAAGACAAACTAATTGAAGACTTGTAGCCTATTTAATTTCCCATAGGGTAAAAGATAAAATAAGGGAAATAAAAATAATATTTTAAGTGGACTCGATCACTTTATTTTTAACGAGGCAACTTAAATATTATTATAATTCCTATTTAATATTTAAATAAGTGATTTTAACACTTTATTCAAAATACAACTCAATAAAGGGCATCCGTATATAATTTAGAGATATTTTTAAATAATTGAAGGATAGAGTAAATTAAAAATAATAATAGTAATAAAATAGAATTGAGAGTCCAAAGTAGGCACATATAAAAGAGAGGTCAAGGCTCACATCAAATCATCTGATTTTGTAATTTCAATGATTCTTTCCAATTTGGAGTTTGAAATATTCAAGGACAAAAACCCTTGGTGTTGGAGATTCAAATGACGAAAGCCCTCTTGGTTTGCCATAGTGGGGACAAAATCTCTCATTTCCTTGGAGACAATTAAATCCAAGGATTGCATTTAGATTCATTGATTGCAATTGTTTGATTGCTATTTACAAGAAAATTGTGTGGCATTTTTAAATCAGCATTATTTGAGGTTTTTTGTTATTATTGTTGAAGAATTTAAAAGGTTATCTACAGCTATATATTGCATAACAGCATTTGAGATGGTTACCAAGTAGCATATTTTATTTGACATTGTTGTTGGGGAGCAAATTCTGGGCACAGCCCCTTGTTTACACCATCTACCCCACACACAAATCAAGGAAGATGACTTAGTGGTTGCCGCAGCACTTAATACCTATCACAGCATTCACAAATTAAATTGCAGCTTTTCTAATTGAATGGTGGGGCTGCCACACAAGTTGGTGCTTGTGAGTAGCTTGGTTTGTTTGAATTCTATACAGTTGTGCATCACTTTGGGAATCAACGTTATAATATTTGGAGTAGTTGGTAAATTCTGGGAGTTGCTGATTGCTGATATTATTTTTGGAATATTTGGTAAATCTTGATTGTACTGTTATAAGGGAATTTTGCTGATAATTTTTCTAATAATTATTAAAATATTAAATGTAATATTAATGGTCATCTTAGCGTTATTAGGTAACTTAGTTGTTTTTTAGTAATTGCTTTAGCTTTAGTTTATATTAAGCTTATTTCCATTTTTTAGCTTTAGTTACGATTGTTTCTTTTTAGAAACATTGTCTTTATAAGAAGCCTTCGTCTTCATTTGTAATCAATCCAATCATGAATATCAATAATATTTTCATGGTATCAGAGCGGGTGACGAGCTTTTAGAAAGAAAAAAAATTCGTGCCCTAGGCACCTGGAATTTATTTCCAGAATTTTTTAATCGATTTTTTATGAAAAATCATGGGACATTCTTCAAGAGATTTTTTTCGAGTGCTTGTGAAGAAGGAGATTTCGTGTCTTTTTTGCAGCAGATTTTTGAGGACTTGTTTTCAAGGTAGAAATCACGTCAATATTTCAGTCTAAAATCGTGGAAAATCGTAAGGGTTTTCTTCGTTTCGTTTTGCAAAGCTTCTGCCTCCTGCATGAATGCAAATCGCGACTCTCTTTTTTGCGTTTTTTTCTGATTTTTGCGTCGCCCGCGATTGTGTAAGGACGTCAACTCCTAGAGTTTGATCTTTGATTGTCTCGGCAATAGAAGCGTCTTCCTTTGAATGCGATTTTCACTTGTTTGGACGAGTTTTTTTCTGGTTCCTTGCACGCATTCGTCCTTCTATTCTACTCGTGATTTCTCTTTCTCTGGAACACGATTGGGTTTTTTTGGGGCTCGAATCTACTCCTGATTCAAGCACGTGATCAAGGACAAAACTCAACCAACGTTTCTTCTTTTCTGCCTGCATTTTTGAGACAGTTTTTGCACGTCTTTTATCTGCCTAAGTTTTAAATTTCGTCGACTAGGGTTTTTATAAAATCCTCTGTTTTTTTTATTGGATTAAAATTCTAATTGCAGATTCTTGGTGGGTTTTTCAAGACCTTTTTTGGGTTGGTCTCAAATTTTTCTAGGTGCCTCGTTTTTTGTGCCTCAAATTTTGTGCCAGTGGATTTGTCTTGAATTCTATGCCAGTTTTTTTGAGGTGCTTTTTCTGATATTTAATGGCAGCTGGAAAAGATTTTGAGCCAGTTTTGACAAAAATTCTATGAAACATAAAATTTCTGTATAGAGTTTTCGAAATTTTTCTTCAAAAATTTGCACAATTTTTTGAAAAATCGAGAGTTGTGCCAGCTAATTGTCCAATGTTTTGCCAGCTGATCACAGAGTTTCCCCGTTTTTTGTGCTTTGGAAAATGGGTGTGATAGCAACTTTGTCCAATGTTATGTTTGAAAGTTCGCAAAGGTTCAATGGAAAGAATTACAACACGTGGAAGCAGAGGATGCTTACCATCTTAGAGTATCGATGTCTAGATGCGCATGTCCTAGGTACAGAAACTCGTCCCACTTCTACTGGGAAGGATCAGGACAAGTATGATGGAGGTAATAGGGAGGCAGTCATGCTTCTCAAATTATCTATCATTGATGAGATGTTACCAGAAATACCTTCTGGTAAGTTTGTTGCAGAGATCTGGAAGCATTTGAAAGATCTTCATGAAACCTCGAACAAGAGCAGGGCTTTCTTCCTGAAGAATATGCTCTTTTCTATTATGATGGATGACCAAGTGTCTTTGCAAGAGCGCTTGATAAAAATAAAAAATATTCGCGATCAACTGGAGGCAATTGATTGTAAGATGGAAGAGGAGGATATGGTGATGATCACTTTGAAGAGTTCGCCACGTTCCTACGAGCACTTCACTAAAACGCTCAACATTACATCCACCAATGTTGACTTGAAGTTCAATGAGCTGTGCAACAAGCTATTGCAACAGGATAGGTGGAGGAAGCAGTTTGGGAGAAGCAGTGAGTTTCCTAGTGTTGAACAAGCATTTACTACCAAGGACATTGGCAAAGGCCAGTCCACTCAACAGAAAGGACGGGGCGATTCATAGGAGAACTCCAAGAAGAAGTCTATT